>CM056492.1:44898525-45422963 GCA_029783415.1 Anisodus acutangulus
AATTTTTTCAACCCCGCAAATATGATGATTAATGTACTTGGAAAAGTGAAACCTATCCGAGTTAACATACTTCATAGAGTGCAACATTCAATCGACAATTAGGAGATTAACATGCACCAAATACAATGATTGCAACTCTTATTTACACAAAAACTAAAGCCTTATTCAGAGAAGCTAACTTGAATGCCATAACTAATTGCTACTTGTTTTTGAATGTTTTTCCAGAAAAGAAATTCAATTTCATTAGGATAGCTACGACTGACTTGTGTTCTAATATCATGCCTAACAATAGGAGGATGCTCTTCGTCATCATTTAGAGGAAACTTCATATTCATTGGATGATCACTCCATCCCCCATTTTACATTATGTCTTCATCGACGGGCTGTTGTGATGGCGGTGGGGGTAGTGTTGTTGATGTTGAAGGTTGTTGAGGCCTCTCAACAATATTTATCATTAACATGGGTCTGGAACTATCAACACCAACGTCAAGCATATATAGTCTCCCCTGCCTATCATTCGATATGAGAAGTAAGATGAAATTTTCCGCTAGTTAATCATATAACTAACGTGTACGTCGTTGGGCTCACAATTTAACAGTCCCCTCTCCATTACGCTCTCAACCAACATGTTATATGTACCATTGAGACGCACAATAATAGGCACGTTCACCTTATTCTTAGATTGCCAAGTTTAATTATTTACAATCTTCGCTCATTCATCCATGTAATTAGCACCCACTATAATATATTTTTCCATCAGCCTAATAAACTTAGACCGGTAGATGACTGAGCTAGTTACATTCAATAGCAAAATCAAATCTTTAGAATAACAAAGTAACATGAGAGAGCTCTTACCACTTTCCAGACGAGCTAGTCGAATGACGGATTGACTTTCCAAGAGAAAGAAGAGATAAATCTACCTCCAATGTCAGCAAATGAAATTTTTACTCTACAACGAATTAGAGCACAATTGTTGAAGGTTAGCTGAGAGGAAATGAGATTCATGGGAGTTAGCGAGCACATTGGTTACATTAGAGTGATTTTTCGATCTGGGGATTGAAATTTGTGTAAAAAATGAGAATTCAAGGAAGGAAAAGCCGGGACTTTTAAGAGGGAAGCAAAACTAATTTTGTTTCTAATTTGGGGAAAACTATTGTTCATACAGATGGACTATTTTATATTTTTAAGACTTTGAGACTGGGGTATAAATCTTTTAAAGTCAATTCTCCCCAATCATTAAAAAGAGTTATCGAGCTAATAAATAAAGTTTGAGGTATATTTTCTCTCAAATTGTCAAAGATGTCATTACCTCCAGAATCGGCTTAGCTCCCACTTTAATTAAGAGTTCCCTAACTCTTCTTCTTTAATATAGGAAATTATGGGGTGAAGTTATTATTCACCTTCATGAATAAAGTAAATATGGTTCATCTCATCATGAGGCGTATCTAATTCTAATACAAATTATATCAACATTAATTATATCAGAATATCAAAATACAAGTCAAAATACATAGTTTATCTAATACATTAAACCGAATTCTTATAATGACTTCACTCACAAGCAAGTAATTTTATTACAACTTACTATAGGGGCTAATCTACTGAGTAAGTTAGGAGCCATTTGGACCAAGAAATTTTGTTTTATTTTCAAAGTATTATTTGATTATACATTAAAATAATTTTTAAAGACATTGGAGGTACAATTTCAATTAGTATTTTCCCACGCAAAAACCTTTACTTAATTTTTAATAAACATAGACCAAACTACTTCAACTTTCAATTTCGGATTGTCTTATCGAATTTTCACTTTTTTTGAAATATTATTTCAGAATATAATTTTTTGAAATTCTACTTAAAATTGAATTACAATTTTTTTAAAATTTGAAAAACTCAAAAAAAATATTTTCACATTACTCATAAAAATTAAAAACAGCCCCAATTTTCAACATTCTTTTCAACTTAATTATAAATACTAGTACTACTAGTACTATTTTTCTCCAAATTTCATGCAAAAAAAAAATAAAATCACTTTACTTCAATTTAAGTATTTTTCTTTTCCAAATCTATGTCCAAACCTACTTACATTCATCTTAAACCCAATAGCATTAGTTATCGAGAAATCAAGGAGAAGGGTTTAACCCAAAACCCTGAAACAACCTGAAAAAAATGGATTCTTCTTCTCCGACTGCTGGCGGTAAAAGAAAACAACCGGACGAAACCTCCAACAGTCGAGAAACTCAAAACCCATCCTTCAATTTAGTCCGAACCTGCGTTCACGAAGTAGCATTCCCAACAAACTACACTTCAGCAAACAACGAAACAATTCACGGAACTCTCTCAAACCCTTCATACAATGGCGAAATGGCGAAAAAATACCCGTTTAAACTCGACCCATTTCAAGAAGTATCAGTTTCTTGCTTGGAACGAAACGAATCGATTCTTGTATCTGCACATACATCTGCTGGGAAAACTGCTGTGGCTGAGTATGCTATTGCGATGTCGTTTAGAGATAAGCAAAGGGTTATTTATACGTCGCCTTTGAAAGCTTTGAGTAATCAGAAGTATAGAGAGTTAAGCCATGAGTTTTCCGATGTTGGTTTAATGACCGGTGATGTTACGCTTTCACCAAATGCAAGTTGTTTAGTTATGACGACGGAGATTTTAAGGGGAATGCTTTATAGGGGTTCCGAGGTATTTAAGGAAAATATTTTTAATTCATTAATCTTTGAATGCTCTTATTATTCTTGTAGTTTCTTCTTCTTTGATCTCTATTACTATAGGTTGTTTCAATATGTTTTGTCATACTATCTTTAGTGGGTCTATCGAAAACAACCTCTATAATTGCCTTAGTTGCCTTGGTAGGGGTAAGTTTTGCTTACACACTAACCTCCCCAGACCCCACTTGTGTGATTACATTGAGTATATTGTTATTGTAATCTTTGAATGCTCTCTACGATTCTACAGTACATGAAAATAACTAGCATAATCTCTATTTATAATTGTACAAAACCTAGTAGACAACGTCCATGAAAATGACATATTTTTCATTTTATTTGGAATTTTGAAGTTGGAGTAAGATGGAGTTGTGTTTGATTATAGCTTTATAAGGGTTCCGAGGTATTGAAGGGAAATATTCTTTATACATTAATCTTTGAATGCTTTTATTCTTGTAGTTTCTTCATTAGGGTAGAAGGCTAGTAGTCGTAGTACTATTTCTGTAGTTTCTTGTTTTTCAATCTCTATGACTATAGGTTGTTTCTTGGACTTCGATTATAGTATTATTTTGTTGTAGTTACCGTTCCTTTTTTCAACATGCTTTGTCATGTCATCTTTAGTATTTTGCCGTTATTTATTTTTCGCGTTGCTTTGATATGCTTTTTATTGAGCCGAGCGTATCGTAAACAACCTTTTTACCTCCCAAGATAGGGGTAAGGTTTGCGTGCACACTACCCTCCCCAGAACACACTTGTGGGATTACACTGGATATGTTCTTGTTGTTGTAATATTTGAATACTCTCTACGATTCTACACCACATGAAAATAGCTAGTTGCATCCCTGTTTATAATAGTACAAACCCTGCTTTGACTAAAAACTGAAAAACCTATTCCTATATAATTCTGTCTCTAAATCCTATTTAGACATGAATTAAAATACCAAATCTAACCAATTTTGGTTTCCTACTACTTTGAATTACCTTTTCCAACAGGTATTAAAGGAAGTTGCTTGGGTTATATTTGATGAGATACATTACATGAAAGATCGCGAACGAGGGGTTGTTTGGGAAGAGAGTATTATATTCTTACCACCGGCTATTAAGATGGTTTTTCTTTCAGCGACAATGTCGAATGCTACTGAGTTTGCTGAATGGATATGCAATATTCATAAACAGCCATGTCATGTGGTGTATACTGATTTTCGGCCTACTCCGTTGCAGCATTATATGTTCCCTATGGGTGGTTCTGGATTGTATCTTGTGATTGATGAGAATGAGCAGTTTAGGGAGGACAATTTCTTGAAGATGCAGGACAGCTTTGCAAAGCAGAAAGTGGGGGATGGAAACAACAGTGGAAATGCTAAGGTTAGAGGTAGAATTGCTAAAGGTGGTTCTACTTCTGGTGGTGCATCAGATATTTGCAAAATTGTCAAGGTGTGTAGTTTGGTCTGTAGATGATGTTATTTTGGTTTTACTCTTTCATGTTACAACTTCTTTTTGAGGATACTTAGATTTTGTCATAACAGTGTTATTACAAATTAAGCTTGCTTCATGAGTGAAGCCATGCTCTTCAGAGAACTTTGTGCATCTAACAGCATGCACAAAGTTATCTAAGTTTAAAACTGTCAGTTCTTAATATAATAACTTCAAGAAGTTAGTTTGATATATATATACTAGTATTGTATATTGGATGTTCAAATTTGTTATTTTGATTACAATTTGGTTATCATAGTACTAAATTCATGTATGATATTTTTGAATATGCTGTTAGTGCGCTCCACTTTTGGCTTTTTCCTTCAAGTCCCTGGGACGTTGTTGCTCTTATGCCTTATGGCTTTTAAAAACACCGTGTCCTAATACATTGCCCTTTGTAGTTGTTTAATGATTTACTATAACAATGTTGATGCCTCATATCACTGAAGCAATTGATTCTTGACATTTTAGATGATCATGGAACGGAAGTTTCAGCCAGTCATTGTGTTCAGTTTTAGTAGAAGAGAATGCGAACAACATGCAATGTCTATGCCCAAGCTTGATTTTAATACTGAAGAGGAGAAGGAAGTAGTGAAGGAGGTTTTCCGTAATGCAGTGGAATGCTTGAGCGAGGAAGATAGAAATTTACCAGCTATTGAATTAATGTTGCCCCTACTTCAGCGTGGGATTGCTGTTCACCACTCTGGCCTGCTTCCTGTTATCAAGGAGCTTGTGGAACTTCTCTTCCAAGAAGGACTCATAAAGGCTCTTTTTGCAACAGAGACAGTAATGATTTCTCTTTTAATTTCTTTTTGTGTGTTGTTATCTTGTGTAGTTAGACGGCCCTAATGATTTTTATCATTTGTTTTTCCTTCTAATGTTTTGATAGTTCGCCATGGGGCTAAACATGCCTGCAAAAACTGTTGTATTTACTAGTGTAAAGAAATGGGATGGTGATAGTCATCGTTACATTGGATCTGGTGAGTATATACAGGTGAGTCTGAATTGCCCATGTGACATGACTTAATCATTTTCATTTCGGTTTTTGATTCTTTAAATTCTTTTTTCTTTCATGCAGATGAGTGGAAGAGCAGGACGTCGTGGCAAAGATGACCGTGGTATTTGTATTATCATGATTGACGAGAAGGTAAGTTCGTAGTAATATTCTCACTTGAAGACTATCTTGTAAATAACTGTTATTGCCTTCTTGAAATGTATAGTTTTTAGCCACTTAAGCATGTGCAAAATTGCAAACAATGTAGCAAGTATATCTAGGACACCAAATAAGTAATCATTTTCAATGTGTTTGATGATTTCAGATGGAGATGAATAGCATCAAGGACATGGTTTTGGGTAAACCAGCTCCATTGGTCAGCACGTTTAGGCTGAGTTACTACACAATTTTGAATTTATTGAGTCATGCCCAAGGCCAATTTACTGCTGAGCATGTTATCAAAAACTCATTCCACCAGTTTCAGCATGAGAAGGTTTTCTCTTTGTCAATATCCATTCTCTCTTTGACTGCGTTTTATGTAATGACTAACAGTGAGGTTGTCTTTTTGTTAGGCCTTACCTGACATTGGAAAGAATGTCTCTAAGCTGGAAGAAGAAGCTGCAAAGCTTGATGCATCAGGGGAGGTAAAATAAGTTATCGTGGTGTTTGGATACCTCTATCTTATTATGCCATAGATCCTAAAAGTTGCTTCTCTCTACTTGTAGGGTGAGGTTGCAGAATATCATAAACTAAAGCTTGAGATAGCACAACGTGAAAAAAAACTGATGGCTGAAATAACACGGCCTGAAAGGGTTCTCCATTTTCTTCTTCCTGGTAGGCTGGTAAGTGGCGATGCATCTCTATTCTCTGCTGCACTTTCGTGAGTATATCGAGCTCTGATTAGTGTGTACATATGTAGCATTACCCTTTTTTTGACCCCTTATATGATTTCGTCACCATGTCTCTGGAATTTCTGTGCCTCATCTTTATTTTTGGATGCACATGAATCTATCTGCCATATTTTTGGAAGCTCACAAAATTTAACTAATTACTATTGATACCTAAACCTCTTTGTGGGACGAGCTGTAGTCCTCTTCTATTGCCAATGCGAGACAAGCTGTAGTCCAGTGCAAGATGAGCTGTACTCTTCTTCTATTGCTTTTTGCAACTTAAACTTCAGATATTTCTTATAGTTTCTTGCTCTTCTTTTTGGGGTCAGTAGATTCTTGTTCCCTTTTTCAAATAGCTTTATCATGACTTAGTTGCTTTCGTTATTTCCATTTTCATACCGCTTTGAATTTCTTGTCCTTATCTGACCTCTTTCTATGATTTCTCTTGAGCCGAGGGTCTTTCGGAAACAGCCTTCCTACCTTGGTAGGGGGTAAGGTCTGCGTACACTCTACCCTCCCAGACCCCACGTTGTGGGATTTCATTGGGTATGTTGTTGTTGTTGTAGTTTCTTGTTCCCTTTCCAACTTTACCTTTGATTTTTTTCGCGTGGGTCATTTTCTATCGCTCCTTATCTGCGATGCTATGTGATTGCTGTTAGTCTCCATTCACTTAAGCCACTGTACTCATTGAGTCATCATGGACCCCATGCGATGGGGGATTTTCCGTGCTATAGATTGCTTCTGTGGTGTTTAATTCATTTTTCTATTTGTATTGTTTGGAAATTCTTTCACTTAATAAGTTTTTGACGTTCCCCATTAGACTGTTCATCTTACTGTTTTTCATTGAGATTGCATCGGTGATGGCAGGTCAAGGTATGGGAAGGTGGAAAAGATTGGGGTTGGGGTGTTGTAGTCAATGTGGTAAAGAAGCCTCCAGCTGCATCGGGTTCTATGGCTGCTGCGCTTTCTGCTTCTCGTGGCACTGGCTATATTGTGGATACCCTACTTCATTGCTCTCTTGGTTCTGGTGAAAATGGTTCTCAACCCAAACCATGTCCTCCCCGTCCCGGGGAGAAGGGAGAAATGCATGTGGTGAGTACATAATTTTTGTAATAATTATTTAGTACATACAACTTAATTAGATTAAGACTTCATTTCTAGTATGTTTCCAAATTTTAGGTTCCTGTTCAGTTGCCCCTGATTTCTTCCCTCAGTAAGCTTAGAATATCTGTTCCTACGGATCTTCGGCCATTGGAAGCAAGGCAAAGCATCCTGCTTGCTGTACAGGAGCTTCAGAAACGTTTTCCTCAAGGCCTCCCGAAGCTTAACCCTGTAAAGGTATGGATAATCTTACTGCTGGTTCCACATTGGATTGGAATTTTGCCATTTTTATATGGAATTAGGCCATTTATTACCAACCATCTGTTAGTAAAAGCTGAAACTTAACACATTATGTTGAGAGAAGATTGGCATCTTCAGTATGTTCTTTTGGTTCCTTTTAGTAATTCTTATCAGGAGAGATTGCTGATCATGTTATCTGCCAGGACTATTGGTCAAAACCCAGAAATTAGTCACTTAAAGGAAACTGGAGCCATGTGTAATCCAGCAGTATTTTACTTGTTCCTTAACAAACAGTGGAGGCCTTATGCACTTTGTGGTTGATCTGTACCCTATGTGATTGTAGTCTAGACTACCTACTTATAGAGCATTTTTGAATTGCTGATACACAATTCTCTCATTAAAAAACCGTAAAAAAGGAGGAAAAAAAGGGCAGCCCGGTGTACTAAGCTGGGTCCAGGAAGGGCCGGACCACAAGGGTCTATTGTACGCAGCCTTACCTTGCATTTCTGCCAGAGGCTGTTTCCACGGCTTGAACCCGTGACCTCCTGGTCTGCTGATTGTACTATCATTATCACATTATCATCATTCATTCTGTTTTCTAGCTGCATTTGTTGCCAAGTACCATTGCATTTGTACTGTCCTTCTATAGCTTATTGAGAATAACCATTCTTAATTTCTCTGGCATTCATCTTATGCTGGTCAAAATTCTTGCATTTATTATTCTTATAATCTCACTTGAGTTTAGCGTCATGTCCAGCTATAGTTTTTCTTCCTTTTTCTAACATTACCAGTTTCAAAAGAAAAGTTCTTCTGTTTGGGTCAAGTATAACAGAGATTTTTTGGTTGTGGAATGAACATAATTAAAGATTTAGTATATTTCATTATTTCCTCAACTTTGAACTTCTGATCTAGATAAGTTTGTTGCTGCTTTTCCTGATTTCTATCATTGTAGGACATGGGCTTTGAAGATCCTGAATTTGTTGATATTGTGAACCAGATTGAAGAACTAGAGAAAAAATTATTTGCTCACCCACTGCACAAGGTTTGACTGAGGGTTTATTTTAATGATCTGTTTAATCTGTGAGCAAGCATGCAAATTAGAAGCTTTTGCTTTTTATGCTTTTGATGAATATGGTTTAATTATTGTCACTACTTCTACATATGGTGCTGCACACATGTGGAGCAGTCACAAGACGAACATCAAATTAAGAGTTTCCAAAAGAAGGCGGAAGTGAACCATGAAATTCAACAGCTCAAGTCAAAAATGCGTGATTCACAGGTAAAACTCCTATGTGGCATGAATCAATTAAATCTATATCTCCCGTTCTATTCGGGCCTTATTTCACTCCAATGTTCTTTAATCACTAAACTGTGATTTTTTGTCTTTTATATGTATGTGTGTCTGTCTTTTATATATATGATAAGTAATAAAGATTTTTATTATCTGTAGCACCCAGGGGTCTTATTTACTCCCTCCGTCCCAATTTAAGTGTCTTAGTTTGACTTGGCACGGAGTTTTTAAGAAATAAAGGGACTTGTGATCTTAAATTAAAGATGTTTATGGTCTTTTAAATCTTGTGTTCTTAAACTTGTCTTGGGATTAGAAAACTTACTAAATATAGAAAGAGACTCTTTTTTGGGACAGGCCAAAAAGGAAAGTAAGACACTTAAAATGGGACGGAGGGAGTATATATTTTTTCTTTTTCCACTTTGTTAGCTTCACATTCTGATCCAACTTTTCTCATTCTTCTCAAGTTTTCTTAGTTTCACTTGCAGTGATCCTTGAAGTTATTGCTGTAACCTTCTAGCACTTTATATTTTGTCAATTTATTTATTTAATAAGAAATCAACAATTTTCAGCTTCAAAAATTTCGAGATGAACTTAGAAACCGTTCCCAAGTCCTGAAGAAGCTGGGTCACATAGATGCTGATGGTGTTGTACAGTTGAAGGGACGTGCAGCCTGCTTGATAGACACTGGGGATGAACTCCTCGTGACTGAATTGATGCTGAATGGTAATATTTGTTCCACATTAGTGTGCAATTTTACTTTTTTGGACTTGATTTTAGGTGTATTATTCGGTCAAGACTTCGCACACCCACAAGATGAAAGTTGCGGAGATGAGGATGTTAAGATGGATGTGTGGGCATATAAGGAGGGATAGAATTAGAAATGATGATATCCGGGACAGGGTGGGAGTGGCCTCGGTGGAGGATAAGATGCGGGAAGCGAGATTGAGATGGTTCGGGCACGTGCAGAGGAGAGACACAAGTGTCCCAGTGCGGAGGTGTGAGAGGTTTTCTATGGACGGGTTCAGGAGGGGTAGAGGTAGGCCGAAAAAGTATTGGGGAGAGGTGATTAGACGGGATATGGAGCAGGTGCAACTGACTGAGTGAGTTGGACATGACCTTAGATCGGGGGTATGAAGGACACATATTAGGGTAAAAGGGTAGTAGGTAGTCCAGCCTAGCCCTACCTACGCTTATAAACTGATAATTGTAGTGTTATTACTGAAGGCCCGCTTAACCTATCATACTAGTAGCGCAATATTGCTTTATAGTTCCTTGTCGTTTTGATTTATGCTGATATGTGTTTTCTAGTGTACCTTGTTTGTCTTATTTACCTGTATTAGTTATTGCTTCTTTTTATGAATAGGATATCGTGACTTATTCGCTTTGTTTGTCTTACTTTGCTTGTGCTTTGTCTTGAGCTGAGGGTATCTCGGAAATAACCGCTCTACCTGCCAAGGTAGAGGTAAGGTCTGTGTACATTCTACCCTCCCCAGACCCCACGTTGTGGGATGTCACTGGGTGGGTATGTTGTTGTTGGACTTGATTTTAGGTGGGAGCTATGTGTATTAGTTTGGAAAGCATAAAGACATGGTTTTGAAACTCTTAAGATTGAAAGCAAATGAGTTCAAATTAAACCGAGATACGGCCTGCCTGAGCTTACTCTTTTGCAATCTATAGATTTGACAATCATGATAGCTGCACTGAAAGTAACATTACAAGAAAACCCTTCATTTTTCTTTTACCGCCTAGTAGTCTCTTTTTTGCCTATAGGTTATCCCTGACCCTGAGTACTTCTGCTAACTGGATTTCAGAATCCATCTAGTTGATTAAGCTTTCCTTGGGCATCAGGCCCTTTATATGCTGCTTATCTTCTGCTCGACACTTCCACGCTTTGACGCATGGTATGTACTCGTGCCAGAAATAGCTGTGAATCACTGATATTTATGATATTGTAAATAATCTTTTTTGCTAGGTACATTCAATGATCTTGATCATCATCAAACTGCGGCTCTGGCAAGTTGCTTTATCCCAGGAGACAAAACAAATGAACAAATACATTTAAGAGCTGAGCTAACTAGACCATTACAACAGCTACAAGATAGTGCAAGAAAAATAGCAGAGGTCAGTCTGATATAGGGTTTGGAATTCAATGTTTGCATGTCAGAAGCACAAGCTAAAACTTTTTTTTTCTGTTTGCAGATTCAACGTGAATGCAAGTTGGAGATAAACGTTGAAGAATATGTAGAGGCATCAGTACGGCCATTCTTGATGGATGTCATTTACTGTTGGTCAAAGGTGAATAAAGCTTCAACGCCCATGTTTTGCTCAATTCCATGCTTGAGTTAGACGATACAAGTTCATGTTTCTTTCCCAGCTTGCCTATCATAGATATGTATTCTTTGTTGTTCTTTTTTCCAACATTTTTCTGTAAGCCTACTCTCAAGGAGCTGATGATTGAAACTATAGCGTGTTTGGTCAAAGCTTCTCCCAGGCCCAAAGTGTTTTTTGTCTCTTTCAAGTTCTTTTTTTCAAAGTTGAGGTGTTTGGTCAAGATTTTAGGAGAAAAAAAGCTTTTGAGTAGAAGCAGAAGCTGTTTTTGAGAAGCTGAAGAAAGTAGCTTCTCCCCAAAGCACTTTTGAGAAAATACACTTGGAAGAACTTTTTAGAAGCTTGGCCAAACACTAATTGCTTCTCAAAAATGCTTTTCAAATTGGTTAGCCTAACACAAACTGCTTCTCACAAAAAGTACTTTTAAAAAAAAAAGCTTGGCCAAACATGTTGTAGTTTTCCATGCTTCAATCCAAAGAAACAACCATCTATAGGACATCATCTTGCTGCAATCAACAAGCTCCTCTATTTTTTGTCTTTTTCTTTTCCTCATCTAATAGGCAATCTTTTAAAAATTGCACCTTTTTTATTTTGGGGGGGGGGGGGATCACACTAGAACATACCAAATCTATTAGATACACGACAAGGCATCACACCAGAACATACCAAATCTATTAGATACACGACAAGGCATCACACCAGAACATACCAAATCTATCAGATGCACGACAAAAAAAGATTCAAAATCTGTCCTATCAACCATTAACTTCCAAGCTCTTTATTCCTTGCAAACCTACGGGAAGTCCTCTTGCCTTCAGTGTGGTTTTCCTATCTAGAATGTAAATGATTTCTAGTTCTCGGTAGTCCCTAACTTTGTTTGTTCTTGTGGTGTTCATCTTTTTGGTTAAGCTCCACAATTTACCTACAAGAGACACATTCAGGAACATTGATCCGCTGTAGGACAATTATTTTATTCCGGAACCATAATTTTCTAGTTGGAATTGCTCATTACTCGTGCTTACTTTTTATGATTGAAACCAGTTGGAGGAAAGTTGATTATAATCAAACTAGTTTTTCATATTTCATGGATGACATTTATTCAGTTCAACTCAAGTTCAGTCTTTAAGGAATCATTTGTGTTGCAAGATTCTTCCTTGGTTAAAAATGAATAATTGCCCGAAACAAGGATTTCTAGCATTGTCTCGTCCACAGTGAGTTGACCTAGGGTCATTCCCTGCCCCCAATAAAAAGACAGAAAACACTGTCGAGGCTTTACTCTTTTTTCTCATTTGTATTAATGCTTTCTTTCAGGGAGCATCTTTCGCGGAAGTTATACAAATGACCGATATCTTTGAAGGTAGCATCATTCGGCTGGTACGAAGGCTTGATGAATTTTTGAATCAGGTAATTCAAGGAAACTTTAATATTGTGCTTATGTGGGGGAAAAACCAGATCTTTAATATCATGTGTTTGACTAGCTAATTTGGTGCATCAGGGAGTATACTTCCATGAAATAAGTTGATTTTTTTTCTTAATATTAACACTTGGACACGAGCATGTCATCATTATGTAACACATCCAGTTCCAGATATGAGTTCTCCTCTTTATATATGTTATGGAATCAAATACTGGAAATTCCTCTCTTGAATTTACAGTTGAAAGGTGCTGCACATGCTGCGGGAGAAGTGGATTTGGAGAACAAATTTGCTGCTGCCAGTGAGAGCCTTCGACGAGGAATAATGTTTGCAAATTCTCTGTACCTCTAGGAGTGTAATTGGGAGCTCTCATTAGCCTTAGATCAAGTGATGTATAATTTTTTTCCCATTGATATGGGGTTAACCGGCATTTCCTTTTCTTCCTTTTATAGATAAATTAATTTCTTGAGCCGAGAGTCTCGGAAACAGCCGCTCTACCTACCAAGGTAGAGTTAAGGTCTACGTACACTCTACCCTTCCCAGACCCCACGTTGTGTGATTTCACTGGGTATGTTGTTGTATAGATAAATTAATTGAGCATTCCACTACTCGAGGATAGATGTGGAGCACAATTTATTTTTCTAGTCATAGCTTTTTGTAACTGATGTCTTAGTTTGTAATACACTCAAATATGAAGAAATTTGATGCTGGAAAGCAAAATGTTTCACATGGAAATTGTCTTGGCTGCTGTTGGTAAGGCACATAATGTGAAGATTTTCATTATTTTGAACTACAAAATGAAATATTATGGGGATACAACGAGTTGAGAAAAACTGTTAAATATTCGTTGAAATCTTTCAAGAGTAACATAGTAATTATGCAGCAACAGGTTTGAACACAACTGTTGAGTGTTTTGCAATGTGCAAGCTAAACTGTCCTCCTTTTTCACTTGTATCAACTTTTCCCTCACCTGGAGGAGCCTGCATTTCAAAATTTGACACCAGTTTTGCTATCACTAGCCCCAGAATAGGAAGTGCAAGGATGATTCCGGGGCAACTCCGCCTCCCCATACCGAACGGCAAGTACCTGAAATCCACCTTGCCACCGGCAACAGCCGCCTCCGTGCCACCATCCTCCTCGAGGAACCGCTCGGGCTGGAACTTGTTAGGGTTTTTCCACCATGCAGGGTTGTTAGCAAGCCACCATGCATTTACAACCACCTTAGTTTCTTTAGGAATAGTGTAATCACCTAGTTTTGCTTCATCAAGATTCATATGAGGTACAAGTAATGGTATTGGTGTGTGGAGTCTTAGTGTCTCATTTACAGTGGCTTGCAAGTAAGGCAACTCATGGAGATTTGATTCTGTGACTGACTTGCCTTTAAGGACGGTTGAGATTTCATCTCTAATCTTTTGTTGAACGGTTGGATGATTGACAAGCTCAGCTATGGCCCATTCCATGGACCATAGAGTTGTTTCAATTGCAGCAACATTGATGTTCTCCACAATATACAACACATTTTCCTCACTTATTTCTCCTTTTATTTGAGCATCTATTATGTGATCAATTGCGCAACATATCTTGTGCTTTTCTCCATTTTCACCTATTATTGTCCTGTCAAAAAATTTAAGCAAATGTTAATAGTCACTATTGAAATAGTTAGTTCAAAAAGTATGCTCTCTCATCTAAAAAATGTTTGTCCTGATTCAGTTTACAAGTGTGAAATGAGTAATCTTGTTTCCCCCCTTCATTTGAAGCATTATCACATCAAATAAAACCATATGATTTAAAAATTACAGACATTATTAGCCCATATTTGGCAAAATAAAAAATTGAGGAATAATTAAAAGAAATAACTTGCTTGACTTTGCACTTACCCATTTGTCCAGACATTTGGAAATAATGAGTGTTTTTTTTTAATTTTGTTTCAACTTCAAACTTGAAATATGGAATTTATTGTTTGAAAAAATGGTTCTAGGAGCTTTCAAGTTTCAAGTTTTCACTCACATAACTTCAACTGTATTTTCATGCAGCTACAATTTCTCAAATAACTTCAAATATAACTTTTTTCCAAATATCAACCGATTCATATCCAAACTCTCATGAAATAATACAAGATTTCGAGATGACTCTTCCTCCTTAAAAGAAAAAAAAACAAATTTATCAGGGTAAAGGGGGTTACCTTCTTTTCTCTACATAATAATTATTGAAGAATGCAAGCCTCCTTGATTGCAAGTCTTTGCAGTTGTTAAGGTACCCTCTCAAGAATGGTCTAAGCAAAGGGATAAAATCACCATAATTGTAGTCAAAGCTCTGTGCTAATCTACTTCTCTCTGAGTTAAAGTTAGTTGCCTCAATGAACAAAGGATCATCTTGAGACTCAAATTTTGCATCAAACATCATTCGATACATAATATTATATAACATCAACTGCAAACGTTTCCTAATCACAATTCCCTCATTCTTTACTTTCTCATTATTCTTCAAGTCAACAACAACTAGGTCCATCTCATGTTCCCACATATCACTATATTGGTGCACCACTTTGTTAGTGAAAAATGGAAGTGTCATTATACGTCTCATTTTTCTCCAATGCTCACCATAAATTGTGAACACCATGTCCTGTCCATTGCCCGTAAATATGTCGAACACAACGTTACGTGGACGGGACCCGAACTCGACCCCTTGTGTGTGTAGGACTTTGTTAGCTAGTTCAGGGTTCGATACGACAACTAAGTTTTTGGACCCGAGTTTGAGTAAAAATATTGGACCATAGGTTTGTGACATGTTGGCTAGGAGTCGATGGTTCAAGTCATTGCCAACTTGAAGCCAATTACCAAAAATCGGGACGGCTCGTGGGCCCGGTGGGAGAATGTTTTCAGACTTATTGGTATAGAGGAAGTGGATAATAAGGGGAAGTAAAGGGACAACAAGTGAAATGTAATTGAGAGGGAATAATAGTAACTTTGAACATGAAAGAAATGCAATTGTAAAGAGAATGGAAAAGATGGTGTTATTGAGAAATTTGGCCATGTTTAATTTGTATAGAGGTGAATTATGAGAATGGGCACAAGGGGTTGTATATTTATATGAGTAATAATAACAACATGGTGGGGGGTAGGAAAGTTGGTGTCCAACAGTTTTATGTAAAATCCATGGGCATGTTCAAATTCTAGGTAGGAGAATGTACATAGTACCTATCTATTAAGTCTAAAGGTCGTGGTTGGTGAAGCAAAATGCCATTTACCTATATTTAAATATTTTTTTCTATGTAATCTATGCAATAGCAAGTAGAAAATTCCAATTGGTCTTGAACTAATTTTATTTTTAAGTTTTCCACATCTAAGATGACTTTCACACAGTTTAAGTTCTATTCACATATAGTGGAAAAAATATTTACATAATTAAATTATTTTTGAGGTCACTACAAATATTTTTTTTATAATAAACATACATTAATATGTTATACATTAAAGATAATAACTAACCTGCAATCACAAATTAAATTGAACTTACACATCTAAAATATTTGTTCAATATATATAATTTAAATCCTAAAAAAATTAACCTTTCTTTTTTTTTATGGTGACTTATGATTGAATTCTAGACCTCTTTTCTACAACATATCTACTTGCCTAAGTCTCATGATATATAGTATGTCATGATATATAGTATTCCATATATTAAAAAAATAATCGTGAGATTGACATTGAATGTTTGTAGTACAACTTTTGCATATTAGATTAGTATAAAAGAAGTAATATTAATTGGATGCGCATATTTGTTCTTTTCTACTGTTCTCTTAACATTTATTACTTTGATGTAGGGAGTAGTAATTGTTCCCTTTACGAGAAAGGTTTAATACCTAGTTTGCCTCATGACTTTGTAGCTAAATTCTTTTATAAATCTATGTTCAAGTTAGCTTACTTCATCCTTCACTATTGGTGAATTCTGTAAATCTTGTTGGAAATTTGCTTTTGGCGGGGAGATGTGTCCACCCATGTTTAATTAATTAAACACTAGTGTTCTGCATGTTGGAGGCTTTGTCTCTTCACACATGCACAATCTACTAAGTGAGTAGATGACCGTAGGGCCAAGAATCGTCAAATTTCGTTGAGAAATGAAAGAGATATTGGTCTACGAAGTAAGGTGTTTGAGGCATGAAAATATGGTGTGGGACAAATCTACCACATCTGTGGGAATATGAAGTATTTCTCTATTTATAAGTCTCTAATGTGGTAAATGATTTAGGACCCCAAGGGGTATCCCATGTGTTTAAAGGAGGGAGGACCTAGATGTGCTTGGGTTCGAGGCTAAGCCCAAACGCGCGCCGCCGCCCGTCCGGTCCAGGCTGTGGGGACTTTCTGATATTATATTTTTGGTCTCCAAATTGCTTAATATTTACAGTTTGGTCCCTAGAGTTTCTAGAAAGTTGAATTTGGAACGACGGAAGGCAGAAACTTTCTGCCTACCGTTGGAGTTGATTTTTGAGGCATTAATCAGCCATTACTTGGCTGATTAACTCCTCCATAATCAGCCCTCTTCGATGGCCATGAACAACCTTAAACCTGCCACACTAATGGCCTTAAACTTGCCATTAACAGCCCTCACTAATGGCTATTAACAACCTTGTTTGTGGCTGTTGGGCAGCCTTCTCCTTGCTATATATTGATGCCTCTTTGGCTCAATAACGTGACAGATATATACACGAAAATAGCAGCACATTTCAGCAATGAAAAACAGTGCACTAACAGTGACAAAAACACACGAAAATACCCAAAACAGTGATGAAATACAGTGTGATATACACGAGATATACACAACACAGACACACTATATACACAGAGACAAAACAGAAGAGAAAACAGAAACTCTTCCTTCTCTTTTCATATCTTCAGCAAGTCGATTCATATTTATTTTCTTCGTCAGACTCAACCTATTGGCTTTGTAGCGTTGAAATTAAAGTGTTGTTTTATCTTGAGAGACTATTGCCCAAAAACGTAAAATCATATATACGAGGCAATCTTGTCTTAAGGGCAGAGTGCAATCACTCGACTCAACACACAACGTTGTAACCATACAGATTTAGTTGTTTCTTGATTTCAGGTTATCAAGATTCAAGACACAACAAGCTTGCGGCAGTTTTGAAGTTTGGCCTATTTGTTCAACAAGATTCAATTTCTGAATATTGAATGCTTGTTCATCCTTTCGAATACTTGTAATAGTTATTTACTTCGCGTACTACTTTACACAATAGAGTACCAACAACTTAAGATAAGATTGTATTGTAAGAGTATTAGTGTTCGAAAGATGTCAGTCAAAAGTTGTGTGACCAAATCTGGATATGGCTGTGGTTTTCTGGTAGAAGAGAGTGATGATGATGCTGTTGAAGGTCAACGTGTTCATCATGTCACCACTCCCAAGAGTGGTGGGAACAAGCGTTCACGAGAGGCTGAGGATGTCAAGTGGGAAAAGAGGAGAAGGCTGAAGATGTGGCTCTATCTTGCAGCAGAAGGCCTATATCTGTCCCAGACAAATGATCCGAATAATGGTAAGGAGGAAATGGACACTCAATCCGATGAAGTGACGGGAGTGGGCCAGAATCCGATATTGGGATAAGTAGTTTTTCTTACTTGTCAAGAATAAAGATTAAATGATGTCTGATTAAAAATGGCTTAAAGTAAGGAGGAATATGAAAATATTTTCCGAAATAATTTATATTCCTTACGCTTTAAAATCAGAAGTTTAATCTCTTCTTCTTTCCCGTTTAAAGATTGGATTTTGTAAATGACTTAAAAAGATCCGTTCTTTTAAGTGTAATTATTAAAAGTGTGTAAAGTATGTTCGCACATACGAGGGAGAAAGATCCACTAACTGTGCGAAAACTGTTACCACTCTTAAGTAAGCGCCAAGAATTATCTGGGCACCAATCATAACGGAAGAAGACTAAAAGCTAAAGACGTTGAGCCTGTCACACTATTTGGCAGAAGATCCTTCATAGGATGATATTGGACACTCAGTCATACAAAGCCTCCGGGCGACTGGAGTGGGCCAAAATTCCTTTGATATGATGATATTGGACACTTAGTCATACAAAGCCTCCGGGCGACTAGAGTGGGCCAAAAATTCCTTTGATATGATGATATTGGACACTCAGTCATACAAAGCCTACGGGCGACTGGAGTGGGGCCAGAATTCATTTCATAGGAAAAATAATGGACACCTAGTAAGGTGGGCCAGAGTTTCCAAGTCTTAAATGATCTGAATACCTAAAGAAAGGCAGAAAAGAAATTGGACACTCAGTCTGCTAAAGAAACTGGAGTGGGCCAGAGTATTCAGATCACATATGATCCGGTTACGCCCTAACCACGGGGAAGAGGTTGTTCATGTAAAGCAACGCCACCTCTAAAGTAAAAGGGGTTGGAGAGGTTGTCCTCAATAGGACTTAAGGGAATGGGATCACTCCAAAAGGAGGTGACACATATCCCAAACTTGGTTTAAGGAACGCTGTTGGTCAAGCTGGTTTGAGACTAGTCCAACAGGTCTATAATAACTAAGAATGGTACAGTATGTCTGTAGTCAAATGAATGATATATTTGTAATACGTGCATCTATGCCATCATAGATTAAGACACGTTAAATAGAAAGTAATTCAAAAGCTAACGATGTTGAGATTGTTGCCTACTGTCGACATAAACCCTCAAAATGAATGTGAGGTAGGCGAAGAGGCAAAATCACCTTTCCAAATTCCGTCAAAGGAATAGTGAAAGAAGCACCGCTCCTCTAGAACTTAGTCACACCTTTATGGGTGATTTAAAGTTTATACAAAATAGAGGGGGGAGACAAGTACTTTGTGACCTTCATTGATGATGGTACAATGTATGGAATCCTTTGTTTGTTGAAAAGCAAAGATGAAGTTGTTGAAGCGGATAAGCGTTACAAAGCAGAAGTTGAAAATCAACTAAGCCTACGGATTGAGGAATTCGTAGTGATAGAGGGGGAGAATGTGAAACATCGTTCATCAAACGACTGCTCATTACTCACCTCAGTCTAACGGTGTTAGCCAAGCGCAAAGCCGTACACCCAAATTATGTGGGGCAAGGCGATCTTTACCGCTAATGCGATTCTCAATAGAACTCCACATAAGGATAAGGGTAACCCTCCGTGTGAGACATGGAAATGATCTCACATACAAATGTTGTGATGTGGAGTGGTTTCATACCTAAGACTGTAAATTGCATATCCACTGGAAATGCAAATAACAATAGTGCTTATCGCATCTTGGCGTCAAAGAATGCTGAATTCTTTGAAGATAACTTTCCTTGAAAAAGGAAAAAGGAGTAATTGCTCAAGGTTAACAAGAACCCGCGAGGGCATGACTGTCCGGAACTAGACGTTCCGTATCTACAAGACTCAAAAGTTGCTGGCTATCCAGAACTTAATATTCCAGATCTGCAGAACTCAGAGATTCTAGATATTGAACCGAGACGGAGCAAAGAAGGGGACAAAGACTTGTTCCAGTCCTTCTAGCTTGTATGGTTGAGAATGAACCATGGACAATTAACAAAGAATTGTCATCTCCAAAAGCGCTGCTTTGGAAAGAAGCTAAAGAGAGAAATAGATTCCATCATATAGAACCATACTTGTGTAATGGTTGATCTTCCTCCGGGAAAAGAACCTTTGGGCTGTAAAATGTGCTCCCCTGTGAGTAGCGTAACATCCAGGGCCATTGCAGTCTTGTGTGGCATGGATGTTGAAACAGTCTTCCTAACCGGAGAGTTGGAAGGGGAGAATCAGAGTTGGTTTGCTGGACTGTTGGGCTTCTTCCTGAACTTTCATTTTGGTCCCTGAAATATTTACATTTTGGTCCTGAAAGTTTCAGATAAAACAGAAATAATGAATCTGACCACAGAAATATTGACTCTGAAGTTAGAAAGCCAACAGTTGGAAAACCAATAGTCTGAGAATGGAAGTCATATTGAAACAAAATCTCGATATGAAAGATATGGGTATCACAAATGACATCTTAGGAATTGGATTTCTAAGAAATCTAACGGACTGATCTAACTCTAAACTCAGTTGTGAGATAGTTGACAGTCTCGTTGAAGCCACTAATGGATATGATTCATATAACTGATTGAAATCATGGTGCACCCATAGACAAAGAGCGATATGCACAAGTCACGTGTAGTTCAATGTATTGTACAAACTACAACCGACCCGGTATCTGCCTACAAACAGATCAGTTGAACTAAGGTTCACTGATGATCTCAATAAATGATCAATAGAAGGCGTTAAGTCGGATATGACGATATCTGAATTATTCGCTTATCTATAGATTATGGTATTCTGGATGTCCAACGGTTCTGGGAGAACATAGTGATGCAAACTGGACATCAGATCTGAAGAACACCAAAGCCATAAGTAAATGTGTATGGTGGGTTTTGGAAAATCCTCTAAGCAAACTTGCATCAGCCGATTCATGATGGAATCGGAGTTTATCGCTTTATACAAAACATGAAAGAAGTTGAGTAACTTCACGACTCCTTAGAGGACGTCCCTTATTGGGAGAAACCTGTGCCTTCAGAAGTTATACATTGTGGCTAGCCGGTCGGCTTCAGGAAGGACACAGATGACAGCGTCTGGACATATCTGTCAGGATCTGTCGGAGACATAAGACCGTATGACAGTTGATCATCACGGGTGTCACTTCCTTACTAACTAAGGGACTACCGGAGATCAAGTGTTCTGCTTGTCTAGGGGAATTGGCTTAAAACCCAAACAATACGAACCTTTGCGGTGGTAACCCAACCATACTGATTGGAGATCCCAAGAATTTGGTTCAATGGGAAAACTAAGCTGCAAAAGGTTCAATTGAGCGCTTCGGTGGAAGCAAGAAGCACTTCGGATGATGATTTCTGTACGGAAATATGAATCCAAAGCTGCTCTCGCGATAGACATTAAAGTACTACCTGCATGGTGGGTAAAGATTAAGCTTCCAAACCTTTAAACGATCCTCAAACGGTTGAGGTTAAGGTTGGGGAAACTTTTAATGATTCCTAACACTTATGAAGTGGGGTATAGCAGGATACCTTGTAGGAGATCACCTATTTAAGTGCGAGGAAGGCCGCCTCAAATGAACGCACTTAAGAATCCAAGTTTGTCCACGACCACAACGGACAAAAATGTAAGAATGAAAACGAATAATGAGAGTTATTGTGTTGGTATCATTGTCTTGGCTTACACTAAACACTGACGGTTCAAGACATCACGTTCACCGCGCAGTAACTAAGTCCGATGGTATTCAACTAGGGAAGGTTCAAAGCGGAAGCTACCTCTCCTGATGCAATATCTTTTCGCTGAAAGATTGCTGAAAGTAGGCACCTTGTGTGTGCGCCACAATCTCTCTTTCATAGAGGGGATTGTTGGAAATTTGCCTTTGGCGGGGAGGTGCGTCCACCCATATTTAATGAATTAAACACTAGTGTTCTGCACGTTGGAGGCTTTGTCTCTTCACACATATATAATCTACTAAGTGAGTAGATGACCGTAGGGCCAAAAATCATCAAATTTCATTGAGAAATGAAAGAGATATTGGTCCACGAAGTAAGGTGTTTGAGGCATGGAAATATAGTGTGGGACAAATCTACCACATCGGTGGGAAGAATTGCTCTCTTTATAAGTCTCTAATGTGGTAAAGGGTTTGGGATCCCAAGGGGTATCCCATGTGTTTAAAGGAGGGAGGACCTAGATGTGCTTGGGTTCGAGGCTAAGCCCACACGCGCGCCGCCGCCGCCCGCCCGTCCCGTCCGGTCCAGGCTCGGGTCATGGGTCACGGGCTGTGGAGACTTTCTGATATTATCTTTTTGATCCCCAAATTGCTTAATATTTATAATTTGGTCCTTAGAGTTTCTGAAAAGTTGAATTTGGAACGACGGAAGGCAGTTGGAGTTGATTTTTGGGGCATTAATCAGCCATTACTTGGCTGATTAACTCCTCCATAATAAGCCCTCTTCGATGGCCATGAACAACCTTAAACCTGCCACACTAATGGCCTTAAACTTGCCATTAACAGTCCTCACTAATGGCTATTAACAACCTTGTTTGTGGTTGTTGGGCAACCTTCTCCTTGCTATATATTGATGCCTCTTTGGCTCAATAACGTGACAGATATATACACGAAAATAGCAGCACATTTCAGCAACAGAAAATAGTGCACTAACAGTGACAAAAACACACGAAAATACCCAAAAATAGTGACGAAATACAGTGTGATATACGCGAGATATACACAACAGAGACACACTATATACACAGAGACAAAACAGAAGAGAAAACAGAAACTCTTCCTTCCTTTTTCATATCTTCAGAGTCGATTCATATTTGTTTTCTTCGTCAGACTCAACCTATTGGCTTTGTAGAGTTGAGATTAAAGTGTTGTTTTATCTTGGGAGACTATTGCCCAAAAATGTAAAGCATATATACGGGGCAATCTTGTCTTAAGGACAGAGTCCAATCACTCGACCCAACACACAACGTTGTAACCATCCAGATTTAGTTGTTTCTTGATTTCAGGTTATCAAGATTCAAGACACAACAAGCTTGCGGCAGTTTTGAAGCTTGACCTATTTGTTCAACAAGATTCAATTTCTGAATATTGAATGTTTGTTCATCTTTTTGAATACTTGTAATAGTTATTTACTTCCCGTACTGCTTTACACAATAGAGTACCAACAAATCTAACTTCAACAATTATCAAACAAATAAATTCAAATGAGTTCGGTTATTTATAAATCGATTTAATATCCACGTGGAGCAATAAATCATTAATGTCATTTCATAATTTCATTAAAAGAAGGGATTTTTTAATCCAGTAGGTGAAGGGAGATATACTTTTAACTCCAAAATTAACGTTAAGAGTAATTTAGGTCTAATAGATGAAAAAGGTACTCCCTCAGTCTCAAATTATTTATCATTTTTTTGGTTTACACGCCTCCTAAGAAATATTAATTAGAAGGTATATTTGACATACTTTATCCTTATTTATATCTAAATTATAATCTTTATGTGTCATATCTTCATTAATAACAAAAAATAAAATAATTAAATATATCTTGAGCTTGAATAGTTTAAAATAACTATTTTTAATAACTCTAGCAAATAATTGAAGAGCGAACTCCAGGGACATTTTAAACGCTTTATCGAAAAAGAAACATTTTTTACATGGTTGTGGCATAGATAAGAAAGATAGATGGTCCAAGAAGTTGAAACTGGAACCCGCGTTTGGCTCAGTTTTCAGTTTAGTTGTGCCAATCTGAGCTTCTCAGGATAGTCATCCATGGCAGCTGGTTTAGTTGTGACCACAGCCTTCGCATCTGTAACTCCAAAACCAAGGCCCTTTTGGTTAATATCCCACCGAAATCAATCTTCTCCACAAAAGGTACAATTTTCACTACCATCCATTTTGACTATAACATTCTAGAAAAAATAATTGTAAAACTAATTCAATAGTTATATAGATATGTTAATTATAATAATGTTTATTGTTTGTATAAAATAATTTCACTACATCATATAGTTTCATTTCAATATTTACTGTTTGCTATAACTATAAAATAATCGACATTCAAGCTAGATAAATAAAATAGTGGTGGTCATGGTAGTGTTAACGATGATAATGGTGGTGGACTGGAGGGGAAGGAAGCGCTACTGATGGAAGAACAAGTGGAGGAGATTGGGTTGGGACGCTAAGTGTTGGGGTGTGCGAACAAAGTCTCACATCAGAAGTGGAAAGGAAAAAGAAGCTACATATAAGGTGTAGGATTCTCTTAATGGTGTGAGGCCTTTTGGAGGAAATCGTGCGGGCTTGGCCCAAAGCGGACAATATCACACTATGTAAGAGTGTCCTGAGGCTTTATTGGCCCAACAACTGGTATAAGAGCCCACGGTTCACGGGACGAGTATGGGGCCCGGCTTAGTGCGGCGTGGGGCCCGGCTTAGTGCCTTTGCCCGTCTATTGGGTCGGTGCAGTACCTTTACCCGTAGATTGAAAACGCTTACATAACAAAGTAGCAGCCGACTTTGGTGGCCATAAATACTCGGAGAATGATGTGAGTGACACACAATCAATCTCCAAATTAGCCCATAATTGGTGATGGGTTGTGGAACTTAGTTCGAGGGGGAGATTGTTGGGGTGTGCGAGCAAAGTCCCACATCAGAAGTGGAAAGAAAAAAGAACCTACATATAAAGTGTAGGATTCTCTTAATGGTGTGAGGCCTTTTGTGGAAAATCGTGCGGGCTTGGCCCAAAGCGGACAATATCACACCGTGTAAGAGTGTCTTGGGCTATTTTAGCCCAACAACTGGTATCAGAGCTTGTAATTGTATTTGATTGCGTTGATTATCTATTTGAATGATAGAGGCAAATATGAACAAGATGGTTTGTTTAAATGGCAGTAATGACCATATTTGGAAAGGTAAGATGAAAGATCTTCTATTTGTCAAGAAAATGCATTTACCCGTGTTTGCTTCTAACAATCCCGAGTCTATAAATGATGAAGATTGGAAATTTGAGCACCTACAAGTTTGTGGTTATATGTGCTGAAGATAATGTGCGTAATCATATTGTGAATGAGGCACATGCTAGAAGTTTATGGGATAAACTCGCGACACTGTATGCTTCGAAGACTGGCAATAACAAGTTGTTCCTATTGAAACAATTGATGAATATCAGATTCAAAGAGGGCAATCCTATTTCTGATCATATTAATGATTTTCAGGGTGTCCTTGACCAACTATCTAAACGGGTGTCAAGTTTGATGATGAAGTACCGAGACTTTGGCTTCTTAATACTTTGCCAGACTCTTGGGAAACTCTTCGGGTTTCTTTGACTAATTCTGCTCCTAGTGGTGTTGTAACTATGGAATATGTCTTGAGTGGTGTCTTAAATGAAGAGATGCGAAGAAGATCTCGAGCCTCATCTTCTTCAGCTTCACACTCCGATGTTTTAGTTACTGTCGGGGGAGAAGTAACTTCAAAGGTCAGAATGCCAGAGGCAAAAGTAGAAGCAAGTCAAGATCCTGGTACAAGAATGTTACATGTCACTATTATCACAAGGAAGAGCATATCCAGAAACATTGTTACAGGTTTAAGAGAGACTAGAAACAACAAAAGAAGGATGACGATAATGAAAATCGTGTTGCTGTAAATGATCTTCTTGTTGCTTGTGGTAAAAGTGAAATCAATCTTGTTTGTGATCAGTCTACTTGGTTTGTGGATTCAAGTGGCACTTCTCATGTCACGCCAAAGAAGGAATTATTTTCTTCTTATACTCCAGGTAATTTTGGAATGTTACACATGGGTAATGATAGTGATGTTGAGGTATTGGGCATTGGTACAATTTGCTTGAAAAGTAAGGATGGTTCGAGGTTGGTTCTTAACAATGTCAAGCATGCTCCAGATGTTCATCTGAATTTAATTTATGTAGGAAAGCTTGATGATGAGGGTTATGATCAAACCCTTGGTGGTGGCCAGTGAAAGCTTTTTAGAGGTTCAATGGTTGTGGCTCGAGGTGACAAGATATATGACTTGTACTTATCTCAGGGCTCTATTTGTAGAGACTCAGTAAATTTGGTGGAGAATGATACTTCATCAGAGTTTTGACATAGAAGACTGAGTCATATGAGCGAGAAGGAGATTGATAGTTTGGCTAAGAAGAATTTGCTTTCTGGAGTGAAACAAGCAAAGTTAAAGTGATGTGTTCATTGCTTTGCCGGAAAACAGAAAATAGTTTCTTGTCAGTCATTCGCCTTTACGAAAGCTTGATTTACTGGAGTTGGTACATTTTGATTTGTGTGGTCCTTTTAAAGTAAGGTCTCTAGGTGGTGCACTTTACTTTGTGACTTTTATTGATGATCATTCTCGCAAACTCTGGGTGTATCCTTTGAAGTCCAAGGATCAAATACTTGGTGTGTTCAAGACTTTTTAGGCCCTGGTTGAGAGACAGACATGGAAGAAACTAAAATGTATCCGCTCAGATAATGGTGGTGAATATATTGGTCCTTTTGATATTTATTGCAGAGAGCAGGGTATTCGACATCAGAGAACTCCTCCCAAGACTCCTCAGTTAAATGATTTAGCAGAGAGGATGAACAGAACTCTAGTTGAGAGGGTTAGATGTTTGCTTTCAGATGCTAAGTTGCCAGATTCATTTTGGGCAAAGCACTTAATACTGCTGCTTATGTTATCAATTTATCTCCTACTGTTGCTTTGGATGTTAATGTCCCTGATAAAGTTTGGTTTGGTAAGGATGTCTCTTATGCTCATTTGAGAGTTTTCGGGTGTAAGGCATTTGTGCATGTTCCTAAGGATGAGAGGTCAAAGCTGGAAGTTAAAACTAGGCAGTGTATCTTTATTGGTTATGGTCAAGACGAATTCAACTATCGTTTCTATGATCCAGTTGAGAAGAAAATTGTTAGAAGCCATGATGTTGTGTTCTTTGAAGACCAGACAATTGAAGATTTTGACAAAGCTGAGAAGGTTGATTCTCTGAGCAGTGAGAGCTTAGTTAATGTTGATCCAGTTCCTGTGACTATTGCACCTGAAGAAAATCTTCAAAATAATGAATATCAAGTTGATAGTGAATATGGTGATTATGTTCAGAATGACCAACATGATGTCGTTGATGCTCTAGTGCAAGATGATGTTGTTGGCTAGCAACCAATTGCTATTGATACACCAGAGAGTTCTCTCAGAAGATCTACTAGAGAGAAAATACCTTCATCTCGTTATTCTCCCAATGAGTTTGTACTCTTGACTGGCGGGAGAGAACCTGAAAGTTTTGATGAGGCCATGGATAGTGAAGAAAAAGAAAGATGGTTTGATGCTATGCAAGATGAGATTAAATCTTTACATGATAATCATACATTTGATCTGGTTATGCTTCCTAAAGACAAAAGCTTTGAAAAACAGGTGGGTTTTCAGGGTGAAACAAGAAGATGGTAACCCAATTCCATGGTACAAGGCTAGATTGGTTGTAAAAGGCTTTAATAAGAAGGGAGTTGATTTTGATGAATTTTTTTCTCCAGTAGTGCAGATGTCATCCATTCGGGTTGTTTTGGGCTTAGCTGCATGTCTAGATTTAGAAGTTGAGCAAATGGATGTTAAAATTGCTATTCTCCAGGGTGACTTAGATGAGAATTTAGCAGCCAGAAGGTTTTGAAGTCAAAGGAAAAGAGAATTATGTTTGCAAATTGAAGAAAAACTTGTATGGTTTGAAACAAGCTCCCAGGCAGTGGTATAAGAAATTTAGTTCTTTTATGAGTCAACAGGGCTTCAAGAAGACTTCTTAAGATCATTGTGTTGTTGTGCAAAAATTCTCTGATGGTGACTTTACCATTTTATTGCTTTATGTTGATGACATTCTTGTCGTTGGTAATAATGCTTGCAAAATTCAGACGTTGAAGCAAGAGTTGAATAAGTCTTTTGCCATGAAAGACTTGGGACCAACAAGGCAAATTTTTGGCATGCAGATTGTCCGTGACAGAGAGGCCAAAAAGTTGTGGTTATCACAAGAGAAGTACATTCAGAAAGTACTTCGCAGATTCAATATGGATAAAACTAAGGTTGTTCGTACACCTTTAGCTATGCACTTCAAATTGATCACGAAGCAGTGTCCTTCCAGTGATGATGAAGAGGAAGATTTGAAGAAAGTTCCTTATGCTTCAGCTGTTGGCAGTTTGATGTATGCGATGATTTGTATGAAACCAGATATTGCTCATGCTGATGGTATTGTTAGCCGTTTTCTTTCTAATCCAGGAAGAGAGCATTGGAATGTTGTGAAGTGGATTATGAGATATCTTTGAGGCACTTCTAGTATGAGTTTGTGTTTTTGGGATAGGGAAACATACACTGATTCAGATATGGCTGGTGATGTTGATACTCGCAAATCTACTTCAGGCTACTTGGTTACTTTTGCCGGGGGAGCTGTGTCTTGGCAATTTAGGTTGCAAAAATGTATTGCTCTATCTACTACAGAAGCTGAGCTTATTGCTGCCGTTGAAGATTGTAAAGAGTTGCTCTGGATGAAGAGATTTAGGGAGGAGCTTGGCTTTGCTTAAGAGAGGTATGCGCTTTATTGCGACAGTCAGAGTGCCATTCATCTTGGCAAGAACTCTACTTTTCATGGTAGGTCGAAACATATTGATGTGAGATACCATTGGATTAGAGATGTGTTGGATTCTAAGTTGCTTGAACTTGAGAAGATTCACACTGATGATAATGGTTCGAATATGTTGACAAAATCTTTGCCAAGAGGGAAGTTTGAGGATTGTTGCTTGATTGCCGGGATGACGGTTTCTTCCACATAGTCGGGAGGGGGAGAATTGTTGGGTTTTCCCTTCCTATGTGGAATTAAATTAATAAAACCCAATCCAATTTGGATCAACCCACTTTTGCCCTAAAACTCACTATATATAGGATCAACTTAAGTCTTATTTCATATACACAAAAGTGAATTCATAGCAGCCATATAGAGAGAATTTGAGAGAGAAAAACTGATTTTCGCACATTGAGAATCTGCTATCGCAGTCCGCTTCAAACAACGTTTTCCGTTTCATTAACCGTTGGATCGTGCTCAAATTTGAATTGGGGTTCTCAATATTTGGTTCTTCGATTTCAATGGTGGAGATTGAATTTTGTGGTCTGTAGCTCCAGTTTTCGAACACGAACAATAGCTCATTTTTGGTGGTGATTTTTCTCCTTTCTTCACTAGTTTTGGTGCTATTTTTTATGTATTGTTGCTCCGTCTTTGACGTCGATGTTGTAGCCATTTGGAGAATATTGTTGTAATTCTTGTTGATTTTAGTGGAGCTTTTGTGGGCGGAGGCCTTTTAGGGAAAACCGTCCGGGCTTGGCCCAAAGCGGACAATATCACACCATGTTAGAGTGTCGTGGGCTATTTTAGCCCAACAACTAGTATCAGAGCCCATGGTTCACAGGACGAGTATGAAGATGGCGGAGTGTGGTGTGGGGCCCGACTTAGTGCCTTTGCCCGTCTATTGGGCCGGTGCAGTACCTTTACCCGTAGATTGAAGACGCTTACACAACAAAGTAGTAACCGACTTTGGTGGCCATAAATACTCGGAGAATGATGTGGGTGACACACAATTAATCTCCAAATTAGCCTATAATTGGTGATGGGTTGTGGAACTTAGTTCGAGGGGGAGATTGTTGGGATGTGCGAACAAAGTCCCACATCGGAAGTGGAAAGAAAAAAGAACCTACACAGAAGGTGTAAGATTCTCTTAATGGTGTGAGACCTTTTGGAGAAACCGTGCGGGCTTGGCCCAAAGCGGACAGTATCACACCATGTAAGAGTGTCCTGGGGCTTTATTGGCCCAACAACTGGTATCAGAGCAACAAAGTAGTAGTCGACTTTGGTGGCCATAAATACTCGGAGAATGATATGCGTGACACACAATTAATCTCTAAATTAGCCCATAACTGGTGATGGATTGTGGAACGTATGTCGAGGGGAAGATTGTGGGGTGTGCGAACAAAGTTTCACATCGGAAAGTGGAAAGAAAAAAGAACCTACATATAAGATGTAGGATTCTCTTAATGGTGTGAGGCCTTTTGGGGAAAACCGTGTGGGCTTGGCCCAAAGAGGACAATATCACACCATGTAAGAGTGCCTTGGGATATTTTAGCCCAACACTAAGATGCAGAGGCAAATTCAGGATTTCAAAAGAGGATAGGTGCACCATTGCTTTTTAAAAAAAAGACACAAACGTGCAACAAGTTAGGTTCGATCCTTTGACCTTAAGGAATTAAATCCAATGCTTAACCAATGCACGACCCAGTCTCGTTTGACCATGAGTTCCTTAAGTTAATATTAGATACATTTTAAAAATTATATACATAATATACCAAGTTTAGTCGGGTGACCATGAGTTCACGTGACCCATTTTTCTACATAAATTCGCCCCTCAAGATGCCATGACACGTGGCGTCCACCTCATCAAAATGTCAGTGCCACGTAGCATTGAGTGTCCACCTTGGACAAATCTAAGTGAGGAGGGTTATATTTAAACCATTTAAGTACGTCGGGGTATTTTTGTATGAATATTATAAAAGAGCATAAAATCGATCCTTTTCACATAATAGAGAGGCAAGTTTAAGCCTTTCCCTTCTAGAAAATGATACTCCCTCCGTTTCAAAATAAGTGTCCACTTAGTCGTTTTCACACCCCATAAAAAAACACTAACTCCCAGAAAAAAGAGGTTTTTGACTAAACTACCCTTATTTAATAAGACTCTTGCTTATTTATTGCCTTGAGTAAATAGGGGCAAATCTGAAAAAAAGTGAAGTTAATTCCTTCTCGATTTTGGAAGTGGACACTTATTTTGAACCGGAGGGAGTTCCCTTCACTTGATAGAAGCAAAATAGTGGTACCTTTTTCAGTGCAAAAGGAAAGTTTTAATCTTGTAGATTTTACCCACTTTTCTTACCCCTTAGATATGATAAGTAGTTTCATAATGTTGTCCTTACAAGGAAGTTGTATGCTGTACTGATCACAGAGACCTTGGCGCAAGAAACAGGAAGGAAATATATATCCACGTGGTAATTATACAGATTGTGCTTCACTGATACAGGGGTTAAGTAGGAAAAAATTGCATGTTGTTGCTGAAAAGCTAGTCCTTGATATGAAATCTGAAGGTTTTGTACCTGATAACTCTACCTTGTCAGCACTAATGCTATGGTATGCCAGTAATGGTTTATTTTGCAAAACATTAGCTGCTTGGGATGAAATTATAAACAGTTCATATCTGCCGGACGTTCGTGTAATTGCTGAATTGATTGATATCTGTGGCTGCAAGGGATATTTAGATGTTGCTGTCAGAATATTGCATCAGATTCAGTTGAAAGATTCCAACTTGCTTCGTGATGTTTATGCTCGGGCTATCTCTCGTTTTGGAAAGAAAGGGCAGCTTGAATTGATGGAAATTATGTTGAAGGAGATGGTTTCTATGGGGTTTCCTGTTGATTCTGCTACCGGAAATGCTTATGTAATATATTATAGCAATTTTGGTACGTTGAGTGAAATGGAAGCTGCATATGGCCGTCTTAAGATGTCAAGAATTCTTATAGAGGAAGAAGCGATCAGGTCGATGTCCTTGGCTTATCTTAAATATGAGAAGTTTTATAGTTTAGGTGAGTTTGTAAGAGATGTCGGTCTTTGTAGGAGAAATGTGGGGAATCTCCTGTGGAACTTGTTACTTCTTTCTTATGCTGCCAACTTCAAAATGAAAAGTTTGCAGAGAGAATTTGTGAGAATGGTAGAAAGTGGATTTTTTCCTGATCTTAATACTTTCAATATTAGAGCTTTGGCATTTTCAAAAATGTCATTGTTTTGGGATCTGCATGTAACCCTTGAACATATGAAGCATGAGAAGGTAGTTCCTGATCTTGTGACTTACGGTTCTGTTGTTGATGCATACTTGGACAGAAATCTGGGACGAAATTTGGATTTCGCTTTACGGAAATTGAATAAAAATGATTGTGTTACTATAGCAACGGAACCACTTGTATTTGAGGCCATGGGGAAAGGGGATTTCCACTTAAGCTCAGAGGCACGTTTAGAGTTCAGTAAGAAAAATAATTGGACATATGAGGAGCTTATCACCACCTATCTCAAGAAATACTTCCGCCGTAATCAAATCTTTTGGAACTATTGATGATGAATAGCAGCAATTGCATTGTGCTCAGTTATATGAACAAGTAAGCATGTTTATCCTTGTTTACTGAAAGTAAATTTAACTCCATGAATGTGAATAAGTAACTTCTGATATGCGAAACAGTAATAAACTAATATCCACCTCAGACATGTTGCATAGTATAGTATGCCATAATATGTGAGAAAGATGAAACAGTTTCTTAAACAGTATTTGATCCTAACAAGATTATAACATTTTGTTCTCTGTCTGTCCAGTTCTTCAGATACTCTGGTAAAAGTGGTTTATCGGCCACTGACTGAAGTTACCCATTCACTGATTTTTTCAGAAAGGATGTAACTGGAAGCTGCATTTGTGGGTTAGTTGCAGTTTTACAATTCTAACCTTTCTTTTGTTTTTTCCCTTTTGCTTTTAATCATCATTTATGCTTTTGCTTGGTCACTTTCTTGCCTAGCTGTCCATTCAGTAAGCTCACCTGAGTGGCACAATTTAGTGGCTAGGTTACACTTCTCTGTTCTAATACCGTAGTTTGCTTAAACTCTTTGTTCGTGCTATTGCTTTTTTGCTCCTGGTGCAGCATGCAGCTAACAGCAAATCAAAACGAAACTGAAGAGGGGTAAAAGGAAATTGGTAAGAGGGGCAAGGGGGCTAGTAAAATATCAGAGTGGGCGGAGAAACAAATCTTGGATATCGAAAAAAAATCTTGAGTGTCCTTCAAAGGTTCGAGGAGAGGACCATATTACTCTTATATGATACAACAAAAATGGTGTGAAGTTAGTAGTGGGGAAGGTATGCGAGTCATGTTGAGGTTGAAAACATAAACGACGATGGAGTTAAAGAACTTGGAATGCTATGTCAATTGTGATTCACATAGGAAATATAGATTGGGAAGAGGCAAGAGAAACACGAGAAGAGTGGAGATTCTTACTCATGAACGTTAAGATAGTTTCATGCCATACGAGGGGGATAAATGACAGTATGTATACAAGAAAAATAAAATGGAAAATACCAGAATAAGTTATCAGGTGCGAGAAGGAGATAGGTGAGAAAAGAACGATCCCTACTAGAGAGAGCTGGCTAAATTTTGGTGTTATGGGATGGGAGGAAGTTGGAATAGTGGGATAGGAGGAAGATGAATTTCTCCATTGCAATCTTCTTTAGAAGTATGGGCAGCATAATCAAGAGGGCTTTGTGGGAGTCTATGGGCCAATAAGTGAGTGGTCAAAGTATAGTTCTGAGAAGAAAAATCTGGATTGATGTCTGAATAGGGTTGTACCATGAGTTATAGGTGTACAATACAGTTCCTGAAAAAAGTGAGATGTGAGACATTCTTTATCGTAATGGAGGGATTCTTTGATTTTATAAACTCTCACCAACTTGTGAACCTTCTGGTGCCAAATTTTCTTTGGTTCTAGCTAATGAGGACATGAAATTTCTATTCCTGCATTTTGCCACATGACCTTTCTTATATTCGATCTTAGAGGAAAATAACTTTTTTTAAAGCAAAAGGATACATGGTGTCAGAAGTCTGTCAACTTTTATGAACATAGTTTAGTTACAGCATCATTTTCTTTTTGCAGGATAAATAAAAAGTAACTGGTAGCTGGATGAAAGCAGCTATCTCAGCTATATCCTAGAAGATGAACTGAATCAAAGAAACTGCTTGTGGTATCTTTGGCGTCAACAGCATCTTGCCAATATCTCGGCTTCTCCAACCTCATTCAGTTTTATGTATATTCTTATTCTCCACTTGATCTTGTGCTTGATGAAAAGGGGTTGCTTGAGCGGCTTTTATTGCTATCATATCCTGATATTACCTGCAAAAAAGCATGACTTGTTATGTGTTTGAAGGTTCTTCATCATGGTGGGTATGCCAATCAACATTGCTGACATTCTTCCATCTGCAGCATTTTCATGCTTTTTTCTTGAAGTTGAAACTGTTTTCAATTTGTTTTTATCAACTTATAACACTTGGGTTTTCTAGTTCACTTACTTGAGAGCTAGATCGACTTTCACTAGATGGGGCTCTTGGGCTGCTTCCAAAATGCATTGGTTGCATTGCTTCTTCAGCGAGTACGCGTAACCTGTTAAGTTCAGGCAAAATGACAGTGCCAAGATCTGGTCGATCTTTACGCCTGAGTTCTGCACACTTGAGTGCTAACTTGGCAAATGTTAGAGCCTCTTCAACAGGCCAGTCAGGAACTGCTGGATCAAGCATATCAGCAAAAGTGCCTTTCTCAATTGCCCTCTCAACATGGTGGGTCAAACCCATTGGAGGTCTGGCTGTAATTATTTGGAGAAGCATTATTCCAAATGAGTATATATCAGATTTTGTTCCCAACATCCCGGTTTGCTGATATTCCGGGTCTATGTAACAAAATGTTCCCGCTGTTGACGTCATTCGATATTGTGTCACGGAGTCAGCTACAGAAGGGGGGACGAGCCTGGCTAACCCAACGTCACTGATCTTACTTACATAATTGCGGTCAAGCAAAATGTTGCCAGGTTTCAGATCCCGGTGCACTAGAGGTTCTGGCTTGGTCTGGTGAAGGAAAAGGAGGCTAGTACCGACCTCTGCAGCTATACGGAATCTTAGTTTCCAAGGAAGAACTGGAGTGTTTCCTCTTCGGAAGAGGCGATCATCTAAGCTCCCATTTGCCATGTACTCATACACTAGGCACCCAAATTCAGGGCAGGCTCCAAGTAGAAGAACCATGTTTGGATGCCTTATGCAGCTTAGAACTTCAACCTGCATCAGAGCAAATGAAAAGGGGCATGAGAGAATATAACTTTTTTGGTAAGTACTGTATGCCTGATTGGGTTTGGTTGGTATTATAGTTACTTTCTTTTGACCAAAGGAAGGATTCTTCTGTTTCATACCTCTTGCTGAAATTGTGACCTTCCTTGGGCAGCATCTGGACGAAGAACCTTAATCGCAACCTGCGTGTGATCCAAGTAACACTTGTATACCGGCCCGTAGCCACCTTCCCCAATTTTACGAGATGCTGCAAAGTTTTCCGTTGCTGCTTCAATCTCCTCTATTGTATACTTACGATACCGGCAATCACTTTGTGCAAGGGAATCCAATACCTTCTTCTTCTCTTCAGCTTCTTTGAGTGCCTTCCTTTCTGCACTGATTCTTCTCTGTGCCTCCCGTTCTGCGATCCTCTGTGCTTCTGCTGCTACTTCAAGGGCTGCCCTGCACTTCACTTTTTCTTTCTCTGCGATGGCCAGAGCTGCTTCCTCCGCTAGTCGTGCCTCTTCTAATTTTTGTTCTTCTTCTACTTTCCAGCGGCTAAGTTCCATTGCCTGCATGAAAAAAATTAGGCTACATTCCTTCACAAGAGAAGTACTTTCCAACAGAGTCTGATACACTAATGTACTATACTTTGACAAAAAAAGGACCTCAAATTAATACCTTATGTTTTGCTGAAAGTGCCTCCTTGCATGCTGTGCTGTACATGTCCATGGTCTGCTTGAGCTCCTGCTTGAGTCTTCTCATCTCTGCTTCGATGTCTTCCTACATGTTAGAGAAAGATGTTTATCATGAATCTTCTATATTTGGTGCTAATAGTAGTTGTAAAAGAACCCGTCGCTGTCACAGCTTTAGTGAAACATAGGAAAGCTTGAATAACTACACCTTCCTAACAACAGAAAGTGATGACATGCATTTCCTAGAAGCACGAGGAGGATAAGTTCCAGCAAAAGAATTTTGACCAAGATGAATTAAAAGTAATACAAATAGATTTTGTGCTTGGTTTAGATGCTTTTAGTTTGTTGCACCATATTTATCTTTTTGTTGGAGTTATTTGGTTAAACATAGATTGCTATGTTATATTGTATCTTGTGGGATGTTGAAATGCATACCAGGTTGTTGGTTGATGACCATGATCCATTGCCACTCTCAAAAGAATTTGATGAGAAGGCATTAACTTCAGATAACCTGGTTGCTGAGAATGATGATCCAAAGCTTAATCTGCTCTCTGTTTCTGAGCTGTTTGAAAGTCGAGGAGCAGAATATTTATTATCTGTGTCTGAGCTGTTTGAAAGTCGAGGAGCAGAATATTTATTATCTGTGTCTGAGCTGTTTGAAAGCCGAGGTGGAAGACCCAAATCATGAATGTCCATCGAGAATGGAAATGTACGATCTGAGCTTGGACGTCCAGTGCTCACAAATGATAAGTCAGATTCTGCCATTGAGAGGTCTCCATATGATCTGTTTATCTCTTTACCTCTGTTGAATGGAGACCTGTTGAAAGAGATACATAAATTGAGTTGTTTTATGTTAATCAACCCTTTAGAGTAGTACATTTTGCGGTTCCTCTTATACTCCCTCCGTCCCAATTAACACTCTTTCATTTTTAGTCAGTCACAAAAAGAATAACATCTTTATATGTTTAGTAACAACTTTAAAATACCCTCTTTACCCTTATTGAAGTGATTTATAGCCACAATATCTATAGCTAATCTTAAACCACAAGTTTCAAAAGTCTTTCTTTATTTCTTGACCTTTGTGCTCAGTCAAACACTTTCACATAAATTGGGACAGAGGGAGTATTGCATAAAGTACTGTCCGTTTCCTGATTCTCTGAAAAACTTACTTGATGAAATCCGAGTTGTCAGTTGAACTTCGTGGTGCGTATGGTGACCTAATATCAGCCATATTTCCTGTTGAAAAAGGACCTGTTCTAACAGTGTTAGTGCTTTATGCCAGGGAAATTAATGCAATATGCTGCAGGTGGAATAACAGACCTCTTGTGTCGTTGATTTGTCCATAACGTGCATCGATTAAGCCAAGCTTAGCCCCTAGAGAGGAGCTGGTCTGATTCTGCAGCTGGGCAGGTGGTGTACTCGGAACTGGAGCAGATGCATTCTTTATTGATTGAACTTTCCCTTTGGCAATCACATAAACTGAGCAAAAGCCTGGTACAACTTTGCTGACGGAGCTTGGAACATCCATCGTCTTGAATCTTCGAAATTTTAAGTGTTGTAAGTAGCTAGATATGGAATAGTGCAATCTTGGTGAATTATTGGAAACAATAGAAAGTACCTGCTAACAAAACCGTTCCTTGATGCAGCTCCCATCACCAGATTCTCTATGACATTGGCTGAAATGTAGTCACTTATGGAGTTTGGTATGTCTATGCCTTCGATTACAACTTCATTGACTTTAATCTACGACAAAGAGAGAAAAGTTGATTCAGAAATTGAAACACGAGGAAGAACAAACGAGCAAGAGTGAACGCGTAAGTAGCAACATGCACTTACATTTTTACGGTTGCAGAAGCATCGGAAGGGTAAGAACAACTCCTTTGCTTGACTATCAAGATCACTTCTATATACTCTTGGAGTTTCGTCACTCACATCTGAGAAAGAACAGTTTTTCCAAGTATGTAAAAAGTGCTTGAATGTATTCTTTCTTTTCTTTTCTTTGGAGGTAGTGGATAGAATGGGGTGCACGAGGACCACGTTTAAAGCCGGAGGGGGATGTAGGCTTTGAATAATGGGTTAAACTAAACTCGGTATTTTCGACATGAAACATATATATATATATATATATATGTGAAAAGTCACTGAAGTTTTAACAAATATTAAATTCGGAATTCATAATTTGGGAAGTACAATAAGTTCAGTTAAGAACTTTTAAGAATTGAAAGCATCAAGTTTAACTCTTACATGCGTCTTATGTTTGAAGCCAAGACAGAGACCTCTTATCAACTAGAAATAATTTCATGGCATTTTCTACGGTTTTACATAGTTTGGTGTAAAACACTAGGTGTGGATACGTTTTTACCATCTTTTATAAAGAAATGTACTTGCATTCTGAAGTTGCTTTTCCAATATTCGGAAAGAAGTAAATATGGGCTAAATTTCACGCGATACCTCACTCGTTTTATTGTTGCGTAGAGAAGAAGTGTAAGATTTACATTTCAGCAAAAACCAGAAAAATGATACCACCATTATCAGAAGAGTGAATTCTTGAAAAAATGAAAATGGATAAGAAGAGATCGAAACGAACCCCAACAAATGAATGCTAAATTGGAGCAAGTATTATAACCTCATTCACTATATGTGAATATAATTAAACTCATAAAGGAGAACAAAAACACAAAATTAGCAATATGATTAAACTTGCTTAACAGTGAAGAAAAAAAATGCAAGCTGTGCATGGTTTGCATGTGGTTACGTACTAGCATAGATAAACCCTCCATCCTCCACACCCAAGAAAAAAGGTAAAAAAAAGCCTCACACTTTTTTAATTTCAGTAAATAAAAACGTCAAATTTTAAATAGGAAGAAAAAGAACAAAATACAAATCCAAATATTCAATGCATAATTTTGCTGTACATCAAATACACATTCATAAATTAACGTAATTAATCCTCTCCCCAACCCCAAAATTAAGGAGATCAAATTTTTATAAATGTGGGTAAATAAAGAGGGTAAAGAGGGAGAAAATAACCTGCATTAGGAAGGGAAACAGAAGGCCTGACTTTAACATGAAGAAGAGTAACATTTTTGCCTTTGCCAATAAGATTATCAACTGCCCATTTTAATGCATATTGGCTTCCTTTATCTTTGTCTATTGCAACAACTGTTGCCTTCTCTTCTCCCCTTTTATCTCTTTGGCTCATCATATCTTCAACAAATTAATTCAAGAAATAAACACACAAGAATATTCAAATAATAAGATGAATTCTTATTATTTCTTCAAGATATCTGGGGGACCTCAAATAGGTCCCACGTTCCTTTATGATTTCCCTTCTTTCTTCTCCCTTTCTATTCTATGTGATAATTAATATGTTTTATAATTCCCACCCTCAATTTGCTTATTATATATATGTGCATACATACACATTTACATGTATATGTATGTATCTACTTCTTTTGGAGGCTCTAGAAGATTTGCCCATTTATCAAGCTCGTCCAGGAATTTGTTTTCATTTATTTAGTATGTATTTTGTATTTATTTTCTTTTAGGGTTCTGAGTTTCTGGGGTTATCTTAAAACATTGACTTGAGAAGACGTGGCATGAATTTTTTTTCGCGAGGAAATGTTTTTTTTATACTTCTAAAGGAAAATAATGAAATTTAAGGAGTGTTTGGTATGGAGGAACTTTTTTTTCAGAAAATGTTTTTCGACTTTTCGATGTTTAGTTGGTCAAAATATTCTCTAGGAAAACAAGTTATTTAAAAATGAGAAAAATGACTTCGCTAATGAAAATAGGGAAAACAAATTCCATAAGTGACATTCCAAGTTCATTGTCTCATCTCCACCCATCCAATGCCTCTAACCCCCACCCCTTGACCATCCCAACCCCGACAACTCCCGAACCTCCCTTCCCCACCACATCCCACTCCGTAATGTTTTGCTAGATTACATATAAATACTCTTAAATGATATTTTATTTACTGAATTGTTAAACAGAGCCATATACATGTGATATACACTGAATATACAGCAGTGTATATCACATATATATGGCTAGCAAAGCAGTGGGCTTTCAGCCAGTCCAAAGGAGCAAAGCAGTGGGCTTGGGCTTTCGGCCAGGTTTGAATTTCCAGTAGGCTTTCGGCCAAGTAGGAAAGCAGCCCACCTTAATGTGTTAGTGTATATATGGTATATATAGTTGTAGTATATTGTAAGGAAAATGATACCTTAATTAGTGTTATACACTTACCATAATTGTATAGTTAGAATTATGGTAGAATAAGGATTTAGAAGTAGAATAGGAAAAGGATTTTTCCTATTATAGAAATATGTAACTTGTATATATAGCCTTTCAATTAATGAAAATAATCAAGGGGATTATTTCTTTCATGGTATCAAGAGACTAGGTCTAAACAAAAGTTTTCTTCTCTCAAACTTTTGCCTCCTCTTTGGCCGAGAACCCCCCCCCTCCCTCGGGTTTTTCTCTCCAAATATCTCGTCTTCCGCTCTCAAAAACCTCTCTTAAATTTATCCTCTTTCTTTGTTCTTTCAAATATATCTAAGAACAATTTTCACCCTGCCCTCACGGTTTCCAATATCAAGCTCAGTGTCCCTATTGTCCTTGAGATGGAAAACGTTCAATATGCAATGTGGGCGGAGTTGTTTAAAATTCACGCTATCTCTTATCAAGTTCTTCATCACATAATTCCTCCCGCTAGACCCTTCGCGTGCGGAGGATCCCGAGGTATGGATTACACTTGATGCTACCGTTCTTCGGTGGATATACGCCACTATTTCAAAGGGACCTTCTACAGACGATTATGGAGCCCGATACCACGGCTATGGCTGCATGGAATAGATTGCGTGACATATTCCAAGACAACCAACATTCCCAGATCGTCACACTTGAGCGTGAATTCTCTCTCGCTCAATTGACGTATTTCGAACGCTTCGCATATTGCAAGAAACTAAAAGAATTGGCGGATCAACTCCGTAACGTTGGCGCACCAAGAACAAATAATCGTCTAGTTCTACAGCTGGTTGGTTGCCTTTCTGAGGCCTATAATGGTGTTGGCACTCTCCTTCGCCAAAGCAACCCTCTTCCCGACTTCCATCAAGCCCGCTCCATGCTTACGTTGGAAGAAGCCGGTTTGGCTAGCGGCTACCGAGCAAGTCCAGCTTGTCATGATGGCGTCTCTCCTAATCCGTCGCTTTGTTAATAATTCGGGCCAAAACCATAATAATGGTGGCGGCAAGAATAATCGTAAGAATAATAACAAAAACCGCGGGGCAAACGCGGTGGTAATGGTGGAGGTTCCTGTAGTCAAGAAACCTCGGTGGGTCCCATCCAATGAACAATGGCTCACCACCTCCATGGGCCCAAGAAATGGGGCCCATGGCGCGGAGCAAAGGGCAAGGACCGTGGCCAAGACCCATACCAAAGGCAAACAGAAATTCCAGGCCAATGGTCGCCAACAATCCAGGCCCAATGCCCAGTTGGCGCCCATCGCCGCCGCCCAACAATGGCAGCAGTAGCGCACGGGCCAGTCCAGACGGCCAGAGTTCTTGGGCCCGCCCTCCGCAAGCCCATCATGCAGTAGCACCTACCCAGATCGATCTCGAGGCCGCGATGCACACGTTGGGATTAACTCAACCGGACCAAAATTGGTACATGGACACCGGGGCCACTACTCACATGACTTCCGACTCAGGTACTCTCTCATCTTATTCCAATTTGAGCACCCCTCGGGGGATAATCATTGGTAATGACAGTTCTATTCCAATTCTAGGGTATGGTCAGAAAACGTTGTCTCCCCCCAATGCACCACTCCTCTTGAAAAATACTTTACATGCTCCTAAATTGATTAAAAATTTAGTGTCTGTCCGAAAGTTCACAAATGACAATTCTGTTTCTGTTGAATTTGATCCTTTCAGTTTCTCTGTGAAGGATTTCAAGACGGGGAGTCATCTCATGAGGTGTGATAGTAGGGGGGATCTATATCCTATCATGCCCGATTTCAGTACATCAAGTCCAGCCTTGCCATCAGTTTTTGCAGCCATCTCTCCTTCCATCTGGCATGCTCGTTTGGGTCATCCGGGATCTTCTATTTTATCAGTTTTAGATAAAAATAGCTTTATTTCTTGTAAGGGTACGAGTCGTACTCCAATTTGTCAGTCTTGTTCATTAGGAAAAATTGTTAAGTTGCCATTTGTAGACTCCAATTCTCATACTTCTATGCCATTTGACATTATTCATAGCGACTTATGGACATCTCCTGTTCTTAGTTCAATGGGTCATCGATATTATGTTCTCTTCTTATATGATTATTCTAGATTTTTGTGGACGTTTCCAATTGCGAATAAATCACAAGTGTTTTCCGCCTTCATAAAATTTAGAGCGTTAGCTCAGACTCAATTCGAAAAGAGAAATAAAAATATTCAATGTGATAATGGGAAGGAGTATGACAATAGAGAGTTTCGAGAATTTTGTGCTACTCATGGGATAAATTTTCGGTTTTCATGTCCTCATACATCTTCACAAATGGGAAAGCCGAACGCAAAATTCGCTCCATAAATAACATTGTCCGAACTCTCCTAATCCATGCCTCCATACCTCCGTATTTTTGGCATCATGCTCTACAAATGACCACTTACCTTCTTAACATAATTCCGCCTAAAGGTCCGACATATTCTTCCCTCTCAAAATCTTATATAATAAAAACCCGCCTTATTCTCATCTTCGGATTTTTGGGTGCTTGTGTTATCCGTTATTCCCATCCACCACAATTAACAAACTTCGTGCTCGTTTCTATTCCGCGGTGTATTTTTGGGTTATCCGTCGAATCATCGTGGTTATAAGTGTTTTGATTTATCCTCCAAGAAAATCATTATAAATCGCCATGTCATTTTTGATGAAACCCAATTTCCTTTACGAAAGTTCATACTCCCGAGCCTAAGTCGTATAATTTTTTGATGACCAAATATCCTCAGATATTATTCGAATTTTTCTGACAACTCCTGCCCAAAATCCTCCAATGGCTCATCGCCTACCGGGTCCCACAAAGGTTGCCGCCGCTATTCCAGCCCATCGAACAGTTCCAATATTGCGCCACCCAGTCACTGAACTGGTCCAGAATCCCACCACCTCGGAAGTGCTCCGTAATCGATTCCACTTACCGATTTGGGCCAAGAGGCCCATCGTCACGCCACCCGTCCCGAGCCCGTAAAATTTCCAAAATTCCATCACTTCTTCCTCGAGTCATAGACCGGTCACTCGTAGTCGGGCCGGGTATTTTTACACCTAAACGACATTTTAATTTACTTTCGATGTCTCTAAATCCCCTTGCCCGCAATCTCGTGTCCGCATTAAATGACCCTAATTGGAAAATTGCTATGACTGATGAATATAATGCTCTTATTGATAATAAGACGTGGGAGTTGGTGCCCCGCCCATATGGTATTAATATTATCAGGTCTATGTGGATTTTTGCTCATAAGGAGAATTCAGATGGGTCCTTTGCTCGACATAAGGCGCGACTTCTTGGTGATGGTAAGACTCAAAGGTTGGAATTGATTGTGGTGAGACGTTTAGTCCGTGGTCAAACCGCTACCATTCGTGACCGTGCTTAGCTTGGCTCTTTCAAAGACTTGGCCAATCCATCACTGGATGTCAAGAATGCCTTTCTACATGGTGACCTCAAGGAAACAGTCTATATGCATCACCGTTGGGTTTCAGGGATCCCAACCGCCCTCATCATGTCCGTCATGCTGAAGAAATCATTATATGGGCTTAAGCAGCTTCCACGGGCCTGGTATACACGATTTGTCGACTTTGTGTCGACTATTGGGTTCACTCACAAAGCAGTCGATAATTCCTTGTTCATCTATCGCCGTGGTTCGTCATTGGCCTATATTACATTGTATGTGGATGATATCATCTTGATCGCCTCCTCCGATGCTTTCGCCACTATCATGACCATGCTCGGCCTGAAGTTTGCTATGAAAGACTTAGGACCTTTGAGTTATTTTTTGGGGATTGCCACAAACGTCATTCAGGTGGCTTGTTTTTGTCTCAACAAAAATATGTTGCCGAGATCATAGAGAGTCGGGATGTCATCCTGTAAGTCCACTTCCACGCCCGATTGATACAAACCCGGCTTCAAGGTCAGCAGCGAGTGCACCATACGAGGACCCGACCCGCTTATCGCAGCTTCTCAGGGCCCTCCAAGATCTTACCTTTACCAGACCGGATATTACGTATGCAGTTCAGCAGGTATGTTTATTCATGCATGATCCCAGGGTTGAGCACATGAATGCAGTCAAACGCATTATCCGGTATATTCAGGGGACACTAGACTATGGGTTGCACTTGTATCCGTCATCTACATCCACACTTGTCTCTTACACGAATGCTGATTGGGGTGGGTGTCCCGACACCAGACGGTCGACTTTGCCATCAGATGTTCCTTGGCAACAACTTGGTCTCCTGGTCACCAAACGCCAGGCAACTCTATCACGCCAAGTGCCGAGGCAGAATATCGAGGGGTAGCTAATGTGGTCTCCGAATCATGTTGGCTACGTAATTTGCTTTTAGAGCTTCATTGTCCCATTCAGAAGGCAACCTTGGTATACTGCGATAACATTAGTGCCATCTACCTGTCAGGTAATCCATTCAAAGACCAACGCACTAAGCATATCGAAATGGACATTCATTTTGTCCGTGAAAAGGTTGCAAAGGGTCACGTTCGTGTATGCCATGTCCCGTCTCGTTATCAAATTGCAGACATATTTACAAAGGGCCTACCAACGGTTCTCTTTGAAGATTTTAGGGACATCCTCATTGCTGAAACCGCTCCGCTATGATCAAGGTGTGTTAAACAGAGCCATATACATGTGATATACATTGAATATACAGCAGTGTATATCACATATATATGGCTAGCAAAGCAGTGGGCTTTCAGCCAGCCAAAGGAGCAAAGCAGTGGGCTTGGGCTTTCGGCCAGGTCTGAATTTCCAGTAGGCTTTCGGCCAAGTAGGAAAGCAGCCCACCTTAATGTGTTAGTGTATATATGGTATATATAGTTGTAGTATATTGTAAGGAAAAGGATACCTTAATTAGTGTTATACACTTACCATAATTGTATAGTTAGAATTATGGTAGAATAAGGATTTAGAAGTAGAATAGGAAAAGGATTTTTCCTATTATAGAAATATGTAACTTGTATATATAGCCTTTCAATTAATGAAAATAATCAAGGGGATTATTTCTTTCATGAACACTAGAAAATAAGTATGAAATCCATCTATTTCTTAAGAAATTATCTTCTTCATACCATAAAAAACATTTTCCTTCATACCAAACAGCCCTTTAGTTTGCAGGATTCGTCGATAGTAATGTTTATAAGCGGGGTATAATTATTTTCCTCGTTAAACAGTTCAATATCAAACCTCTTTAATGGAAGCGTTTGTCCGAAAATTTCATGGCTGCTATAGTGAGGTGCTGTTACGTATGTATACTGACATTTGATGTTTAGATCTCTTTTAATTGTTATAAACAAAAGTACGCAAGCAATTATATTTTTGTACCTTTTATGTTATAAACGAAAATAATATACTTGTTAATTTTAAAATCTTAATTGATTTTCATATATCATTAACTAAAAATTTAAAAATTGATAAATTACTTATAAATTCATAACTAGTTGTACCATTTCCGATAGAGAATTAAAATCTAAGGAATATGTATTTAAAATTAAATGAGAATTTAAATATTTCAAGTTTGACGTAAGAATTCTACAATTGTAGATTGTTTCGTAAATTTCAGTCTCTTAGTGATAATATAACACTTGAATTGATGAAGAATTCTGTCCAAACTTTTAACAAAAGGGAATTCAGTAGCTTCCCCTTGAAGGTTGTCTAAGAGCTTAACAATTGACTCTTCTATCTCACCCCAAGTATCAGTTGGTTGAGACTCTTCATCAACACTTTCGTTGTCACCTTCTGCATCCATTGTCTCTTGTTCTTCCACTCCAATCACGTGTGCCATAATCTCTTGACCATTGTAAGTTTGAAGTATTGCGTCAAACTCCATATAAGTGGTAGCATCCATTGCTTGATTGGTGTTATGAAATGGAATTTGGGCTATAAGTGATGACTCACTACCAACATCCTCAACAAATTATAATTTTTCACTATTAACATTGGAGTTGTCATTTATAGGTAGAATTTCGGTATTTCTCTAACAATGAAGAATGGTAGAGGTCTTAAAGATCGCCAAATGCTCAGGAGTTCCTCTATTCAATCCTTTCCTTCTTCTTGTTGCTGGACATCATTACATGCTTCTACAAGAGTTGTTAATTGTTTGTCGTAAGTTGAACTTGTTGTCATTAGATATCCTTTTAAATATTCGTACTTTAAATTATTATGTGCATGGCATTAGTGATGATTACCATAAATATTTTAATATTTTATTTTTATACATAATATATTTTTTACAAAATATAATTACATAATATTTGAGTATGACTGTTATAGAGGGGTAATTTTACAAAGAGTGTGCCACTATAATGAATTCCACTGCTGTTATAGGTAGAATTTTGTTACAGAGAAGTAAAATATAACATGAAAAAATGATTTTGAAAAAAATCAGGCCGTTATAATGAAATGCTGTTATAACGAATGACAATTATAGAGAGATTTGACTGTAACATAAAATAACAGGGTGCAATTTGTAAGATCGCGAAATGCTAATTATTATATGTCACAGTTTACTAAAAATATTAAAGTAGAAGTATTTCCGTTATCCAAATTCTTCTAACGTGATTTGACATCGTTTTGTTAAGATTTTCATCATGATTTTGAGAAATGGTATAATAAGTTATCACAAGATGCTTGGTCTTGAATTTGGTGGACTTGATTTAATTTATATATGAATTTAAGGGCTTTGAAACTTGATTTTGAAATTTGCGTCCTTGGCTTCATGAGTTCTCTGACTTTGTGACAGAAAATTTGATCCCATTTTTTGATTATGAAAATTCTGATTTGATCGGTTGACTTGAATCACGGACTAATCAAACTAAAATAGTGACAAAATCACATTTGATTGGTCGGAATATGTAATTTCTCGCATGTCACATTTTTATTGTTATGTGATTTGACTAGGTAAGTCATGTCAGCAAACATGTGGCATGACCCCAATGACTCTTTTATTTGACTTTGCCTTTCACGTTATTTGACACGTGACACAAATCGGAGTTCAAGGATAAAAATAAATCTTGGGCTTAAAAAATAGGTTTATCATTTGAAGCCCAAATTAGTAAACTAGCCCAAAAAAATTGGACAATTAACTTAATTAAGATTTATTAAACTTAAATATTTAAGAGAATTTTACACCCATAGACAAAAAAGGACCCTTAATTATAAGTTTTAAGGACACTTTCAATTAATATCCAATATAAGAATACTTTTTAAAATTATCACGACCCAAAATTCTATTTGTGCTGTGTGAGCACCTACCCTGAACCCGTAGGCGAACCCCATACATTCAAGACAGAATAGTTAATAAACAATACGGAAAAGTAAAGAACAACAAAAGAATTGACAAAGTCTTAAAACACTTAATACATAAACCTTAGAAACATCCCCTAAAATCTGATTTTGAAGAGTATAGAGCTACTAAATAGATTACAGAGTCTGAAACTTATACATCATACTGTCTGAAATGTAAGACATAAAATAAAAGATAAGATAGAGGAGTTCCAGTGCTGGGAAAGTGTCTGCAGCTCACCTTGGACTCTTGATAAGCTATCCAAATACGCCACGTCTATGCTCCACTCAGATCCGGATCAGTACCTGCACACAAAGGTGCAACAAGTGTAGAGTGACTACGGAAAGCACGCGTACCTAGAACCATAATCGACCGACCCTAACTATAGCAGTGACGAGGGTTGCTACTTTCCGATACTTCTCTACTAAGTTAGTTAACTAAGGTGAACTCAAATAGAATATCCAACTCTATAAGTAAAGCCCTATAGTTCGATAAACCACAAGGATCATCAGTATTATCAAGTCATTCTAAAGTTCTCAACTTTACTAAGGATGATGCCCAAATACTTCTACTGAATCCAACCTAAAACCCATTCAGGGCGTCTAATCCCATAAAATGTTCCACCTTTTCATCACAACTGAGCAAGTTTACTTTAAAGATCCAACCTTTGCATCAACTAAGGCACTTACGTTCATAAGGATTCGACCTTTACACTATTTTAGGCAATATATATTAATCAAGATTCAGTCTTTCTATCTTTTAGAACATGTATCGTCATAAATGTTCTATCTTTCCGTCCCTTAAATTAAAGAAGCCCATAAAGATTCTGTATTTACACTCGTTGTACTACAAAAGTCGTAAAGATTCTATCCTTCTTTCCATTTCAAGAAAGTAAACCATAATATCTCATATTTCTGCCTTATATCAAGAATAAGTTGTAAAGCTTCACTATTTTTTTCCACTAAGAGCAAAATGATCATAAAGTCTACAATTTTACATCACCGAGCACACATGGCATAAATTACATATTAAAAAGTATAAATGAGATGCAATTCAAATGATATGTATGAAATGCAATGGCCATATGTATCCGGTATACACACGCTTCTGCAGTAGGTGTCATGTGACCCATGGGAAACTCAAGAGGTACATATACCCATCCCGAATTTCCCATCGGATCCCAGCTCTGTGGCTGTATTATCATTATTAATCATCACTCTCTTACCATATACCATATTCAATAACCGACTTACAAGCCTCTTTTAAGTATCTCAATAGTTCAATGCCAATAATAATATGAATGATTGATATGGATATGTGTACACCATGCAAAAGCATAATCAATACAATTAACATTTCAATTTTTTTTCAAGATTTAGACGAGATGTAGTGTGATGAATGCATGATAAATTATAATCATAATAATCTATCAAACATAGCTAACATAACCCAAATAAGCAGCAGACATACCAACCTAAGTCACACTCACGGCTCAAAGGCTAAACATATAATCTCTGTCATGTACAACATACTAAAAATGACAGCTCGATGCACTAAGCTTCCGCTATGCGCGGGGTCCGAAAAAGGGCTGGACCACAAGGGACTTAGTATGAAGGGGAGACTTGGAGTAACTAGTAAAGTTGCTGCCATGTGACCTGGAGGTCACATGTTCAAGCCATGGAAACAACCTCTTGTAGAAATGCAAGATAAGGCTGCGTACAATATGTCATGTATAACATACTAAGTCATTTTAATTTCCCTTTTAAGTACACCGGTACACGCACAAATGCTCGTTACCTCACAAGTACGGGATCCTCAATTACCTATTACTCCCCTTAATTAGTTAATTACCAATACATAACACTACATTAAGGTTTTGAAAATTTTAACTTGCCTTATTTTGAAGTCCCATAGCTCATGAACGATTCCAAACTCAATCTGCGCGAACATTAAGCCTCCCAGAAGCTCCACCGCATCTAAACTCACCGAATGAGTTCAATCTAGTCAAAATAGAAATCTACAGAGTTAGACAAGTCCAACGATATCCATATTACTATACTTTATTTCGGAACCCAAAAATGGATCTAAAAGTCAATCCCGAGCCCCGAAGGTCAAAACTGTAATTTCATTGTAAAATAGAGTTATCCATATCCCATAAGTTATAAATCCATAAAATCAACTAATTTCATCCATGAATTGACCCTCAAATCAAAGATTTATAATTTCTCAACTCTAGGGCTCCAAAATTCCAATTTCTACAACCCAAATCCAGATAAAAATTGATGACAAGCGGAAATAATTATGGACAAATACACAAATGAATATTGGATACTTACCCCCTTTCTAAGACGAGAATTTATCCACCGAAATCACCTCAAATGGAGCTCTAGAACTCAAATTATAGCCAAAATATATAGAATCAACGGTCTGGTTTTTAATACACTGTCCAGACAAACTTTATTCATCGCGTTCCCGACCCGCCATGTAACAATCGTGAAGGCAGTTTTTTTTTCTGGAAAAAATTTCTTCATTGCAATCGCGAAGACCAAATCGCACCAGAAACCAAAAAAATACCCATTTTTGCTTTCAAACTTCGATTCAACACCCGAAACTCATCCGGAACCTTCTGAACACAAATCAAATATGCATTTCAGTCATAAAATATGTTTCGGACCTGCTCGCATACTCAAAATAGCTGAAAAAGATCGTCTTGACTCGATGTTGACCATGGTCAATTCCAATTCTTAGTTTTACTAGTTTGTCCACCAACGACCCGATACTCGTTTGAAAACCCATGAACACCAACCAAGAGTGTAACTTGACTATAAACCACGCTACGAAACTACTTGAATCAATGAAATATCCATACGAGGTTGTTAAGAAACACTTATCCATAAAAATGTCATAACTTTATCAAAATAAAATAAACCTCTACCGAGTGCCCAAATCTCACCCGAACCCCTCGAGACCCAAACGAATGACTCAACTAAGTCATTAATTATATTATGGACCTAATGGAATTGACAAAACTTTGAAAATGATGCATTTACCCTAAAGTCAACTTTTGGTCAAACTTTTTTCTTTTTTTAACTTAAGAACTTCCATCTTTACTAAAATTAATTCAAAACTCACCCGATTACATCTAGAATCGCGCTACCCATCCCAACAAGTAATAAATACCGAGATGAAACTAGAGGAAGGATATTTTTGATGAAAAAAGTCTAAAAACTCAAAACAAACAAACAGGTCGTTACAAAAATATAATAACTTAAGAAAATAAAGGGTCACTTGATTTTAGGCTCATATTTTGATTTCCCTCTACAACTTACCCTAGTCCTTATCTCCCTCTACCGCCTTCACTCCAGCCGCTATCATAACTCCGAGCACCACCATCCTCACAAATCAAACGGAGCTGCTTTCTCTTTCTCTTTCTCTTTCTTCTCTTTTGATGTACTTGGAGGCTAACACGTAATGGTTTTCCACATTACATATTACAGATAACACGTAATGATTTCTTCTCCACCTCCTTGGATGATGTCGAGCTACCAACAACTAGTGTTTTAGAGAGAGAGAAGCACAAAAAAATGACGAGGCCTCGCTTCACCAAAGCGAGAAGCGTGAAGTGAAGTGCGCGCTTCTTTCATGTGAATAATATAAAAATAAAAAATATTAAATAGGCATAGGTAAATAATCAAGAACTCAATATAAATAACATAATCAGTAAAGTCTTTTAATTCTTAAATTAAGAAGTAAATAGTAGATACTTGAACTAGAGAGTCAATAATCCTCATAAGTCATACTAAAATATTAAGCAAATGCAAAACCAAATCACAAAGGGAGCAACATCCTATTATTCAACAAGATCTCCAATCTCTTGAAGTGTCATCACATTATTATATTGCTCATCATCTTCTTCATCGGAAGCTTCATCAATTAGGATTCTACTTGAACGTGAACTTGTAGCTACTACTACTCTTTCCTTGCTCCTTAAAGTACTCCCCCCTAAAATCATAAATATTCTCCTCAACTCTACTTGCCATAGTAACTTGACCATAAGTGAGATCTTCTCCTCCATTTACTAATTATTCTTTATGATTTTTGGGGGGGGGGGGGGCTTCATTTAAGTATTCATTTACTTTATCAATGATCCATGGTATTGCGAGCTTTGTAGTGACGCGCCAATGTTCTATTATATTTAATGAACACTAGATCATTGAGTTCCTTCAAGCCTATTCCTATTCTTATCATGTATCTTCGCATAAGTTGTGAAAAGTAATTAATAGGAATACTTAGGACAATTGAGATACACTTTAGTTAGTAATAATGTAATATAGCTTCTTGAATGTTCATACACGCTCCAATTTATTTTGCATTCGGATGAGCTACAAGTTAAACTTTGAACTCTAACAGCAAATTGTTGCAAGTTTGAAACTTCATAACCAAATTGCATCCACCATTCAACTATAGAAGAATTAGTTTAAAAGTTAATAACTCAATGGTTAAAGCTCTACAAACAACTGAAACAACTTGCTCACCTGGTGACATTTTGGTTCTTGCTCTAATGACTGAACCATATCCAAGTGGCCCATCTGCTTTCATGTACACACCAAGCTCCTCCGTTATTTTGTCTTGCAAGACTTCATTTGACACCAACCTCTCAACGCATGAATGATATCCCGCACACACTTCTTTAGTTAAAGTCTCCCTTTCATTATTTATATAATACAACCTGGGGTTCAAAATATTCCTTGCTGCATGCAAATGTTGATGAAGTTAAGGGGCGGGTCCACGTGGTGTCAAGGAGGTGTAATTGAATCGGCTTGGTTGAAAAATTATACTTTATATATTACTAAATTATAATTAAGAAATGATTATATAAAAAGTATTTTGAATCCATTTGGTGCAAGCATACTTCCAGTTCAGGTGGTTAAGTGTATTAGTGAATATTAGTAGAATATTCACCATATATTTTGTAATTATTAGTGTTGTATAATTATGGTAATTATAGGATCTCTTTTGTATTAGGATTCCATATTGTACACACTATATATATTGTATTAATGAGAAAGGTTCCCCAAGGGAGATTAATACAATTCTACATGGTATCAAGAGCCAAAATTTCCTCCCTACCCTAAACCTTGAATTGGCGGCCCCCCCATATTTTTTCCGGCGCCGATCTCCAGCGATATACAATCAGTATACATTGATAAACAATCGGTATATACTGATATACCTCTGATATACATCCTCCTATACCTCCCTATTTCTCCAACAGGTTGTATACCACCGGTATACGTGGTTACCTCTCATATACAGTGCCCTCAACCTCCCCGAACCCAAATTTTTTTTTCTTTCCGGCAACCCTCATGGCGGAACACAGCCAAGCCGGTTTTTCTGGCTACATCAGGAGCACAACGGCGGACTGGGCCTTCAGCAAATCCCCAGTCCAGCCGCAGCCCAGAAACATGGGAGCCCTTTCGCCGGGCCTTTGTCACCAGGCCTAAGCTCCTGCAACCATACAGTGGCCCATCAGTATGGGCTCGGTTCTACCAAGGCACATCCGACAGGCCCAACATCCTGGGGCCCATCAGTCCATCCCAGGTCCAGCCCAAGCTGAATTGGGCCAATGTTTTTGGCACTTTGACCCATCAACAACCCGATAATGCTTGATATATGGATACGGGCGCCACGTCTCATCTCACCAACAATTCTGGTAATATTCCTCAACTGGGCAAGTTACAAACTCCACAATCTATTATGGTTGGTAATGGTTATCGCATTCCAATTCAATGGTTTGGCCACACCCTTACCCTACCACGGCATCCTCACTTCTCTCTTAAAAATGTCCTTTATGCCCCAAACATCATAAAAACCCTAATCTCTGTTAGAAAATTTGCCACCGATAATTCAGTCTCAATTAACTTTGACCTGTTTGGATTTTCTGTAACGAACCTCCGTACCGGGAAACTACTTACGAGATGCAATAGTGAGGGAGACCTATATCCTTTCCTATCCACGTCCGCTTCTAGTGTCCACCCTCCCACATCTCTACATGCCCTTGTCACTCCTCCCACTGTTTTAACAACCATATCTCTCTCAACGTGGCATAGTAGACTTGGTCATTAGAGTTCTCACGTTTTTGATTCTCTTAGAAACCGAAATTAATCCAATGTAACAAAGGGAATCTTTCTCATAGTTGCTCCTCTTGTCAGTTAGGGAAACACGTTAGACTACCATTTACGACTTCTATGACTACTACTTTATCTCCATTTGATATTATTCACACTGATTTATGGACATCTCCCATAACTAGCAACTTAGGCCATACATATTATTTGGTATTTTTGGATGATTTCTCTCATTTTCTTTGGGTTTATCCACTCAAACTCAAATCTCAAGTGTTCTCCAAATTTGTTGAGTTTCGTACACTAGTTAAAATGCAATTTGAAAAAGACATAAAATTATTTCAATGTGATAATGGTCATGAGTTCAATAATTCCCTATTTCATAAATTTTGTGTGGCTAATGGCATGATCTTTCATTTCTCGTGCCCCCATACCTCCCCTCAAAATGGAAAAGCCAAAAAAATTCTCCGAACCATTAATAATATGATTCGTACCCTCATTTTTCATGCGTATCTCCCCCCTACTTTTTGGGTATATGCACTAAAAATGGTAGAACACATTATCAATATTTTCTCTACCCGTGCGATTCAAAATAGGACAACCACCAAAATTCTCTACCGTCGAGTCCCTACCTATGACCATCTTAGAATTTTCGGTTGTCTGTGTTACCTAATCTGACATCGCGACCCCCAACTAATTGGCACCCAGATATACTCCGTGAGACTTCTCCTAGGCTTCCCATTGAACCATAGGGGGTACCTGTGTTATGAACTATCCACCGACAAAATCATAATCTCACGCCACATCACTTTTGTCGAGCATGTTTTCCTGTTTGACAACATTCAAAATTTATGAGTCACTGATTACAAATTTCTTGATGATTGGGACACATCATCGCTTGTCCACCAAGCTCTCCGACATGTTACCACTGTTCCGGCAGCAGTCAGCACTCTGCCCCCACCACCTCTTATCACTGCCACTACCGGCGGTTAGTCCTTCGCCGGTACCACTACTACTACCCAATCACCGTCACTGTCTCACGCCGCTAGCACTACCGACAGTTCCCCCGAACAGTCACAGTCGTCGCCGGTTGCCTCTCCTCCCATCAGCAATCGATCGGCCACCACCTCTCTTCTCCATCCCGATGTCTCATCTCCTCTCCACCAGCATTCTCCCCCAGGTAAACTCAGTAGCATCATCACCGGCCATTAGCAGTACAATCGGACACCCTCACCCAACCACTGTACATGCCACCCCGACCCAACATATTTCCCGGACCCAAAACCTCCTCGTCCCATCACAGAACTCACAACCTTCACCCACCATCTTCTCATCACCGGTAATGTCTCCAAGACACCCAACCGACGTCGATCTACTCAGATTGTCTTCCTTCACAAACCCAAGATCAAAACCCGACACCACTGGCCCGATATCATTGTCTCCAAACCCAACATCGAACACCGTCACCACAGAACCAGTACCCTGCCCCACCATCTGATCGAGTTGTACACTCGACACCGACCTAACAATACATCAGACTACCCTCCCAACCCCTGCCTCCATGCACCACATGGAAACCCGTGTCTAACACGGTATTTTTAAACCAAAGGTCCACTTCAACCTATCTACCCAAACCATATACCCAATTCCTAAAAGTCAAAAGTAGCCAAACAAGACCCTAATTGGAATGCGGCCATGTGTGATGAATTTAATGCTTTAACGAGACAACATACTTGAGATTTGGTTCCTAGACCGGAGGGGGTGAATGTGATCCGATGCATGTGACTTTTTCATCACAAATTCAGAGACAATGGTGACCTAGAGAGATATAAGATGCGATTTATGGCTAATGACACTAATCAGTAGGAGGGTATTGATTGTGGTGAGACATTTAATCCGGTTGTTAAACTATCTACCATTCACACCATTCTGAGTATTGTTATGGGTAAGCATTGACCCATTCATCAACTTGACGTGAAAAATGCGTTCTTACACGGGGATTTAAAAGAAACTATTTACATACTCCATCCGCTTGATTTTGTCCATCCAGCAGCCCCCAGTATGTATGTCATCACCGTAAGTCACTTTATGGTTTGAAACAGGACCCTAGAGCATGATATGATCATTCTGCACAGTATCTTATGCGGATTGGATTTGTATGTAGCAAATATGATAATTCTCTCTTTATGTTTCATCAAGGTAACAATATCGCTTATTTATTGTTATATGTGGATGATGTTGTGCTTACTGCCTCATCTGATTTGTTGAAAAATAAGATAATTGCATTTCTTAAAACCGAATTTGTCATGACCGACTTAGAAAGCTGAGTTATTTTTTGGGGATAGCAGTGACTAGATTTGCAGACTCTATGTTTCTATGTCAGCGTAAGTATGCAGAGGAGATAGTACACATGGCTAAAATGGCAAACTGCAAGATTATGTCCACTCCAGTTGACACTAAATCAAAGCTTAGTGCTGTTGATGGTAATCCGGTGTCCGATCCCACACTTTACAGGAGTCTTGAAGATGCACTACAATATCTCATCTTCACCAGGCCTGATATTGCTTATGCTGTTCAGCAGGTGTGTCTGTTTATGCATGCCCCCAAAGAGCCTCATTTTACTGCCCTTAAGCGTATCATCCGATACATTAAGGGCACCCTTGATCATGAATTACATCTATACCCCTGTGCACCTACCAGGGTACTATAATTACATATGTAGATTGGGCAGGTTGTCCAAACACGCGATGCTCTACCTCCGGCTATTGTGTATTCTTAAGGGATGATCTAGTTTCATGGTCTGCCAAAAGACATGCCACACTATCCCATTCGAGTGCAGAAGCAGACTACAGAGGCGTGCCAATGTTGTTGCTGAGATTTGTTGGCTCCGAAATCTACTTTTAGAGCTTCAGTGTCCTTTGTGTAAGGTGTCTATAGTCTATTGTAATAACATATCTGTTGTTTATTTATCTCACAATCCGATTCAGCATCAGCGAACCAAACACATTAAGATGGATATATACTTTGTTCGTGAGAAGGTTGCTATCGGACATGTCAAGGTATTGCATGTGCCCTCTTCATACCAATATGAAAATATATTCACTAAATGACTACCTAGACAGCTATTCCTTGACTTCAGATCCAGTCTAAGCGTCCGGCCTCCTTCCGCTCCGACTGAGGGGGTGTATTAGTGAATATTAGTAGAATATTCACCATATATTTTGTAATTGTTAGTGTTGTATAATTATGATAATTATAAGATCCCTTTTGTATTAGGATTTCACATTGTACACACTATATATATTGTATTAATGAGAAAGTCTCTCCAAGGGAGATTAATACAATTCTACACAGAGGGTTCAGAGGGCATGCGTGATCCTGAGTTTTGAATCCCTTTATGTACATTTTGCTATTTATCTCTCATCTAAATTTATTACTCTCATGTCCTCTCCTTTATCCTTTATTCCTTTGTCATTTCTCTATTGCGCTTTTTACTTTGCTTGAATTCAGTAGAACTATTATATAACAATTTGTTCTGCTTCAAGAAATTAAATGTACCTACAAAGTGAATCTTACTTTTGTCTTCTTAAATTTTGAATAAGAGATGTAAGTATATTTGTCGAAATTATTTATAAATTTGTTAGTCTAATTAAATTTAGTCTATGTTGAAACATTTATCTGTTTCATACTGTTTGGTGTATAGTTTTTTTCTTCACAAATTATTATAATTAGTTTAGTACTTATAAACGTTCTTTATTATTTAAATATATTAGAATTAATATTTTTTTCAAATTGAATTTTGTTGAAGTAAAAATTTGGTAAATTAAATAGATAACAAATCTTTTATACCTTTCTAAAAACAGTTCAACTATGTTAAAACAATAGAATGCTGTCTTTAAGACCACTTTATTTTGATATTATATATTGTTTTTAAAAACGGATCGAACCTGCTTGTCATCCCCGACATCACTTATACTATTAGCTATCGTCGTTTTTTACTGTCCGCCAATGAGGTTGATTCTTCCCCCTTGTACCAATGATTTCAATTTTTTTTTTTGCATATTTTCTTTTACCATTATCAAATGTCTTTCCAATAGCTTCTTTGCTTCTATCCATAGCTTCATAAATATAATCTATTGGTGGTTTTTTTTCCCATCCACCAAATGAAGTACAATAACCAAATAATTATAAACTCTTAAGTGCTTGAACAATGACCTTCCAAAAATATGGACCAACAATATATCTCACAACTTCTTTACCAAGAGCTTCCTTTGCATAGATACGCTCACTCCATTCAGTTGATATAAGGTTCTCAAGTTTTTCGTTTGCAAGTAAAAACTATGTAAAGTCATGATAGCTGTTGCGAATTTTGTCTTGGCCGGTTCACCATTTTTTAAATTTATGTATCTCTTCATGTAAAGTAAAAACTAATGTAAGAATGTATCTTGACAGCCTCAACAAAAAGTGTAGAATTCTTTTCATAGTTAATGTTTTTTACACGATCAAATATCTATCCTATGTTATGCCCGATTTTTACCTATAAGATAGATCAGGTTACTCTACCTGTTCCAAGCTAGCGTTTGTGGAATAATAAAAAAATAGAAAAGTAAGTACACAATATTTTTTTCATAGTTAATGTAAGAATGTATCTTGACAGCTTCAACAAAAAGTGTAGAATTTTTTTCATAGTTAATGTTTTTTTACACGATCAAATATCTATCTTATGTTATGCCCGATTTTTACCTATAAGATAGATCATGTTACTCTACCCGAGCCGACACCAAGATGAGGGTGACCAATTTAACAAGGACTAGACTGGGGTTGCTAAGTACATGTCCGAATACTAACCAAGTAAGGTTGGCCGGAAACCTTAGGATAGACCCTATGTTTGGATTTGGTTGGGTCACACAGTCCCAACGTCCACTCGCACCAAATGGAGTTCCTTAAGCTTGGGTTTAGTTAAGTCACACAGTCTTAACCAAACTTACACCGAAAGGAAACCTTAGTTTGGGTTTAACTAAGTCACACAGTCTTAGCTAAACTTGCACCAAGGGTTTGGTTCACACAAGAACCGAAGGTACTCCCGGAGCACCAACTAAGAGTATCAATCCCGGATTGAGAGACTTAGTTTTCGTAAGTAAAACTCAACTTTATATATAATCAAACTCTGTCTATTTACAAGTCCTAAGGGTCCTATTTATAGTAGAAAATGGACCATACTAGAAGACAAACTAAAGGACACAAACTCTAACTATTTTTCTCGGCCTAGTGAGAACAAATGGGAACGGGTTTGGGTTTGCTTGGTGACCAAGATTGTTTCGACCTACAATGGGAAAGGTCTTGGCTTTTCTTGGGGACAAAGAATGAATCTTTCAGACTCCCTTTGTGGATTCCAAGTAGAAGAGTGGAAGGATTTGGCTTTTCAAGTCTTCATCTTCTTGGAACTAGTTTAGAAGCTTACATCTTGATTTTGGAGTGCCTTGGCCGAATGGAGAAGGGAGTATTTCGACCATCCCTTCATCTTCTTGGTGTAGCCAAATACATGGATGAATTATCCTCTTGGAAGCTTCATCTTCTAGACCATTCTTGTCCTTGTCAACTTGTCACTTCAGCCTTGTCATCTTGTTGTAGGAACTCTCGGCCTTGTCACCATCTTCCTATTACATGGCTTATTAATTGTGTCCTAATGAGAGCTAGGGGTTATTTACACGTTACATCATGTCCTAAGGAGAATTACAAGCTAAGCTAAAAGAAACAAAATGGTCTTCGGCCAAGACCTACATACAAAGCCGAAATAAATATGTTTCTCGGATCTTTATGTGACAACTCCAACTCTACTCCATTTTTCATGCCACATTAGGCATGTTACTGTAGATTGACGGGATATCATTGGCACTCGTAGAAAAACACCTCCCGACTTATATTGAGAGTTTAGGTCCGTGGGCTTTCTTTCATCAAGTTCTAATGTATATGGTGAAAAGGCAAAATGCTCATCGTAAGACCAAGAGTTGTAATGAACTTGAGAGATAAAAGATAAAAAGTATTAAGGGAAGGCAAAGTGGAAACTCAAGAGTGAGAAAAGGAGAGGATGTGCGGAGTGATATGAGGGAGTTGCCATAATTTTAATCTAACCCTTTTGCTTCTTCATCTTGTTGTGAAGACTCTTTGGTAGGTGCCCGAGGAAATGAATGTTAAAAGAGTCTTCATGTGAAGAACTTCCGTGCTTGAAAAAGAGAATGGAGGTCAAGACCAACTATTCGCTTGGTCAAGTGAGCCTACAAGCGGTAGGTCAAGGTAAAGAAAATTCTTCGTGTGAAATTCAAGGTACAATAGTAAAACCCAACACTTCAAACTCTTTGAATGAACGAGTTTGTGATGTGAGTGCGAGTAATGTATTATCTTATCATGTGTTGATAATGTCATTGTTGAGAGTGCTCACACACTAGTTGATCTTTTTTATGATCGAATTGATTCTTCTTACAAAATCGATTTGTGTCCACCTAGTGTTGGCACTTATGAATTTAATGATAATACATTGTCATATGATAGGGATGGTCAAACACTAGTTGAATTTAATTATAGTAATCATGTTAGTGAATCTTATGAGCTTGACATGCTACCAACTAGTGTTGATACTTGTGTTGATCAACTTGATTGTAATCTTAATCCACTAGTTGAGGAATCTTGTGATGTGCTTAATGAGCCTCCAATTAATGTTGATGATGATGTAGTTGATCTTTTGAATGAAAGTGACACCCAACCCTTGTTTGATGCATATAAAAATAAGTCTCTTGATCTTACCTTAATGTCAAGTGATGAGACCCAAGATTGTGGTGGTGATGTGTGTCATGTAAACCGTCATGTAGAGGGATATTTAAAAAGAAGGTGATGCTTGTTTTTAAAGTGCTACTTCTTCCTTGTGTGTTCCAAATCTTTGTAGTATTCTTGCTCGTGTACTTCAACCTCATAGTGATGTTGGATATGAGGACACCATTTATGAAGTTATTCTAAGTGACACATTTCTTTATTATTTATTTGCATATGATGAGGGACATGTTTGTATTGAGGATATATATCTTAATGTGTCAAAAGAGAAGACATCTCTAGTTGAAGGGGAAATTAACTTGATTGATTATTTGAGAAACCCAACTAGTGATTACTCGTTCTCTAATAATCTTAATACTGAGCCTTCATATGATTTTTCACCAATCAATGATAATGATATTCATGCATGGCTTAATTTAAGTGACCCCTCAAAATATGATCCATTCCTTGATGAAAATGCTAGCGAAGAGAGTTGTCTTGGTGATAAGAGTATGGTATCATCTTTGAGTATCCTTACGACGATAATTGAGTTTTACGTTGATGTCATGAGCGATTTTGACGACTTAGGTTATATTGATTACATTACTATGGTAGATACTTTCCTTGCCAAATTGTTTCTTGTGAGATCTTTTGTGTTTGTGAGGAGGCCTATGTGTTCTATTGGAATTTTGTGATTAAGTTTACCTTAAGGGGACATTTTGTCTACTACTTGTTTGTCTATGATGATTCTAATTTCGAGAGTACATGTCTTGTTGAATTTTCCGAAGCCAATGCTAGTAGTACTTTCACAATATCTTGTAGCTATGTATTAGTGGTACTACTAGATCCCTTGAAATACATGCTTTGAGTGTCCCTAAAGGTTATGCATATCCCTTTGACATTGGTGATGCTTTGAATTATTGTGACTTGATGAAAGTATCATTATGGAATTGGTCTAGTGTACTATCTAGAGTATTAAAACTTCATGATTATTTTGCACTTAGCCATGTGTTATTTAATAATTGTCTTGATCAAAAGGGTGACTTGTACTTTATGTGTTCCCCAATCAATAGGGGATTGCATGTGTGGCTTCTTGAGCCTAACTCTCTATATGTTTTACCCTCTTTCTGGATTTTCTTCAAAGACCAATATTTTGACCTTTGCTTAATGGACATTTTTCTTGTTGAGTGTCTTAATGTTTGGTGATACCATAAGAGTGTTCCTTTTGAAATTGACATGACTAACCATACCTTAGTAGTTTACTCTAGTGGTTGGCGTTTGGTTGTGATTTCTTTGGGTGTAGGTAGTCCCTTAAATTTGAGGATAAATTCTTTTCAAGAAGGGGAGAATGATGCAAGCGAAGATCCATCAAGAACTTTCCCACAAAGCCAAGATAGAGAGTTCATGTACTTTGTAACAAGTTGCTATTTTGGATGTTTAGAGGGTGCATGAAATCACAATTCAGGGAGCATTTCCACAGTTCAAGGAAGCTTAAGTGCACAACTTCAAGCTATGCACTCCTTGATCTTGAAGATGGAGCCTTTGAAGATCATGGGAGGTCAACATAGGACGACCTTCAAGATATGGAAGATAACTTGGGTGGAAGACTCCAAGATCACTACATTCAAGATATGGAAGTTAGCTTGGTGGATGAGGTTATTTATGCAAAGAGGTTATTATTGAAATATGCTTCCATCACCCCTAAGAAGACCCTTATTTCATTAAGAATATTTTTGTAATAGTCATATTAGTCCTCTTAGGCTATCTAGTATGAATACTATACTTGTTATTTCATAGAGTAGCTTTTGATGAATATTGATATTATTGTTTCTCTAGAGAGAGATTATGAGAGACTTTTGGCTAAGCTCTTGAACCTTATTTTGAGAGCTGGGTCGCTAGCTTCCGCCTTGACAGGGTGGTGCTCTGACCAATTGAACTTCAATCCCAGGGAAATACGGGATCTAGCAGAAAATTTGATTTTTTTATCTCCAAATCGGGTATTTCTGAAGTAGAAATGAGGTTATATCATCTCATGGCAGATTGACGAATTATTGGGCCGAGCTGGATATGAACCAGACATATTGCCAACGAATTGGGATTCTAATTCTCTTGATGTCTTCCTAAGGGTTAGGTTAATCAATTGAGGTCTTAAGCTTTAACATAACTTTTGGATTCTTTTGATTCCTTATTTTGTGTCTATCTATCTACCTTTAATTTCTTACTGTTTCTTCCTCTATCCTTATTGTATCACTCCATAACACTTTATCAATTTTGAAAAATCAGACCTAGTGAAATTCTGCATTGTCTAAATAATTTATGGGACTAACCTTCCACTCATCGCAACCCAGTAGGTGGCTAGGTTAATATGAACTTGAATAAATATTCAACCAATTTTTGTAGAAGAAACAAGTTCATCATCACTTTCAGCCTCTTTCAACAATACCTTTCCTTTTTGAGAACTTGCACAAGCATCATCCATCCAAAGCTTGAACCTTCCCCCCGGCACTAGCACTCTCCCATTAACTTTCAATGTTATGACCCTTTTTAAGAATCGTAGTGGCACCTACACTTTTCCATCAGTAGGCGAACAACTCCCAATCTCATTCAACAAGATATAAGAAAAAAATGTGAAAAATAACAAAATACTTAAAAACTCTGTCTATCATAAATAAAAATGCGGAAATGAATCTGGAAATCAAGTACAATCCTCAATGATCAGGTCAATAATAGAAGAACGCTACTGCCATAATACATCAGCCAAAATGAAAAGAACAAGTCTAAAAGTCTGATACATGTCTCTCGAATCAAAGGAAAAAACAAGGTAAAGATAGAGCATCTCGGGGCTTGCCGGTAGTAGGATCCTCACCCTGAATATTGGAATCAGCCTACTCAGACTCAACCACGTGGTCATGAACTGGAAGACGGAGTTGTATCCACATCCAAATAGAATGCAACAAGTGTAGTATGAGTACACAACGTACCCCCATAGGCATCATATGCAGACAACGATGGAAGATACGCAAAAAGAGCTAAATACCGAATTAACAACACATAACCCTATGCTAGACAATTTAATAGACAAATAAGTCACGTAGTTCATGTAAAGGTCCACTGAATTCAACAAGTCACATTATTCATATAATACTTTATATTCATAAGAGTTATCCCATTCTAGAGGGTTCAATGACAGTGTTCAAGTACTTAATAACCGATTCTAAATCCTCATTTATTCAGAAATCAACCAAGTCCTCAATTATCAACCAACACTTAGTTCATTAGCAAATAATCAATGCAATGAAGTATGTATGGTATGAATGTAATTCTTATGCCAAGTACCTTTTCTTTTCCCGTAAATAGGTGCTTAAATTCTATGAGCTGCACATACATGGGGGATCCGCGATGTCCATATACCCTATGGAATTTCTCAACGGTGCCCAGCCCTTGGTTGTAATAACTTGTTACAGGCGTGCAACCCGTACCCCCATGTATCATCATCATCTCAATGTTGCCATAATCTTATAGTTTCGTACCTTTACGGTCTTTTGGACCTATAACATATTTCATACCACTCCAATATCAATATCAACATGAATCATAAGTGTATGAATGCAAATGACAATACAAGGCAATAAATCACGATGTATGAGATGCAACCAAGTATAGAGATGAATGTCACATGCTTTCAAGAATTCAAGAACATATAATCCAAGTACAAATTAGGATATCATATTGAAAGCATGTGTGATGAATAAACATATCAATAACAAGTATGACAACGAGCCCACATAATGGTAATAAGCCTAATCAATTAGCAGTCGAAAATAGTGTAAGGCTGATTCCCCAAATCACCTATCATTACAGTTCAACACCGGTACCCACTCAAACGTTTATCACAACCAATTGAGCTAGAGCCCCAAACACGCCCAATACCCCTCAATATTTATAACAATTTACGTACTTCTATCGGAGTCTAGTGAAAGTAAACTGCAGCCTACCTCTAGGCCGAACAAGAGCCCCGTACAATCAAATTTCTGAACTGGCCTTGCCCTTCCGGAGTGCCCTGTGGTAATAGAAGTCTAACACGCATATAACTATTCGTTAATATAAGGCTTACACATAATACAAGGACTTAGACCTTAAACAAATCAAGACTTCCAAAACTAACCCCGAGCCCAAGTCATCAAGACTTAAACTTTATTACTCGAAAAGCATAAACACATACTAAGTGATCATATCCTTAAGTTAATTAGAAACCTAAGCTCATTTGGACCTTCAATTGAATAATTTAAGAAAACCCCCAGTTTGTAAACCCTAGAATTTCTCCCAAATCAAAAGGGTTTCTATATCAATTTAAACTCCACAACATGATTATCTATCATAGATTAATACTTATTCATAAAATCATGATCATCAAATCCATATTACCCCCTTAAATTAAATGTTCAACTCTCTTAATCTCATACGAGAACTATAACTTATCTTCCCCAATTTACATGCACACTATATCACCATTAAAGACTTTAAATCATGAAATATAATCACAAAGGGTGGAAACCTTACCTTAAATAAAGAATTTACTCCCAATATTAAGAATTTCCCTTCTTCGCGGCTCTAGGTTCGAGGAAAGTTATTTTGGAAAAAATGATTTGGCCTAGGGAATTAACTTGATTTCACGAATCAATGATTCAGCCCTAGTGGAATCGACTCGGCTGGCGCGGTCTCACTCCGACAAAAAAAGACTCGCTAAGGTGAGGTCACTTGACCCCTTGCCTATGCGCAGAAGCTGACAAACCCCCGCAGAGGCGCATACACCCCTGCGTGAAAAACCTCCGCCGAGGCGGAACATTACCGAACACATAAACCCCGCTTCTGCGATCCAACCTTCGTAGAGGCGGACTTACAGGAGTGGACAGTCCACCCGCTGGGTCGGACATCAGATGCCAGAAACTATAAAAGCAACTTAAACTTCCACCTAAGACTCGAAACACTCCCAAGACTCCTGGACACAAACCAGACATGCTCTTCTAAGGTAAACAATGCTACGAACTCACTCGCGCTCTCAGATTTCCCATTTAATCGGGCTAAGACATACTTTTCTAAAAAATCACCCAAAATAACCAAATATCTAAATATTACAAATAAGGCTACAAAATACATCCGATTGTCTCGAAAAATGAACTAATGACTCGACTAAGTCATAAATGACCCTCCCGATCTACCGGAAGCAATGGAACCCGGAATGAACCCATATGCTCAAAAGTCAACGTAGAGTCAAACTATCCAACTTTAAGGTTCATATTTTAGGGTTTTCATCCGAAACTCATAAAATTAGACCTCAAAATCCGTGTCACACATCTCCGCGCATCACAAACCCCACAAAGAGACTATAGAAAGGGTAAAATAGACAAATAAAGATCTTTAGCTAAAAATTACCAGACAGATCGTTACATCAGATACCAATTAAACACACATTCATCCTCAAATGGAGAGAAACAAACATGAGAAACGTATCAGAAGTAGTAAACAAATTAGGATATCTGCTCCCCATATCAGACTCTATCTCCCAAGTGGCCTCCTCAACAGGACGGTGCTTCCACTGCACCTTCTCAGAAGCTATCTCCTTCGACCTCAACTTTCTCACCTGCCTGTCCAAAATAGCCACAAGCTCCTCTTCGAATTCTAAATTCTGATCAAGCAATATCGAGTCCCATTGGATGATATAAGAACTGTCGACATGATACTTCTTTAGCATAGACACATGGAAAATCGAATGGACGCCTGAAGGACCTGGTGGCAGAGCCAACTCATATGCCACATCTCCTACCTTCTAAAGAATATCAAAAGCTCCGATATACCTTAGACTCAAATTCCCTCTCTTATAGAACCTCATCACACCCTTCATGGGTGAGACCTTTAGTAAAACCCTGTCACTGACCATAAACTCCATGTCCCAGATCTTTCGGTACGCATACTCCTTCTGCCCGCTCTGTGCTACCAAGAGCTTCTCTTAGATCACCTTGACCTTCTCTAAGGAATCCCTTAACTAATCGGTACCCCAAGGACTAACCTCGAATGTATCAAACTAACCAATGGGAGAATGACATCTCCTACCATACAAGGCCTTGAACGATGCCATATCAATACTGGAGTGATAACTATTGTACGTGAACTTTGCCAAAGGTAAGAACTGATCCCAATGACCACCAAAAGCAATCATGCAGGCTCGTAAAATGTCTTATAATACTTGAATAGTCTGCTCGGACTGACCGTCTATCTGAGGGTGAAAAGTTGTAATGAGATCCAAGCGAGTATCTTACACTTTCTGATAAGTCTGCCAAAAATGCAAAGTAAACTGGTTACCCTAGTCTGAGATGATAGAAATAGGAACCCTATGAAGATGAACAATCTCATGAATGTAGATCTTAGCCAACTTCTCTGCATTATAAGTCGCCTGGACCGGAATGCAATGCGCGGACTTGGTAAACCTATCAACAATAACCCAAATAGTATCAAACTTTCCCAAAGTCTTGGGCAATACCACAAAAAATCCATAGCAATCCTCTCCCATTTCCACTCGGGAATGGGCATCTTATGAGACACACCACCTGGTCGATGGTGCTCATACTTGACTTGCTGACAATTCTGACACCGAGACACAAAATCCATAATGTCTCTCTTCATCCTCCCCCACCAATAGTGGTGCTTCAGGTCATGGTACATCTTAGTGGCACCTAGATGAATCAAATATCTAGAGCTATGGACATTCTCCATAATCAATCTCATAAAATCAGGAACACACACTCTACCCTTGATCATCAATACCTCCCCACTATCAATCATAGCCTCATTGGCTCCCCCACCCATCACCTTATATCTAATTTTGCACAACTTCACATTATCATGCTAGTGGGTCTGAATCTGATCTAAAAGAGATGACTTTTCCTCGACATAAGCCATAATCCTACCTGAATTCGAAATGTCAAGCCTTACAAAATGAATGGCTAAAGACTAGACCTCCAATGCCAAAGGACGCTCAGAAACAATTAAATGAGCTAAACTCCTCATGTCGACTGCCTTTTGGCTCAAGGCATTCGCCACCATATTAACCTTGCCTAGATGATACAAAATGGTCATGTCATATTCTTTCAACAACTCCATCCACCGACGCTGCCTAGAATTCAAATCCCTCTGATTAAACATGTGATAAAGACTGTGGTGGTCGATATACATCTCACAATGGACACCATAAAGATAATGCCTCCACATCTTCAAAGAAAACACAACGATAACTAATTCTAATTCATGAATAGGGTAATTCTTCTCGCGCACCTTCAACTGCCTTAATGCATAAGAAATAACCTTACCCTCCTACATTAACACATAGCCCAACCCGATCCTAAGAGTATCATAATATACATTAAAGTCCTCGCCCTCCACCAAAAGGGAAAAAATCAGGGCTGTGGTAAAAATGACTTGAGCTTTTGAAAGCTTTCCTTACACTCGTCGGACCACTGGAACAATACCTCCTTATGAGTCAAACGCGTCAGATGAGAAGCAGTAGAAGAGAATCCCTTGACGAAATGGCAATAGTAGCTAGAAACACCCATAAAGCTTCAAATCTCTATCACAGAAATCGGTCTAGGCTAGTCCCTGACTACCTCTATCTTTTTAGGATCAACCATAATACCCTTGGACACCATGTGTCCCAAGAATGCCATAGAACTCAACCAAAACTCACACTTTGAGAACTTAGCATACAACTTCTTCTCCTTCAAAATCCTAATGACCACTCTCAGATGCTGTTCATGGTCCTCCCGACTCTTTGAATAAATCAAGATGTCATCAATGAATACAATCACAAAGGAATCCAAATATGACTTAAATATCCCATTCATCAAGTCTATGAATGCTGTAGGGGCATAAATGACCATAATAAGTTTGGAAAGCCATCTTAGGAACATCCTCATCCCAGATCTTCACTGGTGATACCTGGACCTCAAATCAATCTTTGAAAATACTGAATCACCCTGAAGCTGGTCAAACAAATTACCAATACGAGGAATCGGATACTTGTTTCTAATGATGACCTTATTCAACTGCCTATAATTAATGCACATATGCATGGTGCCATCCTTCTTTTTCATGAACAAGATAGAAGCACCCCATAGAGATACACTCGATCGAATGAAGCCCTTACTTAACAAATCCTGAACCTGCTCCTTCAATTCTCTCAGATATGCCAGAGCCATACGGTACAGAGGAATGGAAATAGGTCAAGAACCTTGATCGATATTGATACAAAAGTCAATATCCATGTCTGGCGGCATCCCCGGTAAATCTGAAGGAAAGACCTTGACAAACTCACTAACTACTGGAACAGACTCGAGGGAAGGAGTGTCCGCAGTAGTATATTGAATATGAGCTAGGTGGCCAAACAACCCTTATCCACCAACTTCCTAGATCGGATGGAAGAAATGATCTTCTTAGGAGTAGGGCTGGGAGCGCCCCTCTACTCTAACCTCAGAAGACCAAGAATAACTAATGTGACTATCTTGGCATGACAGTCCAGAATTGCATAATATGGTGATAACCTATCCATCCTAGAATAATATTGAAGTCAACCATGTCTAAGATGACAAAATCTACTCAAGTATCGTAACCCATAAAGGTAACCCAACAATGTCGATAGACTCAATCTACAACCACAGAATCACCAACTGGTGTAGACACACAAATAGGGACATCAAGCATATTACACCACATATCCAAATCAACAGAAAAGTAGGCAGACGCATATGAGAATGTAGACCCCAGATCAAATAACATTGTAGTAGAACGATGACAGATCTAGATAATACATGTGATAACCGCGTCAAATGCCTCAGCCTCCGACTACCAGAGAAGGCATATCAATGAGTGCATCCTATATCAGACTGAGTACTCTGATGGCCACCTCAACCCGAACAATCTCCAAATCTCTTTAACTAGGATCCACCATGATTGATCTGATAGCCAACACTGCCTGACTGAGATCCTTCTCGGCTAACCTGACCACCACCCCTAGATGGCTGCACTAGGGTCTTGGGGGTACGGGATGTACTCAATACCAATCTGGGCACTCTCTCATGTAATGTCCAATCTCACCATAATTGTAACAAGTCCTGGCTGCTAAGGGCTACTGAATAGAGATAGAAGAACCTGAATCATCACATTCAGAATACCAGGACTGAGAATCCCAACTATAACCACTCTGCGCTGCAGAGGCACCATTCGAAATCTTAAGGGAGGCTTGAACCGATAGACTAGGCTGCGATTACTGATATCTACTATGATTTCCATAACCACGAGAAGTAGATCCACTAAACTGTCCAAATCACCTAGCCCTCTTATTGGGCTCATGTCTGGGCAACTTGCCCCTCACAAACTACACCATCCTCGCATGCTCTGCCACTACATCAAAAGAATACCAGAGGCCACCAACTGCAATATTGATAACTAAAGAGGAATACAAAAAACTCTCACAAAATATCTAACTCTCTCCGCCTCTATAGGTAGCAACGACGCTGCATAGCGCGACAAGGCATGGAAGTGAGCCTCATACTGTGCAACTGTTAAACCTCTCTGCTTAATTTTTTAAAACTCATCACTTGCTCAGATGCAAGCTAAGATGAACGTACTTCTCTAAAAATACCTGATAGAACCTAACCCAAGTCAATAGAGGTGACCCCAATAGTCTGCAGTCAACATACGCCCTCCACCACTGCTTCACATCTCCTATAAGATGAAGGGCTACAAAACTGACTCCGTGCGACTAAAAAATACCCAAGGTATGCAACTTTTCAAGGATGCTCACAATAAACTCATACGCATCCTCCTCAGGCTGTCCAAAGAACTCAGGAGGCTTCATGTTCAAAAAATGCTCCAAGATCTTCCGTTCATCGCGGGGTTATAGTTTTCCCTGCAATCGGCTGGGGACCAAACTCTAGAGCATGAACCTTATCAATATGGGGTGATGACATGGCAGCTAGCTAAAAACTGAGAGTACAAAACTCAAGGGTTTGAGTGTATCCATCCCTCATACGGGTGTGTGACCCACCAAAATAGTCGAATGTACATCTGGTTGGGAAACACAATCTAGAACACTCAACAATTTGACAACGCATCCTGTAGAACTAGAGTAGAAATAAATCTGGGCTGATCCTGGGGTGGCTCCATCTCCTCTTCAAGCAACTCATCTTGAGGCTCAATATACAGCTCAGGGGAAACCGATCTAGCACAAGCTTGGTCGGCTCCCTATGCTTTATCCTAAGCCAGTGTAGCTCTCCGAGACATGCCTCTACCCCTACCATGGGCTCTACGTCTACCACATATGGTAGGTGCAGGTGCATGTGCCTCCTCTTTCACCGCATCAACACAAGTCCTCACCATCTATGAGAGAATAGAGAACAAATGTCAAATACATATTTGATTTAACTTAGCATGAAAGGAATGAAAAAAATGAATTTTCCTAAATGTCTTATAACTTCCTGAAGATAAGTACAGACGTGTCTGCACTAATCCACAATACTCTACTAGACATTGCTCTTATATTTAAGACCGTTTATTGTAAGGCTCTGATACCAATTTTGTAACGACCCTTTTTAAGAATTGTGGTGACACCTACACTTTCTCATGATAGGCGAACCACTCCAACCTCATTCAATAAGATATAAGAAAAAAAGTCAAAAAAGAACAAAATACTTAATAACTCTGTCTATCTTAAATAGGAATGCAGAAATGAATCTTGAAATCAAGTACGACACCCAATGATCAGGTCAATAATGCCAAAATGAAACAGAACAAGTCTAAAAGTCTGACACATGTCTCTCAAATCAAAGGAAAAGACAAGGTAAATATAGAGCATCCCAGGGCATGCCGGTAGTAGCATCCTCTTCCTGAATACTGGAATCAGCATGCTTGGACCATGTGGTCCCGAACTGGCAGACAGAGCTGTATTTGTATCCAAACAGAATGCAACAAGTGTAGTATGAGTACACAATGTATCCCCGTAGGAATTATAGGCCAAAAATGATAGAAGACATAACCCTATGCTAGATAATTTATTAGCCAAATAAGCCACGTAGTTCATGTAAAAGTCCACTGAATTCAACAAGTCACATTATTCACATAATACTTCATATTCATAAGAGTTATCCAATCCAGAGGGTTCAATGACAGTGTTCAAGTACTTAATAACCAATTCTAAATCCTCATTTATTCAGAAATCAACAAAGTCCTCAATTATCAACCAACACTTAGTTCATTAGCAAATTATCAATGCAATGGAGTATATATGGTATGAATGTAATGCATATGCTAGGTACCTTTCCTTTTCCCATAAACAGGTGCTTAAATTCTATGAGCTGCACATACATGGGGGACCCGCGATGTTCATATACCCTATGGAATTTCTCAACGGAGCCTAGCCCTTGGCTGTAATAACTTGTCCTGTACCCCCATGTATTATCATCATCTCAATGTTGCCATAATCTTATAGTTTCGTACCTTTCCGGCCTCTTGGACCCATAACATATTTCATACCACTCCAATATCAATATCAACATGAACCATAAGTGTATAAATGCAAATGACAATACAAGACAAGAAATCATGATATAATGAGATGCAACTAAGTATAAAGATGAATGTCACATGCTTTCAAGAATTCAAGAACATATAATCGAAGTACAAATTAGGATATCATATATAAAGCATGTGTGATGAATAAACATATCAATAGAAAGTATGGCGACGAGCCCACATAATGGCTACAAGCCCAATCAATTAGCAGTCGGAACCAACATAAGTCTTACACATAATACAATGAATTAGTCCTTAAACAAATCAAGACTTCCAAAACTAACCTCGAGCCCACATCATCAAGACTCAAACGTTATTACTCAAAAATCATAAACACATATTAAGTGATCATATCCTTATGTTAATTAGAAACCTATGCTCATTTGGACCTTCAATTGAACAGTTTAAGAAAAACCCCAATTTGTAAACCCTAAACTTTCTCCCAAATCAAAAGGGTTTCAATATTCAATTTAAACTTCACAACATGATTATATATCATAGATTAAAACTTATTCATGAAATCATGATCATCAAATCCATATTACCCCCTTAAATCAAAGGCTCAACCTCTCTTAATCTCATATTAGAACTATAACTTATATTCCCCAATTCACATGCACACTATATCACCATTAAAGATTTTAAATCATGAAATATAATCACAAAGGGTGGAAATCTTACCTTAAATGAAGAATTTACACCCAATATTAAGGATTTCCTTTCTTGGTGGCTCTAGGTTCGAGGAAAGTTATTTTGGGAAAATGATTTGACCTAGGGAATTAAATTGATTTCCTGATTCAGTAATTCTGCCATAGCAGATTCGAATCTACTGGTGTGGTCTCGTTCTGGCAGAAAAAGACCCGCTAAGGCGAGGTCACTTGACACCTCGCCTCTATGCAAAAACAGATAAACCCCAACAAAGGCGCACATGCCCCTGCATGAAAAACCTCCGTCGAGGTAGAAATTTACCAAACACACAAACCCCACTTCTGTGAGCCAACCTTCATAGAAGCAGACCCACAGGAGTAGACAATCCACCTTTCGGGGTGGACACCACACACCAGAAACTATAAAAGCAACTTAAACTTCCACCCAACACCTGAAACACTCTTGAGACCCATCGGACACAAACCATACATGCTCTCCTAAGGTAAATAGTGCTACAAACTTACTCGCTCCCTCAGATTTCCCGGATAGCTGGGATAAGACATACTTTTCTAAAGAATCGCTCAAAATAACTAAATATCTAAATATTACAAAAAGGTCACAAAATACATCCGATTGTCTCGAGAAGTAAACTAATGACTCCACTAAGGCATAAATGATCTTTCAGAGCTACCAGAAGTGATAAAACCCGAAACAATCTCATATGCTCAAAAGTCAACCTTGAGTCAAACTATCCAACTCTAAGGTTCCTATTTTAGGTTTTCCTCCGTAACTCATAAAATTGAACATCGAGATCTGTGACACCCATCCCCGCACATCACAAACCTCACACAGAGACTATGAGAATGGTAAAATAGACAAATAAGGGTCTTTAGCTAAAGATCACCGTATGGATCGTTACATTCAGTATGACCAATAAAGAGAAAAATCTTGTTCAAGTTTTGCCTAGGAGAATAAATTTCAAGACTTTGATAGATGAGTCAACATGAATAGTTAACACAGGAACCTGGTTTAAGATGTGACCTTTTCAAATAAGATAATATAATTAAGCGCTGGAAATGAGGCACATACCTGAATATCACAAGAACTAGGTTCTTTTATGAGTTTCCTCAATATTGATAAACTATCCTTAGATTTTTGTGATCTCAAAACCATGCCATGCGTGCATACCTATTACACAAAACAATTGCAACCAAAAGCTTTTATGTGAGTTATATTGGGGTTTTCTACATTTAGGTAATTCATAGGTAGTCTTTCTGATAACTCTGCTGAGACTCATGCGATAGACCAGGTTCACCCACATATTTCATCCAAGGCTCTTCCTGTCTGAGTGTCAACTTTTTTCAGTATTGGATGAATATAGTTCTTCACTATGTTCACCATTTTCAAAAGCCACATTTCCTCCTTAAAGAGCTATAAGTGAAAGGAATTTTTATTTATTTCTTTTCATGTTTCTTGAGCAAGAAATATTCATGTACCACTTGTACTTGTATCCTTTCACTTCAACTGCAAGATAATCAGAGGTTAGTTTTAGAAACCCAGACTAGCTTGAGTCATTTTCCTTGAGCAAATGGATGAATCAAATATTTCTTTATCCAACCTAGCATCACATAAGAAGATCGGTTCCTTCTACCTGTTCCATTTATTTTAACAGGTTCAATGTTTTTATTTGTAATTTTTGATTTCTTTTTTTATGCCTTAGGTTCACTGGGCACTTGATTCTACGATGTCTTGTGTTGCCACAAAGAGTGCACAATTCCCTTCTACAAAGTTCTCCTATTAAATCCTAATCAAGAGGTGAAGTGCTGAAGAGAGAGAAGCACTGAAGTGAGACAAATGATCGCTTTATTTTGATTAATTTTAAAAGGTGGATTTTAAAAGAAAAAAAGAGTCTGACTTCAGCCAAATTCCTATTTCGTCACTTCTCTCCTTCATGACTTCTACTCTGGTTCTCGCTAGGATTTTTAATGCTTTATGTTATTTCTTTCTTCTTATGCCTGACGCTACTAGTGCTAGGGTTTCTTCTTCTTCTCTTTTTTAAGTTATGCTCTATTTTTTTTCTAGTTTTGCTTTTCTTTTTTTCCAATTATGCTCTGTTTTTTATTTCAGTTCTGCTTCTACTTTATTTTGTGAACTGAGCAGTAATGCTCTATTTTTTTTCTAGTTCTGCTTTTGTTTGTAAATTGAGCAGTAATACTCTATTTTTTGTTCTATTTTTGCTCTATTTTCTTCTTAAATATGTTGATGATTTTTTATTCCTCAATCTTAACATTGATTCAAAAATGTCTTAGTCCAACCCGACTTGGAAATATGGTACAAGAGTTAGTGCGACCAATAGGAGCAAAGTTACATGTATTTTTTGTTGAAAAAATAACGGTGAATTTTGGCGCAAAAAACATCTTATTGGTAGTTATGATGGAGGAATACAAGATTTTGACAATCTTGTAGAAGAATAAGAATTTGATGTCGAACCATTAAGAGCTTTGATTTTGTTTGTCCTTTGGTCTATGGAGAATTTTGTGATATCTACTTTAGTTTTTAATTTGAACTTTTGTTTATATATATGTTATATATTTATTTTGGTCTTTTTTACAAAATTGTGCTTCACCTTAATGAAGCGAGCGTTTCACTTCATGCTTCGCTTAAAGAGTGAAGCAGGGCCTTATCGCTTTTTTCCTCTTCATGCTTCCATGAACACTAGGTGAGATTAGTAAGAATTTGAGAGGATTGAGTCCAACGACTAGCTCTTTCAAGATCACACTTTACCTTAACAAGATCTGTTTTCAAAACTCTAGATTTCTCACTTTCCTTGTATAGATCATCTTTGACCTTTCAGTTCAACTTCTGATTTAACCTGTTGGTTATCAATAACTCCTTTATCTTTTTTATTAACCGTGAGTTTCAAGATTTCAAATTTTAAGGCTAACACAGATGAATCAAGTTGATGAACTTGTTCGTTCAAAGAGCAATTTTCTTTTTCAGCCTTATCTTTACTAGTTTCAATATGTATGAATTCGTATTTTAAACTAGTAAAAGTACTCAATAATTGATTTCTTTCAGATCTCACATCCTAAAAGACACCTATCAAGGTGAGAATTAAGAAAGTTAATCTTTTCTTTGAAAAAACAGTTGAGCTTATTTTTTAGTTCAAAGATTTACCTCAGTATTTTCCTCCACTTCTGAATCTGAGACTTCTACTACCATCAGTGCATGTTCATCAGCCTTTTCAATATCAGAACCTTCATTGTGTCCTATTTGTGGTACAACATTCATCATGATCTTCTCTTAAGGTGTTAACCTCTTAAACATAACCTGCTTTGATACCCGTTGTTATTTTGCACGACCAAATATATATCTTACGTTATGATTGATTTTCACCAAATGATAGACCATGTTACTCTAACTGTTCCAAGCTAGCATTTACAGAATAATAAAAATTAAGAAAGTAAGGACATAATATTTTACATGGAAACCACCCGACTCACAAGGGTGAAAAACCCACAACCTACACCTCTGCAGGATTTCCCCCAAAACTCCATTACAACTGTGAGCCTTTGCAAATTTAAGTTACAAACTTTATAACCTAAGAACTAATCTTTAATTCTTGTCTAACTAATATCTCTAGACTAATGAGCCCACTTCAGTTTCCCTCAACTTGACGCTGAATTTGACAAACGTTTTTACCTAAACATTGAAATTGATACAACTTGATAACAATCCTAATAAAAAATAACAAGACTAGAAGACTATAGAACATAAGCTATGAAATAGGTTCTTCAATATGGTCATTCATATTGGGCAGCACTTCAATGGCTAATAAAAAATCTCTCCGATATACTCTCACTTATTTTCATGATTTTTGTTTTTTTCTCTACGTGAGTGCGCAAAATTCTTCAAGAGAAGACTTGGATATATATAGCCTCTGATGCGTAGTAAGTCAGATGAACACAAACCCTACATGATGAGGCCCACTATACGAATTAGGATTTGAGTTGACTTAAGCTTTTTGCATGTCATGCGGCTTCAATATCTCTTAAGAAGTCTGAAGTGTATCCTAGTTAATTATGGAAAGGACTCCTGTAACTTATGCACCAAGTCGTTTTCTCGAAATTTTCTAATTTAAAAGTTTTAATTGTATCTGGGATCTGCGATGGAACACGTCCATGGACCTGGTTCAAGCACTTAGTTCATTCACTTTATCTCGCATCTGCTCCAGCACCGATCTCTGGCAACAATAGGTGATTTATATGAGTGTAAGTATGTGTTCAATTTGTGTTGAAATAGATCTTTAATCTCTATCCAAATTAGACGTAAATTAACATCAAGAAATAAGGAATTTTTTTTAAAAAAAACTCTTTTTAGTCAAACCTAACTTCCTTGATTCACGCAACTTCCTTTCCAAGCATGTAGCTTTAATTAATCTTTTCCTTGTACGAATTGGAAACTTCAGCTATCAAATAATTAATTCATAATATAATATCATGAATTGATTAATCATAATAATTATGCACCGCCTTCGAAGTTTCCTTTCTCGAACCTTTCTTCTCACATTAATACGCGCAATGCATCAAGTTCTTCAAACCTGTTTGTCAATCATCAAAACACATACTTATCATAACTCAACATTATAACTCAAAAATTTCCGTATTTTTGATGATGACAAACACATGCACTTTCTGAGCATAATAATCATAAAAAAGTTTTCTGCAAAACTTCTTTAACATGATCAATACAAATAATTACGAATATGAGTAGCAAGAATCAGGTACAATGATCAACACTCTTAATTTCCTTTTCGTCAAAGCATCTACCAATCCTGTGTTGACACCTATGAGGGACCTAGATCTTTGATATGTTTGTCAATTTTTCTTGAACATTGATTGTCATCTATACAATGCTTGTCAATCATCAAAACTTTATAAAGTCTTTCAAGCATATAAATAATTAATAAGTATATGAAATTAACATAAAGGTTAAAAAAGAAAACTAGAACCACTTGTTTACCTATAGAATATGGGATTTTCTTGAAAATGTCACCAAACATCAAGTTGATACAATGGGAAACACAAGGATTCCAAAAAATGTTGGGGAACACTCCGTTCAACATATCATCTGCTTTTTTATTCTCACTTGCTTTATCGATAACAACTTGTACAAAATTTTCCTTCCCAATACTCAATATAGTTTTCTCAAACAAGGTGAACATTTTATGGGAATTGGTAGAAGAGTCACTAGAATCATATGATTCAAGAAACACGCTGCCTTTTGGAGAATTCACCATAACATTAATGATAATTTTCTCATTTTTTGCTGTCCATTTATTCATAATAAGGGAACATCCACAAGTTTTCCGTTGCACCTTATGATCCTCAATAATTTTGTTTGTCTTCTCCACCTCTTTTTTTAGACAAGGAACTCTTACTTCGTGATAGGTGGGGGCTTTATTATTGAGCCTTATTGGCCTACGACCTCAATGAATTAACGAAAAAATTCAGAGTAATTAACATAATTGAAAGGGAGCCTTATTGGCCTACGGCCCCAATCATTAGCTTTGCAAGGATTTGGAACAAAGCAATTCCAGCCCATTCGCATCAGACGGTCATTAAATCCAGGGATGCATTCTGCCATATTTTGCATATCCATACCCCTCTCCTTTAACAACTTCTTGTCCCTCCAGTTAGTAAAATACCGGTTCTCACAGTCCTTAGACATGAATCAGACCGTGTCGTAATCAGCCTCGGGCTCTTCATCAATAAGTCCATAGTCCTGGGAAAGATTCTCGTTCAAGTTGTGGTCCATTGTTTCACCAAATTAAACCTGCATTGATCGAATTAAATTAGTTCAACGATAGAGTTAAGTGTTATATGTAAATACGTGCCTAGTGAGCCAAAGAAACCAACAAAACCAACTCGAGCCAACCTATGCGAAACTACTATTTTGGAGTGTCACTGTTCAGTTTCCACTTTCGTGGATTAGGTTCCGCCAAAGCGGGACCACTCTGGCGAAAGAAAGGTCCGCCCAACAAAAAATTCGTATCCCAGTCTTATCGCTTCAGTGGAATTGGTCCGCCGAAGTGAGGTCGTCGTCCCCAGCCCAAACTCAAACACAAACCTAGAATGTTACACTATTTTTGCCAGACAATCTTCCCTTTTTGACCCTAGGTCGGCATGCAGGATGAGTAAACCCAGATTAAACTACTATTTCAATAGATCTACAGATTTGACCACCAAACTCGACAACCCTCCATCCGAACCCCAAAGATCCCTTTATGCAACTCTCAACCAACAAATTCATGCACCCACAAGAATATGATTCTAATCGTGAGCATTTCAAGGAGTTACGAAGAACTTACCGTGTTAAGGAGCTTTGGATTGTTGTGTCCGAGTTGAACGAGCTTCTCGTGCCTTGGTTTCTTTCTATTCCCTCGAAGTTTGAGTTTGGGAAGAAGGGGAGCAACGAGTGATTTTTGGTAGTAATGGGAAATATTGGTGATAAAATTGTGGGGACTTGAGGGAGATGTATTGGTGAGTGTAATTTTTTAGGGTATGGGGAAAGGGGGAAACTGTTCAACTTTTGAGACTCTTAGGAGTCTGATTATTTTTGCCCCCGTGGACTGTTGTTTTCTCCAGTGAAAGCGTAGACACGACCGACTTATCTGCCCCCGCGAGATATTGACCTTCGTGGTCGAGCCGCCTCAGCAGCATGTATTACTGTAACACTTCGTAAATTCAGTTTAGGTGTAAATATGTTAAATAAGTGTTAATGTGACACTTTAGACATATAAAGTCCTATCACGGTGAGTTTGGGTGAAAATAGTTGTTTTAAGGTCAACACGAATAGTGGGGTGCGTAAGATTTGATGGAATCAACTAAGTTTTCGGTAGTCCTGACTGTCAGCCTATTTACGTGAAGATCCATTCAGAATTGGAGAAAGCTTAAAACCTAAAAGTTGTATCTATTTGAAATACCTTTCCAAAGATATAAGGTGAAGCTCAATCAGAGATGTTAGTAAAACGTTATGCCCATTTCACTGAATCTTGTCTGAGACGCTGACTAGAATGCGATCTCAAACTCAGAATGCGACTGCATACTCATAATGCGGTGCAACATACTCATTCCACATTTCAGGCCAAGTTTCCAATGTTTCTGGTCTGCGTATACGACCAAAATGCAGCCTCAAACTCAAAATGTGACCGTATATGCTGCGTAGCATTCCCAGTTTCACTGAGATTGTATAAGAATAAGTTTTTGTTAAAATTTTCAATCCCACTTCATTCTTGGATGACTTTTGGAGGAGAAAATACCATAGAACTTCTTTAAACCTTACAAGGTGAGTTCTTAACCATCCTATGATCAAGCCACATCAAAATAACAAGGATTAACACTAGATTATCATTCCAATCTATAGATTCTTAAAAATCAAAGGAAGAGTAATTGAAGAGGAATTTAGGGGGAATCTCAATAAAGGTAAGATCTTTGACCTCTAATAGTGTTTATTGAATAAATTGACACTAGTGTGAACTATTACAAGTTATTAGAATCCATGGGTGAATCATATGAAAGAAAGAACATGAATGTTGGCCTAAAACCCCTAGTTTTCAAGAAGGGTGGGATTCTAGGAAAAAGGTTTAAAGTTCTAATCTTTCTCATTTGAATCTATTATAGAGCAATTTTTGAACCTCGAAAAATTTGTTTGGTAGCGTTTTAGCAGGAGTTGAGGTATGTCTCTTTTTCAAACATACTTTTTAACCTTTAAAATGTTTTTTTGGGAAGGTTTCATGTGCATGAGGGACAAGCCCTCATGGGACCTTTGGTGTATCATTATATATATATATATATATATATATATATATATATATATATATATTCGAGATTCTTCCTATTAAAGGATTATTTCAATTGAATTATAAAGTTTTGAACTTTGAACATGATATCCCCTCTAATGGATGATTTAACTTGATTTTGAAAGAGATGATCTTTGAACCGTTTCCCCCCTATTATGTGATGATTGAACTTTCTTTCTAAAACATGGGACTTCTAATATGTTTTGCCTACGAACAGATTTTTGTGAGTCGAAAGTTGATTAATGATGGAATATAGTTTCTAAACCGCTTAAGGACTCAATATACCTTATTAATGGGATGATGAACATAATCCATAATGAATAATTTGGCTATCATGATATGATTTGTGATTCGGCATCCCTGCCATGATTTGGAATTCAGCTTTTGTGCCATGATTTGTGATTCGGCTAATATGCCATGACTTATATTTGTTTGTGTTTGGGCCTGTATGGGCAATCTGTGCTAGTTCAGAGGACGATTAGCCGTTATAGATCCTAAAGTATCGCTTTTGAGCATTGTTGTATTAGTCAATAGGACGATTGACCTCCGATGCGTGTAGCCTAGTTCATCTATTACTATGATAGTACATAAGACGATTAGCCTCCATGGGAAAATAGCCCCAGTGTATCTATTGTTGTGCTAGTCCAGATGACGATTAGTCTTCATGGGATAATAGCCCTGGTGTATCAAATGGTTGTTCATTCGTAAGTTGGCATGTGTTGATATGTTGGTTGCATGTGAATGGCTTGTTGATGATCTTGAGTTCGTGATTGAAAGAACTTAAGGTGATGAACGGTATAATAAGTTAGAAACTGATATATTCCTGTTTATTGGCTTTTACTGGTGATTTTACAAAGGTGTCTGACTTACTCTATCTTCGGAATTTTGAAATATTTTTGAAAGAACTTAAGGTAACGAGAGGGACTTAAGGATTCAAATTGATTATTTCTTTATCATTGACTTATACGGGATATTCATGAAATGTTATAATTTGTTTTGAACTATTTTTAATATTGTTTTCAGTTACACTTATTACTTATATATTTTGCTATTAACTATTGTCCCGGAGACACTCACTGAGTGCCCAATACTTAGGCATACTATTGCTATTTTTGATGGTATGTTAGATAACGAAGAAAAGCAGGTTTGTAATATGCGTGCAGAGTAGGATAACTTGCTGCTTTTCAGACTTATTGGTGAGCCCACACCCTTGTTTGTGGGACACTTCTCTGTCTTCATTTATTTATTTTAGTTTTCAGATTGCCTCCTGAAGTTAGTCAATTCATTTATTTATCTTAGAAGCTCTATAGATAGTTGTCAGATTGTTGGTAGATGTTGAAGTCATTGTTTGACTTAATGGGTGTTTCTACGGTTATGACAACTTATTTATAATAGACTTCTGCTGATTTTATTTCATAATTGTGATCATGATTTGATCTAGTTATTTATACCTTGTTTGATTAAATAAGGAAATATTGTTAAAAGAGGTAAACATTTAGTGGTTTATAAGGTGCTTTCGGTGTTGTTCATAGCATCAGATGCCTGTTACATCCAGGGTCAGGTTTGGGGCATGACACTTACGCAGGCGCACGTGCGCCCCTGTGAGATTGTACTCCGCCACAACGCATACTTTTTTTTTTGAAATTTGGCCGTTTACACCTGCATTTTCTCGTGCCCGCGTGTACGCACCGATGCTAAAGTCATTGGTTAAGTGATATCTGCCTAAAATCATTTTCCTCCTGATTAATATTTGTCTCACCTACTTTGACAGAAACTTTACCTTTTGGCACATTTATACATCGTTTACAAGTGCCAGACCACCACGATTCTATTATGCCATATGTTTTACCAGGCAGATTCTGCTCACCCAATCTGCATGGACGGATGACCTTACAAATTCAGTAACACCGATATTTCACCGACGCGACAAATGGTATGATCACCTAGTTGATGTCAGGATGCCTTACTACGGTTGATTTAGGCCTAAGTTCCAAGTGATTCTATTTCCTAAGGAGGGGTTACAATTGTAGCAAATGAGGTCTAGTAACTATTCCAGATTTCTCACAACAAGAGAGCTACCTTGTAAGTCAGGTTGGTATGATAGAGTCCTAGCCATGAAGTGTCACCATCATTTCGGTTATCATTCACATGCTTTGGAAGAATCCTCGTGGGGCTACGCCCTCAGTTATGTGAAGTTCCTTTCCGCTACTCTCTCTGTTTGAGGATGAATATTTATTTAATTGGTATCTATTGTAATGACCTGCTATGTCGTTATGAGCTTTCTATTTTTATTCCTAAAATATCCCTCGCTCTATGCTCACCGATATGCTTACGCGTGCAATCTATGGGTAAGAGTGACCCTTGTCCACGGTAGGGAATATATTATTTAAACTAGAGAATTTCTAGAAGCCCTGCCTCCGCCTCAACGAATATCGCATTGCCCCAGCGAGCCCGCTCCCATGCATATTTCGTTCGCTTTGGTGGAAGTCCGAAGATTTAATGTTCTCGCTTCTATAGAGAATCCTTCCGCAGGAGCGGTACCGCGCCAGCACAATCGGATCTGCGCCCGTGGTCATCGCTGGGCTGACCTAATTTCTTATTACCTAAGACCCCCAACTCCGAGCCTCATTTCCTCAAACTCATTTCATCTCCTTAGAGGCTCGGAAGAGTAATATTTTTGAGGGTTTCGACATTAAATGCTTGGGGTAAGATTCATTGACCCTATTAGTGATTCATAAGCTTCTAATTTATGTATTCAAACTCACTTCCGCATTCAGAGTTAAGAGTCCTTTTTAGGATTAAGGCTAATGGTTCTCCTACGGATTAGTGTAGGTGTCCTAACAGCATAAATGAGATTTTAGGTCGTGATAAATTGGTATCAGAGCACTAGGTTCAATGGTCTCACAAGTACAAGGATATTATTTGGTAGAGTCTCGCAGATAGGTACGTAGACGTCTGTACCCATCCTAGAGGGGCTATAAGACAATTTAGGAACTCTTTCATTCTTTCACTCCCCTCGTGCTACCTCATTAGTTGATATCTAGTTAAATTGAATTGGTATATGGTTGATTTCATTATGCATCTAATTCTGACACTCTAGTGGAGTGTATCATATGTAGAAATCATGTTCGAGGGTATTAGTAGAAATTTGGATATTTTCCTAAGTATGAAAATTCTGTTCTGGTTTAGGCATTTCGCTCCAGTGCGTTTTTGCCTGCATTTGCAAAGCCGCAGAAGCGTGACCCAAGTTGTTAACCAGAGATCATCTCGGCGGTCATCTTCCGTCTCAGCGAATTCGTGCATGTGGATATATTTACGCATCAACGAACAATTATGCCTTGGGTAAAGCTCGCCGAAGTGATCTCAAGTGCGCTTAAGCAAACCCTCACCTGTTCAGCCGAGTCTACCGATGCATGATTCTTCCCGCGTAAGCACCTCTGCACCACCAGAGATCGTTCCCGTGCTAGCAAAATAACTGGGCAGAAACCAGTGATGTTCTACCAAGTTTTCCTAAACTTGTGCAATATACATCCTACTACTACAACATTCAAGCACTAGAAAAATGATTCACATATTCAAGTACCAAATCATCCGACAATCATAAACAAAACCAGAAACAAAATTGAGCTACAAATATCTAAATGTCCAAGCATTCATCAATCCAAAGCAAACAAAAATAAAGAAAAGCAAGCATCCAAACAAAAATATCCAAATTGTTCACCAAGAACCAGAAATCAGAGATGTATGTAAATAAAAGCCCGACATGGGATAGAAACTAGAGCTAAAAGGAGCTCAATCCTGCCTCTTCGAGCTCGCAACCTCACCACCTCTCTCGGTAATGTTGTTGTCCCCATCCTTAGCATTAGGTAGAAAAGAGTAGTCCTCATCATCATCCTTACTTCGATCAGAAGTGGATCCTTATATTCCACCAGTTTGAACAAGCCTTTGATACCTCTCTACACTTTCACTAGCAGTTTTCCCCTAGACTTATTACTTTTCTTCTTCTTCTTGAAACTCAAGCAGAGATTACCATAAGCTTTGTCTATATCCTTATATGACAACAGAGGTTCGAAGGCCCTTCTGTGCATTAATGTATTATTTCATCTTCTCTCGAGTGAAGTAGTTGAAAAAGGCACCCAAAGTACTAGCCTCAGTGGGAGGCCTAGGAAGTCCGGTGATCAAATCTCGAATGTCCAGCAACTGAGAACCCATAGCCCCAAAAGGCCCCCATGGCTACGATTGTGACTGTGAAGCATCATTAGCATTCTCATTGCCTCTCATGTTCACTTCCACTCTTCTATTATTGCCCTTAACCGAACTACCCACTCCTGACACTTTCAAAGGATGGAAGGCCCATTCAGGATCAATTCAGTCATCGGTAGGATGATCCAGCAACCCCGCCTTCTGGCATAACTCAATAGTCAGTAATGTAAACATTCACTAGGATATCATCTAAAATGTATACAATCATCAGAGCACGAACATACGCGCAATCAGTAGTGTTGCTCGAGGGATGTACCCTGCGAGTAATGATGTTCTGCCACGTCTTTGCTTATGTAGTAAAATAAGTGTTTCAAGTCCCGATATTCTTATTGTACCAAGTGATATTACCCTTATCCTTCTCAACGACCAGTTGTGAGACTAACCAAGTTCCATTTCCACAAACGTCTTTAGTATCCATATCCTTAATGGGGTGATTAGTAGGCCATAATGGGCATTGATCACCTCTGCCCCAATCTTTACCACTCTGCCTCATATCCTAATCTCTGGATCAGGCTCTGTCAACCTCACCCACTTCAGATTCACATAGAACTCCCTCACCCAGGTTTTATTAGCTTTGCAAGGATTTGGAGAAGATTAATTCCAGCCCATTCGCATCATATAGTCATAAAATTTAGGGATACGTTTTGCACATTTTGCATATCCATACCTATCTCCTTTAACATCTTCTTGTCCCTCAAGTTATAAAAATATCGGTTCTCACATTTGCTGACTTTCTGTAGCTCGGTGGCTAAGACTCATATAGACTTTTTGCTCCTTAGAAAGGTTGACAACGGTCTTTGTAAAGATTGCAAGGTTATTTAGAGGGAGTGTCTTACAACCCGACATAAGCTTTTGGTGATGGATTTGGAGATCAATATGGATAAGAAAATAAAGGTTGTGGATGACATATTAATAATCAAATGAGAGAGTTTAACCATGGCTAATGCAAATGTGATGGGAGAGAGGTTGATGGATAAGGGGGCTTGGGGGAGTAGTGGGGATGCGACCGATATATGGGACAGGATGGCCAGTTGCATTCGAAAGGTACATAGAGAAGTGCTTAGGGTCTCGAGGGGTAGCCGTGGTAGGCATCAAAGGGATTGGTGGTGGAAGCAAAGAAAGCGACGTATGCGAAATTGGTAGAAAGCAAAGATGGGTGGAGAAGTGGACGAATAGGGAGCTTTATAAAATAGAGAGGAGGAGGCAAAACTTGCGGTTACGGCGGCGAATACGATGACTTTGAACGCTTGTATATGGAATTAGAGGAGAAATACATGGATATGAAGTTGTATAGACTAGCCAAGGTGAGGGAGAGGAAGGGCCATGACTTGGATCACGTGAGGTGCATCAAGGATGAGGATGACAAAGTACTGGTGGAGGACGCAAATATTAGGTGGAGGTGGCAGTTTTATTTCCACAAACTCTTGAACGAAAAAAGAGACAGAGACATTGTGCTAGGAAATCTAGAGCAATCTGGTAGGTACTGGGATTTTGGGTTTCGTAGAAGCATTAAGGTTGATGAGGTTAAGGGTGTTGTTCACAAGATGCGCAGGGGATGAGCGACGGGGCCTGATGAGATCCTAGTAGAATTTTGGAAGAGTGCATGCAATGTAAGTTTGGAGTGGATGACTGAGTTATTTAACGTCATTTTTAAGACATCAAGAATGTCCAAAGAATAGAGGTGGAGTACAATGATCCCTTTATACAAGAACAAAGGTGATATCCAGAGTTGCAACAACTATAGGGGTATCAAGCTACTAAGCCACACTGTGAAAGTTTAGGAAAGGGTCATGTAGATGAGGGTGAGAAGAGACATGTCTATTTCTGAGAACCAGTTTGGATTCATGGCAGGACGTTCAACCACAGAAGCCAGTCATCTTATTAGGAGGTTGGTGGAGAAGTATAGAGAGAGGAATAGATACTTACATAGGGTTTTCATCGACCTCAAGAAGAAATACGGCAAAGTTCATAGGGAGGTTCTATGGAGATGTTTGGAGATTAGAGGTGTACCTATGGCGTACATTAGGGCGATCAAATATATGTATGATGGATCCAAGACTAGGGTACGAATAGTGAGAGGAGACTCGAAGCACTTTTCAGTGATGATGAGGTTGCACTAAGGATTAGCTCTTAGCCCATTCTTATTTGCCTTAGTGATGGATGGATTGGCGTGAAAAATCCAAGGGGAGGTGCCATAGTGTATGTTATTCACATACGATATAGTTCTGATTGATGAGACTCGTAGCGGAATGAACACTAAGCTGAAGGTTTGGAGATAGACTCTGGAATCTAAAGGGTTTAGGCTGAGTAGGACCAAGACACAATACTTGGAGTGCCAGTTCAGTAACGGGAGCGACCTTGAGACAAGCGTGGAGATGAGGCTTGGTACTCAGGTCATTCCAAAGAAATAAAGCTTCAAGTACCTCAGGTCTATTATCTAAGGGGATAAAGAGATTGATGACGATGTCACACATTGTATTGGGGGAGGGTAGATAAAATGAAGGCTCGCATCTAGAGTCTTATGAGACAAAAATGTGCCATCAAAACTTAAAGGCAAGTTCTATAGGGCAGTGGTTAGACCGACTATGTTGTATGGGGTAGAGTGTTGGCCATTCAAGATGATGCACATAAAAAAATAAAAGTTGCGGAGCTGAGGATTCTAAGATGGATGTGCGGGATACAAGGAGATATATGATTAGAAATGATGATATCTGGGATAGAGTGAGAGTGGCCTCAATGGAGGATAAGATGCGGGAAGTGAGGTTGAGATAGTTTTGGCATGTGCAGAGGAGAGACACACATGCCTTAGTGTGTAGGTGTGAGGGGTTGGCTATGGACGGGTTCAAGATGTGTAGAGGTAGGCTAAAAAAGTATTGAAGAGAGGTGCTTAGACGGGATATGTCGTAAGTATAACTTACTGAGGACATGACCTTAGACAGGGGGTTGTAGATGATACAAATTAGGGTAGAAGGGTAGTAGATAGTCTTGCATAGTTCCACTTATGCTTGCAAGCTGGTATTTGTAGTATTAGTATTATAGGTCCGCTTAGCCTATCATACTAATAGGCGCAATATTGATTTATAGTCCCCTATAGTTTGATTTATGCTGCTATGTGTCCTTTAGTGTACTTTATTTATCTTATTTGCTTGCACTAGTTACTACTTACTTTTTCGGAATGCATTATCATGACTTATTCACTTTTGATACCAGCATTTTCATACTGCTTTAAATTCTTTCTGATCGAGTTTGACCGTTTCTCTTGCTATTGCTTTGCTTGTGCTTATGCTTTGTTTTGAGCTGAGGTTCTCTCGAAAATAGTCGCTCTACCTACCAAGGTAGAGGTAAGGTCTGCGTACACTCTATCCTCTCCAGACCCCACGTTGTGGGATTTCACTGGGTATGTTGTTGTTGTTGTTGTTGTACAGTCCTTAGACATGAATCAGACCGTGTCATAATTAGCTCAGGCTCTTCATCAATAAGTCCATAGGCTAGGGCAAGATTCTCGTTCAAGTTGTGGTCTATATTTTCACCAAATTATACATGCATTGATCGAATTCATGTTAGTTCAGCGATAGAGTTAAGTGCTATAGATAAATATGTGCATAGTGAGCCAAAGAAACCAACGAAAATTGACCTGAGCTGACCTATGTGAAGCTACTATTTTGGACTGTCGTTGTTAAGTTTTTACTTCCAAGGAGTAGGTGCCGCCGAAGCAGGATCACTCCGGCGAAAGAAATGTCTGCCCCAGCAAAAAGTTAAAATCTCCAGTCCTATCGCTTCAGCGCAAGTTCCTAGTGCTTTAGCGGACCTTCTTCAGCGGAACAAGTCCGCCAAAGAAAGGTCGTTATCCCCATCCTAAACTCAGACATAAACCCAAAATCTTACACTATTTTGGCTGGAAAATCTTCCCTTTTTATCCCTAGGTGGGCATGAAGGATGAGTAAACCCTGATTAAACTACAATTTCAACATATCTATGGTGATTCAACCACTAAACTCATAACCCGCTACCCGAACCCCAAAGGTCCCTATATGCAACTCTCAACAAACAAATCCATTCACCCACAAGAAAATGATTCTAATCATGCGCATTGCGAGGAGTTACAAAGAACTTACCATGTTAAGGAGCTTCATATTGTTGTGTCCAAGTTGAACAAGCTTCTCGTGCCTCAGTTTCTTGTCCTTCCCTCGAAGTTTGAGTTTGGGAAGTGAGAGGGAGTACAAAGTGATTTTTGGTAGTAATGGGAAAGATTAGTGATAAAATTGTGGGGACTTGGAGGAGATAAGTTGGTGAGTGTAATTGTTTGAGGTATGGGGAAAAGGGGGAAATCGTTCAACTTTTGAGACTCTTGGGATTCTGACGATTCACGCCCCCGCGGACAGTTGTTCACTCCCGCGAAAGCGCAGATGCGACCGGCTTTTCCACCCTGTGAGATATTGACCTTCATAGTCGAGCCTACTCAGTGGCAGGTCTTACGCAGGCGTGCGTGAGCCCCTATGAGATTGTACTCCACCCTTGCGCATACTTCTTCTTTTTGAAATTTGGTCATTTACATATATGTTTTCTCATGCCCGCATGTGCGCACTAGTGCTAAAGTCTTTGATTAAGTGATGTTTTCCTAAAATCATTTTCCTCCCGAATAATATTTGTCCCGCCTGGTTTGACAAGAAATTTACATTTTGGCTTGTTTATACATCATTTATAAGTGCCAGACCATCACGATTCTATTATGCCATATGTTCTACCAGGCAGATTCTGCTCACCAAATCCACTTGGACGGATGACCTTACAAATTCAATAACACTGATATTTCACCGATGCAACAAATAGTGCGATCGCATGGTTAATGTCAGGACGCCTTACTATAATTGATTCAGGCCTAAGTTCTGAGCAATTCTATTTCCTAAAAGGGGTTACAATTGTAGCAAATGAGTTCTAGTAACTATTACAGATTTCTCGCAATGAGAGAGCTACTTTGTAAGTCAGTGTTGGTAGAGTCTTAGTTATAAAGTGCCACTATCATTTTAGTTATCATTTATGTGCTTGGGAAGAATCCTTATGAGGCTATGCCCTCAGTTCTATAAAGTTTCTTTCCACTATTCTCTCTATTTGAGGCAAACATTTGTTTAATTGGTATATGTTATAACGACCCGCTTGATCGATATGAGCTTTTCATTTTTATTCCTAAAATATCCCTCACTCTATGCTCACCGATATATTTATGTGTGGAATCTACGGGTAAGAGTTACACTTGGCCACGGTAGGGAATAAAGTATTTAAACTTAAGAATTTCCAGAAGCCCTGTCTCCATCTCAACAAAGACCTCCTTGCCCCAGTTAGCCCGCTCCCGCGCATACTTCATCCATTTTGGCGGAAGTCCGAAGATTTAATGATTTAGCTTTTGTGGAGAATCCTTCCGCGGGAGTGGTATCGCGCTAGCGCAATTTTTTCCGCTCTTGCGATTATCATTGGGTAGACCTAATTTCTTATTACCTAAGACCCCCCAACTCCGAGACGCATTTCCTCGAACCCATTTAAGCTCATTGGAGGCTCGGTGGAGGCAGATTTTTAGGGTTTCGACATTAAATGCTTAGGGTAAGATTCATTGACTCTATTTGTGATTCTTAAGCTTTTAATCATGTTTTTAATGCTGGGTCTTGGGTGGATAATATGCTCTTTTGTTTTAGAATCTTAAAACTTACACATTTGATTTGATAACCTAAAACTAGAGTCTTGGGATGTATTTTCTGTTATTAAGCATGTTTTGACAAAAGAAGTCAACTACTTTATTGATTTTGAATTTGTGAGTTGTTTACTAAATGAGGTCAAGATGAGGACTTTTCTTATAAAAAATGAAGCTTTTTGGAGTTAATGATGGACTGAGGTAGATCGATTAGTAAATAGTCAAAATGGATTTCAATTGCTTTTCGGACCGGGTAGCGCATATTCCATTAGAACTAGTCTCATATGTTGACTTTATGTGTGTAAACCTAGTACATCTACATGTTGAGTTACGGAAAATTGATACCCATTCGGAAAAACGTCATGGACTAGGAGTTTATGGCACCCACCCGACAATGAGGTTGGCTATGGTTTCCCTTCTTGTATACTTTAATAGAAGTACGCAGTAGCTATAAGTATTGAGGGGTATTGGGCGTGTCTGGGTGGTTCCAGCTTAGCAGTTGTGATGAACGCTTGGATGGGTACCAATGTATAACTGTGATCATGGGTGATTTGGAGAATCAGCCTTAAGCCAATTCTGATTGCTGTTATTTAGGATTGTCACAACTATCTAGGCTTGTTGCCACTACTTGGACTTGTCGCCATTACTTAAGACTGTTGTTCTTATTTATCACCTTATCCCCTAAGGGTAACTCAATATATCTGGAATACGTGTTGAGTGGACTCGTAGCCATATATGATATTACTATCCTTGCTTTTACTTGCCATGCATCCATCACTCTACATCTCATTTGATACTTGAAAGAGAACTTATAATACTAATTGTATTGTGTAACAACCTGCCTAGTTGTTTCTTGCTAAAGATTATTTTTTGCTTATTTGACCCTTTCCGTAGACTCTTTGTAGGGCTTGTGATGTGCGGGGATGGGTTTCACGGATCTTGAGGTCCGTTTATATGAGTTTTAGATGAAAAAGGTCAAGTCTGAAAATTTAGAGTTGGTTAGTTTGACTCAAAGTTGACTTGTGGCTAGATGGGTTCATTTCTGGGTTTCGTCACTTTCGATAGTTCGAAAGGGTCATTTATTACTTAGTTGAGTCATTGGTTCTCTTGCCGAGACAATCATTTACATTTTGTAGCCTTATTTGTAAAGTTTGAATTTTTGTTTTGTCCCGTATGATTCATTAGAAAAGTATGCCTTGGCTCGGTTATTTGTGAAATTTGAGGGTACGTACGAGTTTGTAGCATTATTTACCATAGACAAGGATGTTTGGTTTGTGTCCGGGAGGTTCCGAGAGTGTTTCGGGTGTCAGATAAAGGCTTTTAGGCTATGTCTCACTGCTGGTGTCTGGTGTACACCATGGCGGAACCAACATCCACCTCGGTGGAATGTTGGCTCATCGAAGCGGAAGTCGGGAAAATAGGAAGTTCCACCACAACGGAATCGGGTTCGTTGTGGCAAGTTATGAGGTCTCAAGTTACAACCGCTATGACGAAGGCTTTTTTATCGTAGTGGGTCCGCTCCAACAGAGTCAATTCTGCCAGGGCGGATCATTTTTTAGGTGTCATATTTATAATTCTAGTTCATATTTTCTTTTCCAAAATGGTGTGTTCTCGAAACCACTTACGTTCTAGGGTCATTTCAGAACCTTAGGAACATTTTCCACCTTGAGGTAACAAATTCTTTCCCTTTTTGGTTTAAGTTTATGATTCTAAGCTTATTGATGGTATTGTTTGAATTGTGGAAGATGAGTTTTGCATATTGTGAGTTTAAGAGAGTTGTATGGTTGGTTTTAATGGGGATTTATGGATTAATGATGTTAATATCGTGAGTTAGGAGTGAATTATGTTAGATTATCATGTTATAAGTCTTAATTTGGTGATAGAAGCATGTTTTCAATAAGGGAAAATTTTTAAGGTTTCAAATTGAGGCTTTTTTATTATTGTCCAATTGAGGATTCAAATGTGAATAGATTTTCAATTAATTTAAAGATATGATTGTCTTGTATGTAATCTTGGGTTTTGTGTGTTAAAGTTTGAGTCTTGGTGGCGTGGGCCCCGAATGGGTATTTAAAGTCTTGCTTTTGTTGCGTTAAGCATATTATTAACTATGTAATACGTGTGAATAGACTTCCATCATCGCGAGGCAAGAAGGAAAGGCAAGGCTGTATTCGAGACTTGATTTGGTAGAGCTCCCGCTCGGCTTTGAGGTAGGCTATAGTTTAGCTTTCCGAGACTCCGATAGAAGTGCATAATTAGTTATAAATATTAAGGGGTATTAGGCATGCTTGGGGGTCCCACTCATCCAGTTGTGATGAACGATTGAGTGGGTACCGGTGTTGAACTGTGATGATGGGGTTGGGGGAACCAGCCTTGTATTGGTTCCGATTGCTGTTTATTTGGTTTCGTCGCTATATGTGGGGTTTAGAAAATGTGAGAGGCAAGTTACCCAAGTATGATCCCGATAAAAGGGCTAGGCGCTATGGACAGTTCAGTGGTTCTAGTTCCCATGGTCATGGTTATTAGGGAAAATATCATCAGTAGCAGCCTAGTCGATCGGTTTAGGCAGTTCTTCAAATTACCGATGGATGTAATGCGGCCAGTCATTGATGGGTTCTCAGTCTCGGTATTTAGTCAATGACAACTCATTTTCTTCTATCTCTATTCAGCAGCTCTCAATAGCCATAACTTGTTACATTTATGGAGAGGTTGGGCTACCTCAAGCAATTTTCGGGTGTCTCTCATGCACCTCAGACCCTATCACAGATGTCTAAAGGTGGTATTCAGACTAGCCGGGAAGGATCTCAGTCGAGCTGTGGTGGCCATCAGCCTGGTCGTGGTGGATCCCAGTCGAGGAGAGGTAGAGCTTATTCGGGCTGAGGTGGCCAACGAGGTACTTAGTCTGAGGCATCGAACACAGTCATTACATGTATCATCTAAGTCGATCATCGAGTTGCTACTGTGTTATTTGATCCAGGGTCTACTTTCTTTTATATGTCTGCCTACGTTTTTGCTAAATTAGAGATGTGGTGTGATATGCTTGATATTCCTATTCGTGTGTCTACACTAGTCAGTGATTCTGTGATTGTTGATAGAGTATATCACATTTGTTTAGTTACTTTCATGGGTTATAACACTTGGGTAGATCTAGTTATCTTAGATATATTAAATTTTGATGTTATATTGGGGATAGATTGGCTGTCACCATATCATGCAATTCTAGACTATTATTCCAAGACGATCACGCTAGTTATTCCTGGTATTTCGAGGTTAGAGTGGAGAGGTGCTCCCAACCCTACTCCTAGAAAGGTGATTTCTTATATTTAGGCTAGGAAGTTAGTGAACCGGGGTTGTTTGGCTTATCTTGCGCATATTCAAGATACTAGTGCGGAGTCCCATTCTCTTGATTTTGTTCCGGTAGTTAGTAAGTTTGCGGAGGTCTTTCCTTCAGATTTACCAAGTATGCACCTAGACATAGATATTGACTTTTATATTGATCTTGAGTCGAGTACTCAACCCATCTCTATTCCTCTGTACTGTATAACTCCAACTGAGTTGAGGGAGTTGAAGGAGCAGCTTCAGAATTTGTTGAGTAAGGGCTTTATTTGACCGAGTGTATCTCCATGGGGTGCTCCTGTCTTGTTCATGGAAAAGAAGGATGGCACTATGCATATATGCATTAATTACAGATAGTTGAACAAGGTCACTATTAGAAACAAGTATCTGATTTCACGTATTAATGACCTATTCGACTAGCTTCATGGTACTTTTGTGTTTTCGAGGATTGACTTGAGGTCCGAGTATCACCAGCAGAATATTCGAGCCTAGGATGTGCCCAATATGACTTTCCAAACTTGTTATAGGCATTATGATATTTGGGTGATATCATTCGGGCTCACTAAATCCCCCACAACGTTCATGGATTTGATGAATAAGATATTTAATCTGTATTTGGATTCTTTTGTTTTTTATGTTTATTGATGACATCTTGGTATATTCAAATAGTCTGTAGGATCATGAGCAACACCTGAGAGTGGTTTTTGGGATTTTGAAGGAGAAGGACTTGTATGCTAAGTTCTTGAAGTGTGAGTTTTAGTTGAGTTCTATGCATTCTTTGGGCACGTGGTGTCCAAGGATGGGATTATAGTTGACTCTAAGAAGATAAAGGCAGTCAGGGACTGGCCTAGATTGACTTCTGTGACAGAGGTTCAGAATTTGGTGGTTGTTGCTACTACTATCACTAGTTCGTCAAAGGATTATCTTCTATTTCTTCTCACTTAACGCGTTTGACTCAGAAGGAGGATCTTTTCCAGTGGTCTGATGAGTGTGAGCAGAGCTTCCGAAATCTTAAGACTTTATTGACCACAACTCTGATTTTATCCTTTCCGATGGAGAGAAATAACTTTACAATCTATTGCGATGCTTCAAAGATTGGATTAGGTTGTGTGTTGATGTTGAAGGGTAAGGTTATTGCTTATGCATCGAGGCATTTGAAGGTGCATGAGAAGAACTATCCTGTTTATAATTTGAAGTTGCCTGCCGTTGTGTTTGCTTTGAAGATCTGGAGGTACTATTTTTAGGGTGTCCATTGTGAGATGTATACTGATCATCGCATTCTTTAGCAAATATTTAGTTAGAGGTACTTCAACTCTAGGCATCATTGGTGGATGGAGTTATTGAAAGATTATGACATGCCCATTTTGTATCATCCGGGCAAGGCTAATGTGGTGGCAGATACTTTGAGCCAAAACACGGTTAGTATGGGGAATTTAGCTTGTTTGGCTATTTTTGAGCGTCCCTTGGCATTAGAGGTCCAAACTCTAGCCAACTATTTTGTGAGGCTTGATCTTTGGAATCCAGGTAGGATTCTGACTTGTGTGGTGGTGAGGTCATCTCTTTTAGATAAGATTCCGGTGTACCGGTATGATGATATATGGTTATGCAATATTCGAGATAAGGTCATGATTGACGAGGCTGATGAGGCCATGATTGATAGTGAGGGTGTTCTAAGGATCAAAGGTAGAGTGTGTGTGCCTCGTGTGGGAGATTTTACTAGATTGATTATGGAAGAGGCCTATATCTCTAGGTATTCGATTCATTTGGGTACTACAAAGATGTACCGTGATTTGAGGAAGCACTACTGGTGGGGGAGGATGAACAGAGACATTGCTGATTTTATGTCTCGGTGTTAGAATTTATAGCAGGTCAAATATGAGCACCAACGTCCAGGTGGTGTGTCTCAGAGGATGCCTATTCCATAGTGAAAGTGGGAGAGGATCGCTATGGACTTTGTTGTGGGAATGCCCAAGACTTTGGGCAAGTTTGATGCTATTTGGGTCATTGTTGATAGATTGACCAAGTTTGTGTAATTCATTCCAGTTCAGATGATGTATAATGCAGAGAAGTTGGCTAAGATCTATATCTGGGAGATTATTCATCTTCATGGGGTTCCTATTTATATCATCTCGGATTGGGGCACTCAATTTACTTCACATTTCTGACAGACTTTACAAAGAGAGTTAGGTACTTGCTTAGACTTCAGTACAATATTTCATCCTCAGACCGACGGTCAGTCCTAGCGAACTATTCAGGTATTGGAGGACATGTTACGAGCTTGCGCGATTGATTTTGGTAGTCATTAGGACCAGTACTTTCCCTTGGTAAAGTTCGCGTACAACACCAACTATCACTCCAGTATCGATATGGCACCGTTCGAGACATTGTATAGTAGGAGATGTCGATCTCCGATTAGTTGGTTTGAGGTCCGTCCTTGAGGTACTGATTTGTTGAGGGAGTCCTTAGAGAGGGCGAGAGTGATCCAGGACAAGCTCATGGCAGCACAAATTAGGAAAAATGAGTATGCAGACCGGAAGGTTCGAGATTTAGAGTTCATGGTGGGTGACAAGGTTCTTCTGAAGGTTTCACCCATGAAGGGTGTGATGAGATTCAACAAGAGAGAGAAGTTGAGTCTGAGGTATATCGGGCCATTTGAGTTTTTTTGGAGAGTGGGAGAGGTGGTATATGACTTGGCTTTGCCACTGGGTCTTTTAGGCATTTATCTAGTCTTCCATGTGTCTATGCGGAAGAAGTATCTTGCTGATTGTTCTTACATTATCCGGTGGGACTCAGTATTGCTTGATCAGAATCTAGAGTTTAAGAAGGAGCCTGTGGCTATTCTGAACAGGCAGGTGAAGAAGTTGAGATCATAGGAGATTGCTTAAGTGAATGTTCAGTGGAGGCATCATCCTGTCGAGGAGGCGACATGGTAGATCGAGTCTGATATGCAAAGTAGATATATCTGATCTTGTTCACTACTTTCGGTACGTTCTCTCTATTCATTTCTCCCCGTTCGAGGACGAGCATTATTTTAATTGGTATATGATGTAACGACCCGCCTAGTTATTTCTTGCTAAAGGTATATATTTGCTTATTAAACCTTACCCGTAGACTCTTTGTGGGGTCTGTGATGCGCGGTGATAGGTGGCATGGATCTCGATGTACATTTATATGAGTTTCGGATGAAAAAGCCAAAATCTGGAAACTTAGAGTTGGTTAGTTTGTCTCAAAGTTGACTTGTGGCTAGATGGGTTTGTTTATGGGTTTCGTCGCTTTCGGTAGTTCCAGAGGGTCATTTATGACTTAGTCGAGTCGTTGGTTCATTTCCCGAGGCAATCATATGTATTTTGTGGCCTTATTTGTAAAGTTTGGATTTTGGTTTTGTCCTAGACGATTCATTAGAAAAGTATGCCTTGGCTCAGTTATTTGTGAAATTTGAGGGTACGAGCGAGTTTGTAGCACTATTTACCATAGACGAGCATGTTTGGTTTGTGTTCGGAGTGTTCCAAGAGTGTTTTCGGTGTCAGATGGAGGTTTTTGTGCTATGTTTCACTACTGGTGTTTGGTGTCTGCCACAGCGAAACCAGCATCCGCTCCAGCGAATATACCTCAGTGGAAGGATGGCTCGCCAAAGCGGAGGTCGGGAAAGATAGAAAGTTTTGCCATAGCAGAATCGGGTCCGCTGTGGCGAGGTATGAAGTGTCAAGTGACAACCGCTATGACGAAGGCTTTTCGCCATAGCAGGTATGCTCTAGTGGAGTCAATTTCGCCTGGGTGGACCACTGTTCAGGTGTCCTATATATAAATCTATGTCAGATTTTCTTTTCCAGAATAGTGTGTTCTCGAAACCAGTGCCGCTCTAGGGTTATTTCAGAGCCTTAGGAGCATTTTCCACCTTGAGGTAATAGATTATTTCCCTTTTTGGTTTAAGTTTATGATTCTAAGCTTATTAATGGTGGTTTAGCTTATTGTTTGAATTGGGGAAGATGAGTTTTGCATATTGTGAGTTTAAGAGAGTTGTATGGTTGATTTTAATGGGTATTTATGGATTGAATGATGCTAATATCATGATTTGGGAGTGGAATATGTTAGATTATCATGTTATAAGTCCTAATTTAGTGATAGAAGCAAGTTTTCAATTAGGAAATTTTTTAGGGTTTGAAATTAGGGCTTTTTTATTATTTTCCAATTGAGGGTTCAAATATGAATATATATTCAATTAATTTAAGAATATGATTATCTAGTATCTAATCTTGGGTTTTGTGTGTTAAAGTTAGAGTCTTGGTGGCATGGGCCCGGAATGGGTATTTAAAATCTTACTTTGTTGTGTTAAGCTTATTATTAACTATGTATACGTGTGAATAGACTTCGATTGTCGTGAGGCAAGAAGGAACGACAATGCTGTATTCGAGACTTGATTTGGTAGCGCTCCCGCTCGGCTTTGAGATTGGCTACGGTTTAGCTTTTTGAGACTCTGATAAAAGTGCATAATTAGTTATAAATATTTAGGGATATGGACATATTTGGAGGTCCCACTCAGTCGGTTGTGATGAACAATTGAGTGAATACCGGTGTTGAACCGTGATGATGGGATTTAGGGAACCAACCTCGTGTTGGTTCCGACTGCTGTTTATTTGGGCTCATCGTCATATGTGGACTTATCGCCATGTTTGCTATTATTTTGTTACTCATCATACATGCTTTCAATTGATATCCTAATTTGACTGGATTTTCTTATGTGTTGTTGAATTCTTGAAAGCATGTGTATATCATCTCTATACTTGATTGCATCTCATTATTACATGATATCTTTCCTTGTATTATCACTACATTCATATACTTATGGTTCTATGATTTGATGTGAGAGTGGTATGGATATGTTGTGGTCTAAGAGACTGAAAAAGTAAGAGTAATATGAGATTATGACACTTGAGATGATATTGATACGCGGGGAGCGAAGTTGCATGCCTGTAACATGATTGAGACTAAAAAGTGAGTCTTGCGCTCTAGTAAGATTTGTGTGTGGAATTCCGGTTGGCTAGGAGCAGTGTATGGACTTTGCGAGTCCTCCATGAGTGTACGATCATAATTAAAATTTGACGTACTGTATACCAGGTTGAGAAAGGTACATTGCAAAAGCACTGCATTGATATCATACATTTTATGACATATCATTGATAAACTGTGATTGAGACTTGCTATTGAGTGATTATGAACATCTTTGTTGGATTTGGGACTTGAAAGGATTTTTCATGCCATATGATATTTGATATGTTGTTGAACTCTATGAAACATCTTGTTTATTATGTGATATACTTGGTCAGTGATATGCTAGTGTAGGATTATTTGGTGTCAACTTTATATTTATCTCTGATTATGTATCTTCCGTCGTTGTCGGCCTATGATGTCTACGGGAATACATTGTGTACTCATGCTACACTTGCTGCATTCTTTTTTTATGCAGATTCAATACCTTCCACCTCTGCAGAACCGCATGGCTAAGAATTCGAGTTGGTGATCTCAGACATTAAGGGTGATGATGCTATCTCCAGCATACCCTTGAATACTCTTCTCTATTGTTGTGTTTTGTTCCTACTTGAGAGACACTTTTCAGACTATGTATTTCAGTTTTGGCCCACATGCCTATTTTCAGACTTGATTCGTATATGTTAGTGTTCTTGTATCACATACTAGATCTATTGGGGGTGTTTGTTGGTGTATCAGACTTATGGTTTATTTCCGCATTTATATTATGAGATCGTGTTTATGCTTATATAGCATGTCTGGAGGATGATTTGGGAGTGGTTCGCCTACATGGTGAGATTATGTAGGTGTCACCACGATTTTCGAAAGGGGGTCGTGACATATTATATATGCTGATTTCATGGTGTACACATATCCATCTCATTCATACATATTATATTAGAATTTGAACTGCCGAGTTACTGTTGAAAGAGGCTTGGAAAGCCGTTTGTTGGATATACATGATACGAGAGTGATAACTGATGATGACACTTCAACCACAGAGCTGGTATCCGATAGGAAATTCTAGATAGATATATGGACCTCATGAGTCCCCCATGGGTCACGCGAAAGCTACTGCAGCAGCATGTGTATACTGGGTACATATGCCATTGCATACAAACATATCATCTGCATTGCATTCATCCTCATTCTGATATGTGTTTGATGTTGTGTGTTACTCGGTGTTGACTTCTGGTAGACTTTGTGATCTTTTAGTTATTGGTAGAATAAGTATTTAGTATGAGAGTGTGCTTATCAATGAGAAGGCACTTGTATTATATAAGCATTGGTCTGGGTTGGATGTTGTACAATTGTGATGTTTGAGAGAATCGTGTATGACTTGGTTGATTTTCATGATTATATGTGAGATGTGTACAGGTAGGGTAAAATGTGCGCCTGTGTGCTTCCTTGATAAATGTGGATACCGTATAGCGAGTGTCTAGTAAGACCTATTGTAGAATCATTATGGTGTGTGCTAATTTATATGCTAAGTGCCTTAATACTTACTTTCTAGTGTTGATGTGCGTAAGGTGGGTATTATTGCTTGTGATTGAAAGAAGAACCCTTAAAAGGATTAACAAATGGCATGACCGTAAATGCTTAGTGTCATAATGAAACCGGGGAACTAGGACTAATACGATAGTTGATGTGGTTGTGGTCAACTTGCTTAACTAACGGGTTCGGTCGGGAAGTGAATAAAACATGAATATGGCTAGGTAGGAGTTAGGCCACTGGGTGTCAAGGTAAGAGTCCCTATGTGCTAAGTGTACTAAATGTTTTTGATTGTAAATCGTCTTACTCGGTTGTGTTGAGTGAACAATATACTCTATGGGTCAATCGGTGGATAAGGTAAAGTAAATAACTGTTATACTGCATTAGAGTTAAGCGTGTCGAAGGGGACGGGGTGGGACGAGCCTTTTTTGGGGGACTAAAACAGGAGGGACCGAAGGGGGACCGGGACTGGAGGGCCGGGCCCTAGTGGGTCGGACCGGGTCCGGGGGGATTTTTTTTTTAAATCAAATTTATAACAGCTAGTTTTTTGAACTTATAACGGATATTTTTTAGCTACAAGTTATTTAGTTACAAGTTAAATAAATTTATTTAGTTACAAATTGCAAGTTATTATTAGAATTTATTTTTATAACTTTATAAATTTAAAGTCTTTATTTAGGAACGACTATTTCTTTGAATTTCTAACGACTATTTTTTTGAACTTCTAAGAGTTAGTTTTTTAAATTTATTAGATGATATTAAATATAATTTCAAGAATTGCATTATTTATATGAAAAGAGCTTTAATGAAAAGAAAAATAATTTCAAGTATTAAATAGAACTTTTCATAGGACTTTTATTTATTCAATATAATGTCAAATTTCATAAAGGTGACTTCAAAATCTCAAATACAAGAAGAGCACATATCTCTACATCACCTTCTAGGAAGGGTTCTGTTTCAATTAGGTCTCTAAGTTATAATAAAATCACCTAATTTACATAGCCACCTTCTAGGAAGGGTTCTGTTTCAACTAGGCATCTACTAAAACTTGTATGGTTGTATATAGAGTTTTTCCAATTTTTGTATCGCTTCCGTTGGAATCATTTCAGGAATTGGCATTGATGCTTGACGATCCATAAGTTCCATGTCGTCATCGCTATTAGTGCTGATTATCTCATCAAATTGTTCTTCTTCGTGAAGAGTTAAAGTTGGTAGCCCATAGTTTCTCCTTTCTGTGTTGATCCAATCTCTGAATAAGACATAAATCTCTAAGATGTCTTCTACTAATGAATGTATGTGATCTCAAAGTGGAAATCTTGTCGCGCTGAAAGCTTTCTCTGAAGCTATTAATGATTCTTGAATAACTAGGATATCTCGAGCCATTTTTGCTAGTAATGGAATTGACTTGCCATACTCCCTCCACCATCAAAAGGTCATCAATCTCGTCGTTATTCATAATAGATTCAAATCCATGTGAAAGATAAGAACCAAGATCACTTTCATTTTGAGTAGAACCGATACCAATATAATCATGATCCATTTTCCTATCAAATTTTTGGTTGCCTATTGTAGGCCTCTTTTTTTGCGAAGGACGTAAAACTTCATTTAAAAAAAAAGATTTATACCTATGATTCAATAGCTTAATACTAGTATATATGCTATTTTTACAATGTTCACAAGATGGACTTTCTTTTGTTTCATCAATTTCTAAATTTCTAATTTTTGGAAACAAGTCCCTTGGCACATCATAATTTTAAAGACGGATCAAGTACACTAGCAATTAAATATATTTCGGGAATAGAAAAAAAATACTTTTTAAATTTCACAATCATTTCATAAATGGCTTCCTTATATTGTTCCATTTTTATATACTTTGCAAATTATTTTGAAAGACCACAAATATAAAATAACATTTGTGCAGTAGTACAATGCATACTGGAAAATTATTTTGTTGCAATATAATTTTTTTCTAAAAAAATATTAAGTTCTTCAATGTCATCAAAATCTTGTTCTTTTATTTGATCAACGAGATCGTAATGATGTGCATTAAATATCATTTGAAGGGATTTTCGATATTCATGTGCAACTAATAGCATTTCATATGTGGTATTCCACCTAGTACAAATTTCTTTGGGAATTTTTCTAACCGGAAATTTAGCAATAACACAAGATATTTTAAATTCATTAATTCTACTAGATTTATGAGCATAAAACATATATTTACAAGCATCCCATATTTTTTGAAAACTTCTGGTAAACAAATCAAGACCATCTTTTACAACTAAATTAAAAAACATGACATGCACATCTAGTATGAAAAATATTAGAATAAATTGGACAAACTCTAACTTCCAACATTTCGGCACATTTAGTCATGGAAGAAGCATTATCGAATGTGACAGGTAAAAACTTATCTAGAAGACCAAATAATTGCAAAATTTCTTGAATATTTGAACTTATATAAGTACCCATTTTTTTCGCATCTACATATTTATAACCAAGTATACATTTTTACAAATTCCAATTATGATCAATCCAGTGTGCTATAATACATAAATAATCATTGCCTTTAACTCTATGGCCTATATCAGAAGTGACAGAAACCCTATTATGTTAGTGGTAAAACATGCAACGCATATACTGATAATAATCACTTTGAAATTTAAAAACATCTGCTCTAACAGTGGATCTAGGAATTCCTTTAAAACCAAGGTTATACATAGCTTGAATATAATGCACAAAATCGGGGTTAGAAGGAAAACTAAAAGGTAAGCCACAAACCGCGACCATTTTAGCTAATTCTTCGCAATCTCTATCCTTATTATAAGAAATTTTTGTGACAGTGGGGTTAGAAGTATTTAAAGTTTATTGGACCATATTAGAACATTCAACGGATCCAGTAGGAGCGCAGTTAGTGGCGGCGCCGATAGGATCCCCGCCATCAAGGCTCGCTTCTTTTCGAGCATCAAAGTATAGATTCTTAACACATTTTTCAAGTGTCTATCTAAATCACCCGTCTCACCTGACCCTCCGTCAGATCCATGTTTAAACCATTTTTTAAATGTATGACAATGTGCAGCCAATTTATCTTTCTCATAAGTCATGAATTTTCATATAGAACTAGTTCTAGGATGTTGCACCTTAGTCTTACTCCGAGTAGGAGGTTTATTTGGAAGACCAGCTCCAGACTGAGATGGTGTCCGAGTTAAATCTTGGTTAACGAGGCTAGTAGGTGTATCATCTAAATCTAATTCCTCTCCCTCGTCTTCTTCCTCATTTTCTATGTCATCTAAATCAAAAGTACCATAAGCTCTTTCTAATTCCTCATTTTCTAAATCAATATCATCACCACTACGTTTATTAAGATTAACATCATGGAAATCTGGGGGAGGATAAAAATCAGTTTCATCAACATGAGTAAAATCTTTCATATTTTTTCTAACTTTAGGTTTAATTTTACTAGAACTATCACGTTTAATCTTACTACTACTACTACAACTTTTAGCACTAATTATTTTTTGGGAAGACATAGTTCATAATAAAATAAAATACGATAAAATAAAGCACAAAAATTTAAAAAATGCAAATTAAATGCAAGAAATTAAACTAATAAGGGATGGAATGAGTGTACCAAACGTCTGCATAAAAGCAGACGTAACAAAAAATATTGAATTTGAGACTTGAAACATTGAAGCTTGAAAGTTGCTCCGAAAATTTCCCATTTCACAAAAATATAAAAATTTCTCTAAATAATATAGATGATAATATGATTAGCAAATATTATAGAGAGAGAGAGAATTGTTGAGATAATTTTGTGAAAATAAAATAGAATGGGGGTATTTATAGTTTAGAATTTGAGTCAAAATATAATAAATAAAAGTTAAGGGTTAAATAAATATTGCGAGGTAGGGGTTGTTCTAACATTATAGCCGTTGAAATTAAGCCAAAATGGCCAAATTTAGGGGCTGGTCCAAATTAGCCGTTTGTGGGGCCCCTGCAATGGCTATAATTTAAAACAAAAAAAAGAATATAATTAACAGCGCTAGACCGAACGGGATCGGGTCAGATCGGGATGGGACCAGGCCTGATTGGTCCGGGTCCAGCAGGGTTTTTTGTCGATCCCCCAGTCCCCTATCCCCCTAATCCCTATCCCCTATAACAGTTGGGTCTGAGGCGTACCGGGACGGGACCGGGCCGATCCAGCCCATTTGTCACCCTTAATTAGAATAGGGCCTATTTGCAGAGTCAACTTGATATTTATATCTGTAATGTGACTTTCGTCGTTGTCGGCCTATGATGCCTACGGGGGTACGTTATGTATTCATGCTACGCTTGTGGCATCTTTTACGTGGATGCAAGTAATCGGTCTATTCAGGTTGCAGCTTGGAGCATGGGAGAGTGAGACAAACCATTCATTCCCGATAGCCTTGGTCTCCATCTAGTCAGGCCGTCCCTTTTCATTCAGGGTGGTGATGCTATACCTCGTTATTACTTGTATCTTAGAGTCCTTGTACTAGTGATACTTGGGTAGTAACTGTTGTATTCGGTAAATGATGTAACTTCTAAAGGGATTTTGTTAGATAAATGTATCTTTCTTTACTTCCGCATTCAGATTCAAGAGTCTTGATTTTATGATTAAGGCTAGTAGTTCTCCTACGGATTAGTGTAGGTGCCCTCACGACATAAATGGGATTTTGGGTCGTGACACTTAACCAGATAATTTATAACTACATAAATATCTTTGACTTATTTTAGATCACAAGATTCAAAAGTCTTCTTTTATTTCTTAAACTCTGTGACAAGTCAAACTTCATCGTATAAATTGAAATAGAGTGAGTACAAAATAGAGAAAGAATAGAAGAATAGAGACAAAAAACATAGCATAACAATGAAAGAAATTACAAACAGAGAAAAAAATTGCAGAACAGAAAAAAGAGAGCAGAACATAGAAACTTACTACAGCAAGTTGAAGTACTGCAAAAAAATAATAGAAAAGAAGAAGAGAAAAAAGAGAAACCAGCCCCATTAGTGAAGTCGAGTAGAAGCATGTAAAATTGAGAAAAGAAGAATAGGAAGAGGAGATGAAAGAGAAGAAGAAGAAGAAGATACTGAACTTACCTTGAAAAAAAGTCGCAACAGTCAAGAGAAGTCACAACAGTCCAACTCGAAGCAGATGTTTTGAAAGAGAAGTCGCATAAGAGTGTATTTACAAAATTTTAAAATTAAATCCTAGGCAGCCTTCGACCTTGATCAAGCGAGATTTTCTCGCTTCTGGGCCTGAAGCATAGACTTTTTAACCATGCCTCGCTTTAGGGCAGAAAAGCCGGAAGGCGCCTCACCTCGCTTCGCGCTTAAAGCATAGAAGCGCTCGCTTTTAATTGTAATATCACATACCTCTCAGCATGTGTATGACTAAGTTGAAGTCGACGAAGTTACTTAAATGTGGAAGAATAAGGTTATAGTTGTTGCCCAAGGGTTTAAGTGTATGTAAATGTTAAGCCTAGTTAAAGTAAAGTAGATTCATAAACGAATGAAAGACGACCCACTAGTTTCATCTATGTGCTTCTCCTATATGTTTCACCTACGTGTCTCATCTATTTTTTTGAGCTACTTGTTTTCACGTCCTACTTGCTTGACCTACTTACTTTCCATCCTACTTATTTCACGTCTTGTTAAACGAAGACGACCCACATACTTAAGTAAAATAAGTGACCTACTTATTTCACTCACTAAGCAAGTAGGTGACAAGTAGGTCACTTGAAAAGGAAAGGTCCAAATTAAAGGAGCGAGAGGGATCGGCTAAGGGGACCCCTTAAAGGGGCTGATTTATCACCTCTTCTCTCATTCTCATCCTCTCTTGACTCTCATTTTTTTTCCAACGTATTCTCATTTTCTCCTCTGTCTCTCTACGCTTTCTCCGCAACTAGACTAGTCATGGAAGTTCTCTCCCAACAGGATTGTAGGGCTCGTTTTGGGGCAACACTTCCAACAAGATTTTTTCTGTTCTTACGGCTCGAACCTGAGATCTCTGATTAAAATTTAAGAGTGGAAGAACCTCAACTATCCCACTGTAACCCATGTTGATTTTTCTTTTAACACTATCGCCGCGCACATGTAATGGTTTTGGACCGAAAAGAATTTGAAGATTTTAATCGAATTAATCTCTCTTTTTCTGATTGGATGGGTCAAATAAGGAGTCAATTATTTTTTAAAGAAATTTCTTACTTTATGGTTGATATATAGTTAACCCTCCTTACAATCTACATAGATCATATTAATTTTTAAGTCTTTCATGAAGTCCAAAAATTATTGACAAATCACGCGTGTAAATTTCAACCAATACAGTTAATTACCATTCTTCTTCTTCCTCTTCTCCTAACCAAATGGGTCAAATTTCTGGAGATCTACGTCATTATCATGAGCAACAATTGAAGCATTACGAAGCAAACAAACTGTTAATACAAAGGGAAATCCTCCCCAATTTTTCTTATGAGTATATAGCTTTTTCTTCTACTTTAGATAGCTATGCAAATTAAAGCAAGACCAATTATAATAAGCCAGATGAAGTTTTTCAAAAAAGAAAAGGCAAGGCAACTAGCTAAACTAGATTCATCAAGGACAAATTTACATGTTCGCTTGCTTCAATTGAATCGCAAAAAAATTAAAGCAGTTACTTCATTTTCTATCTCTTTTTCATATTTATTTATTTTGTGCTCTCATATACCCCCAACCATGCAATAAACAAAATAAAAGTCCCATCCCATTACCATGATGAGTTTGAACAAATTAAAAAGCCTTACACATTATAAGTACTCTTCAAATGTTCATAGAGACTTGAGTAAAGTCATCAGATAATCCTCTTGAAGATCTTGCATCAGCTTCACTTGCATAAGAAGAGTAAAAATCATCATCTCCATCTCTCTCTTTTATTTCCTCAATTCTCTCCATTGCTTCCTTCATATCAAACCTCTTCTCTATATCAAGATCACAACAACCTAACGCTATCTTCAATAGCTTCATCATTTCCCCGTCCGCATTCTTCGTCCCTCTGATGTCCTTCTCGAATACCTCTACTTCCGATGAGTCCTCGATCACGGACCATACCCATGTGGCCAAATCCGTATCGCTTCCTTTCCCTTGTTGCAAGAAATTGGACGGGAATTTGCCCGTTATGATCTCGAGGATTAATATTCCGAGTGTCCACACGTCCGTTTTTCGTGTGATTCGGCCACTGTGTTTGAATTCGGGAGATTTGTAAGCGATCATGTGTTCTTGAGCGTGTTCTAGGTTTACGACGGGTAGTAAGGCGTAGTCCGTGAGAAGTGGCTCGTAGGATTCGTTTAGAAGAACGTTGGAGGATTTGAGGTGACCGTGGGGTGCTGTCAAGCTCGGTAGCTCGTTGTAGAGGTACAATAGTCCTTTGGCTACTCCCTTTATGATTTTTAACCGAGCTGGCCAATCCAGGCTTGGTTGCCCGTGAGATTTATTGCCTGAATAAAATCCACTGAACCGTCAACTATCACGTACACTGAAGACATAATTAAATAAATGATAGAGTGTTATGTCTAAGAAATTAAGTTTTAGATGAAATAGTCAGATGATTCAACATAATGTCATAAAATTCAATACGGGGCAATTCAATATCAACTCAATTGCTAAAAATTGGTGAGAATTGTAAAGAAAACAGTGTACTACATAAATTAGTGACATATGAAGTCAAGCTCTTATAATTTGAAATTGAGTTAAATTACTAACATTCCATCAGAAAAGAAATTCGTGTATCGACCTAGATAATGTTTAATTGAAACCACCTAATCAAGGTGAGGATATCTGAATCATTTGTCATATCGTAAGTATCGTAAAGAGTGAAACTTAAAAAGTGCCATATAATAATAAGCATAAAGTACGTACCATGAAGATGAACTGCAAGGCTGACATTGTTGACATACTCGGAGACCAAGAGCTTTTCCTCCTTCCTATAGTAAAAAGCGACAACAGGAAGCAAGTTCTTATGACTCAACCTGCCTAGCCTTCGCATATGCTCATGAAAATCTTCCTTGCCTATATTATTCATTTGCCTAAACCTTTTGACAACCATAACAGGTCCAATGCTAAGTTCAGCTTTATAAGTCGATCCAAATACCCCACTACCCAACATTTCAGCTGAAGCCTTTAATAAATCTGGCAAGTCAAACTTTTCTATGTCATCCTTCAAGAATAGAAGTTTTTGCTGAGTCTGAGCTGCTTGTTCAGGCCTCTTAATTCCGCACCCCTCGGGGGAACGGTCAGGAGCAGCGGTCACTGCTTGGCCTTGCTCCATCTTGTCTAGGTCTGCTGAGGGCGCCTTTTGATGAGTGGCGCCCCCGGCCCCTGGTGATGAAACGGTTGGTCTTGCTTCCGCTTCGGGCGTCTGCTTGCGCTGGCAAAGAATGATGATAACAGCAACAATTGCTGCTACTGCTGCTGCCACTGCGATAACCACCAATATAATTGTCCAAAGAGCAATCTTTGGTTCACTCGTGCATTTCGATAACGGACCATCACAAAGATCATTACCTGTATTATTACGAAATGAATAAAATGAGGTGATCTTTACTGTAATTTAGTTCATCTAAAGACATTTGTAGGGTGATTTTTTCAAATATATGATGAGTTGCACAAGATCATGAGATGTAAACATGCTTTAATGTTTCTAATATCTTGAGAGTGATGAATGAAATTGAAAGAAATAATCTCCTTCATTATTTTCATTGATTGAAAGACTATATATACAAGTTACATATTTCCATAATAGGAGAATCTTATTCCTATTCTACTCCTAAAACCTTATTCTACTTGATACTAAATATACATTTATGGTAATACAAATATTATGGTAAGTGTACAATACTAATTACATTACAACATTACCTAAACTAGGATACTAAAATATTACCTAACTATCTACCATGTATACGGTTTCTACAACAAATCCGAGAGCCCAATATACACATTTATATTGTGTGTATATTATGTATATTTAACACACCCCCGCAGTCGTAGCGAGCGGTCTTCGAACGCTGAGACTGTCTTTAAAATATTCAAAAAAGACCGAGGGAAGACCCTTTGTAAAGATGTCGGCAATTTGATATCTTGACAGGCCATGACAGACGCATACCTGACCACGAGCAACCTTTTCGCGAACAAAGTGAATGTCCATCTCGATATGCTTAGTGCGTTGGTGCTGAACCGGATTACCAGAAAGGTAGATGACACTAATATTATCGCAATAAACCAAGGTTGCTTTCTGAATCGGACAATGAAGCTCCAAAAGTAAAATACGTAACCAACATGATTTCGAGACCACATTAGCTACCCCTCGATACTCGGCCTCGGCACTGGATCGGGACAATGTCGACTGACGTTTTGCTGACCATGAGACCAGGTTATTCCTAAGAAATATACAATAGCCTGATGTAGACCGTCTGGTGTCCGGACAACCACCTCAATCAACATCCGTATATGAGACAAGTGCGGACGTGGAAGAATGATATAAATGCAAACCATAGTCAAGTGTACCCTGAATATATCGAATGATTCGTTTGAGTGCATTCATGTGCTCAACTCTGGGATCATGCATAAATAAACACACTTGCTGGACCGCATACGTAATATCTGGTCTCGTGAATGTAAGATACTAAAGGGCCCCTATAAGACTGCGATAGCGGGTTAGGTCCTCGTACGGTGCACCGGCCGCGGCACTAAGCTTGGGCTTAGTATCAACTGGAGTGGAAGTGGACTTATAGGATGACATCCCAGCCCTCTCAATGATCTCAACTGCATACTTCATTTGAGATAAGAACAACCCACCTGTATGACGAGTGACAGCAATCCCCAAAAAATAATTCAAGGGCCACAAGTCTTTCATAACAAACTCAGAGCTGAACATAGTCATGATAGACTGGTGTAAGGCATCGGTAGAGGCAGTCAAAATAATATCATCCACATACAACAGAATATAGGCCAAGGACGAACCACGACGATAGATGAACAATGAATTATCCGACCTACTGTGAGTGAACCCAATAGTCGAAACATAGTCTGCAAACCGCGTATACCAGGCCCGTGGAGACTGCTTAAACCCATATAAGGACTTTTTCAACAAACAGACATGATGAGGATGTTTGGGATCCCGAAAGCCCAAAGGCTGATGCATATAGACTGTTTCCTTGAGATCACCATGTAGGAAAACATTCTTTAAATAGGCCATGCTTTCGAAAGAGACAAGCTGAGCACAGTGCGAATGGTAGCCAGCTTGATCACCGGACTAAACGTCTCACCACAATCCACCCCAACCTGTTGAGTCTTACCATCACCAACAAGCCGTGCCTTATGTTGTGCAAATGAACCATCTGAATTGTCCTTATGAGCAAAAATCCACATAGACCTAATAATATTAATACTCGATTGACGGGTCGCTAACTCCCACGTCTTATTATCAATAAGAGCATTATATTCATCGGTCATGACAATTTTCCAATTTGGGTCATTTAACGCAGACACATGAGTACGTGGTAAGGGTGATTTAAGAACATTAGAATTTAAATTAAAATGTCTCTTTGGTTTAAACACACCTCACTAAGTACGAGTGACCGGTCGATGACTTGAGGAAAAATTGGGCGGATTTTGGAAATTTCCTGGACTCGGGACGGACAAGCCAGCAGGCAGTGGGCCTGCTGTCCTATCTGAGAAGCCCGCTGGGCTGGACCGGTTCAGGTGCTGGGTAGCCCATCGAAGCGATCCGGTGGCATGGTGTGTGACGGACCAGTGGGGCGGCAGGCGATGGGCCGTGGAGAATTTTGGGTGTGGGACATGTCCGAAAAATGGTGAATAATATACGAGGATATACCATCATCCAAAAAATTATACGAACTAAGCGCGGGATTACTCACCTTAGCAAACGAAAATTGGGATTCATAAAAAATGACATGGAGACTAAGGATGATTTTATTAGAGGATAAATCAAAGCATTTGTAATCACGATGATTAGACGGAAGTCCCAAAAACACACACGGAGTAGATCGGGCCTGAAGTTTATTAATAGTGGTGGACGGGAATAACGGATAACACAAACACCCAAAAACCCGAAGATGTGAATACGAATGAGACTTATTGTATAAAACTTGAAGGGGGGAAGAATATGTCAAACCTTTGGAAGGAATTATGTTAAGGAGATATGTAGCCATTTGTAGAGCATGATGCCAAAAAGATGGGGGTACGGAAGCATGAACCAATAAAGTTCGGACAATGTTATTTATGGTACGAATTTTGCTTTCGGCTTTTCCATTTTGTGAAGACGTATGAGGACAATAAAAATGAAAATTGATCCTATTATTATCACAGAATTCTGGAAATACCCCATTGTCATATTCTTTGCCATTATCACACTGAATATTTTTTATTTCCCGTTCGAACTGAGTTCTAATGAATGATCTAACTTTTAGGAAGATGGAGAAAACTTGAGATTTCTTCGCTATCGGAAAAGTCCATAAAAACTTAGAATAATCATCCAAAAAGAGAACATAATACCGATGACCCAATGAACTAAGAACATGAGACGTCCATAAGTCTCTATGAATAATATCAAATGACATTAAAGTATGAGAATTTGAGTCTACAAATGGCAACTTAACATTTTTTCCTAAAGAACAAGACTGACAATTTGAAGTACTACGCATATCCTTACATGAAATAAAATTATTTTTATCTAATGATGACAAAATAGAAAACCCCGGATGACCAAGACGAGCATGCCACAAGGAAAGAGCAAGGGCTGCAAACGCTGACGGCAAGGCTTAATTCGATAGACTAAAACTGGGTGTGATAGGATAAAGATCTCCCCTACTATCACACCTCATGAGAGGACATCCTTCACAGAGAAACCCAAAAGAACAAATTCAATAGAAACGGAATTGTCAGTGGTGAATTTATGGACAGAAACTAAGTTTTTAATCAATTTGGGGGGGCATGTAAGGTATTTTCAAGATAAGGGGTGGATTGGGTCGAGACAAAGCTTTATGACCATAACCCTGAATTGGAATAGAGTTACCATTACCAACAATTATACCACGAGGGTTGCTCAAATTGGAATAAGACGATAGAGTACCTTGATCGAATGTCATGTGTGTAGTCGCGCTGGTGTCCATATAACAATTCGAATCCGATTGCGTCAACCCAAGCGTGTGTATTGCGGCCTCAATGTCGGTGTGAGTAGGTGTGGGGCCCACTGCCGAGAATGCTTGTATGGGACGAGGCCCAAGTAGTCCACCCTGCTGCCCCGACCCAGTGCTGAAACGAGAAGAAGAGGCCTGACTGTTGGGCCTGAATTAGGGCTGTCCAGCCCAAGGCCCATTGGAAGAACCTGGAAAATAGGGGTTGTTGGGCCACGACGCACTGCCATAGGCCCCATAGCTGGGACCAGTATGGAGGTGGCCCACTGCTGACTGGATGGGGCCCACTGCCGGAATGTTGTCCACCAGAACCGCCGTGTTTGGCCCCGCAGTTTTTGCTATTATTCTTACGATTATTTTTACCCCCACCATGAGCACGATTTTGGCCCTAATTATCAATAAAACTTGAAGAATTTATGGAGGAAGTCATCATGACTACAAGGCTTGCACCGATAGTCGTCTTCTTAGCCAAACTGGCTTCTTCCAAAGTAAGCATGGAGCGGGCTTGATAAAAAGCGAGAAGTGGATTGATTTGACGAAGGAGAGTCCCAACGCCATTATAGGCTTCAGAAAGGCCAGCAACCAATTGTGGAACCAGACGATTATTTGTCACAGGTGCGCCAACGTTACAGAGTTGGTCTGCCAACTCCTTGAGTTTCTTGCAATAAGCAAACACGTTTGAAAATTCTTTCATGCGAACTTGAGAAAATTTCTGCTCGAGTGTGACAACACGTGAATGTTGGTTATCTTGGAATATATCACGCAATCTATTTTAGATAGCCATAGTCGTAGTGTCCGGATCAATGATCATCTGTAAGAGGTCAACCAAAATAGTGGAATAAATCCACTGGAGAACGGTAGCATCAAGAGTAATCCATAACTGAGGATCCTCCGCGAGAATAGGTGCAGCGGGATGAATTATGTGATAGATAACTTGATGGGAGATAGCGTGAATTTTAAACAATTCTGCCCACGTCGCATATTGGATGTTTTCCATCTCAAGAACAATAGGGATGTTGTTCTTGATGTTAGAAACCGTGAGGGCAGGATGAAAATTGTTCTTAGACATAACGAAAGAACAAAGGGAGAGGAGGGAAAATTTGGGAAGAGTGGAGGTAAAAAAAATATCACGAATTCCGGTGAAGGGGGACGGAAATTGAGGCAGTTGTGTCCGAGAAATGACACAAAAAAATCGAGAGCAATATTGGGAGAACAAAGGCGGAAGCAAGCTAGACCTAGTCTCTTGATACCATGAAAGAAATAATCCCCTTCATTATTTTCATTGATTGAAAGGCTATATATACAAGTTACATATTTCCATAATAGGAGAATCATATTCCTATTCTACTCCTAAAACCTTATTCTACTCCTAAAACCTTATTCTACTTGGATACTAAATATATATTTATGGTAATACAAGTATTATGGTAACTGTACAATACTAATTACATTACAACATTACCTAAACTAGGATACTAAAATATGACCTAACTATCTACCATGTATACGATTTCTACAATAAATCCGAGAGCCCAATATACACAATATACTATTGTGTATATTTAACAGAAATAAATCATAGCTACATACGTATAGCATAAGCTCATAAAATTGCCACCCAATTTAAATGGCATTTACTTCTAGTTGTCACGTGAAATGACAATTATGGAAGTTTAGTTAAGTGGAAGGAACATTATTATCATGGTGCTGGGACATCCTAGGAGAAAAACATATTACATCATAAAAAAATAATTTAAGCTTAAGATTAATTTAATACATGTTAATTAACCATTATTAGATGATATAAGTTATTTAAAGGAGACATTTCTGCATTTTGTTAGCTTGGGTAAACAGGTGCGTCTAAGTTTTATCATGTCCGCTTCTTGAATATAGACCCACGATAGCTGTCGTCTTGTGGTCTCTAGGAGAGTGAGGGCAGCGGCCCCTTCTCTTTCAAACTCCGAAAATCAAGGTTCGACTTGACCTATCACTTGTATAGTGTCCATATATTCCTCATTTTTTCCTTTCATGATAAATTTGAATAGATATTGGTGTTTGAGACCTCTCTTAATTACACAACAATTTAGCCATCCTTATTTACTTCGTGATTTTTCGGTATCCGCTTGCATGAAACTTGAGGCCGGAATTTGTGTACGTTAATATGATGAACAGAATGGAATATCCTAAGCAAGAAAGAGCAATGTAACAAAAAAGTTAGCAAAATTACCTTCAAATGACGAAGCTTTAAGACTAGAAAGGCCACGAGGAATTGGACCCTCAAGAGAATTATTGGCAAAGTTCATATCTATAATTCTCTCTTGATTAAAATCAGGTATTTGACCTTCAAATTTGTTGTTTTCAAGCCTTAATATCGTGAGCTTAGGCAATTGACCCAAAACGGAAGGGATTTTACCAGTAAATTGATTATTCGCAATATGAAGTTTTTTTAACCAATGCATCCCTTCGAAAGCAGTATTGTCAATTTGGCCAGAGAACTTGTTGTTGTCGAAATAAGCCGTTTTCAACCCCGCAAGTTTACTCAAAGTTGGCAAAGGACCTTCGAAATTATTGTTCATGACACTTATGGTCCTGAAATTAGGCAATTCTTTAAGAGCGTCCACATCGATTGTCCCGCTTAATCCTTTATTCTCCAATTGCAACCCGAAAACGAATCCATTTTCGCAAATAACATTGTCCCAATTGGATTTATCGTTATTTTTGTCGCAAGGCAGTACGTTGGGATTCCAATTGGCAAACAGGCCATTTTTATTCAAGGACTTGCTAAACCTGAAAAGGATTTCCGCTTCGGAATTCCCCGATAAGGCGGGGCCCATTAAGGCGGCTAGTAGCACGACCAGGAAGACGACATTCAAATTCAAAGAATTAAAAAAACTTCGAATTCTCAATTCTGTACCACATTTAGAATGATGGTAACTGTGGTTGCTATAACGGTGAGACACCGACATTGCATAGACTAGTGGTGGGGGTGCGCGCACTTGTGGGTGCGCGCCCTTACAAAGGGCACCTACAAATGAGAAATAATATGGCTTACGATGTGAGCTGGGCATGCAAAGAAAGTTTCAACATCTCTAAGGGAATGAGATTGTGTGGGCATGCATGGGAGGGAAGAGAGAGAGAGATGGGAGGGGGGCAAAGGAGAGTTTGAGAGGTGCTAAGAGTGTGCTTGGAAAAATGGACAATGGGAAGTGGGGAGTTCAAAGCTGACAATGTCCTCTATGGTCGTCTAGGTCTTACAGGAGAAAATTACGCTTTGCCTTTGAGTTCAATTATATTTCAATTTTCAAACAGTAGTCATCTTCTCAAAAAATTCTACTTAAACATCTAACACAAGTCATGTAATTTCAACAAATCTCTACCACTGGCTCGAATTAATACTCACGTTTTATTTTGTGTGTTTTAGTTTTACAGAGCACAACATCTAAGAAAGTAAGGATGATTTTTAAATTTTGTAATCTTAATTAAAAGTGTTATAATGTATCAAAATATTGAATCTGGTGGTTTTCAATATGATACCTAGTAATATGTTAGAATTAAAGAGTTGTTAAATATAAAAAGTGATACGGAGTATTTTTTTAAGGAATATATTGAAAGATATAATAATTTCCCTTGAGGATTCCTTTCATTATTCACAATATATATAGCTGTACAAGGTTGATTCCTAATATGGTACGAATCCTAACTTACCTTACAAAGGTTGATTGCTAATACAATTAGAATCCTAAGTTACCTTAAATATACATCTATCATAATTACAAAATATACGGAGAATATTCGCTAATACTCCCCCTTAGATGGAGCGGGAGGAGGCCGAATGCTAAGGCTGGATCGGAAGTCGGTGAAGAGCTGTCGCGGTAGTTCCTTTGTGAAAATGTCTGCATACTGATAAGAGGAAGGCACGTGTAAAATTTTGACCTGACCACGAGCAACCTTCTCTCGCACAAAGTGGATATCCATCTCAATATGCTTAGTCCGCTGATGTTGGACTGGATTATGAGACATATAGATAGCAGTTATGTTGTCACAATAGACTATAGACGCCTTGCGTAATGGACACTGGAGCTCCAAAAGAAGATTTCGGAGCCAACAAATCTCAGCGATGACATTAGCAACTCCGCGATATTCTGCTTCAGCACTCAAACGGGATAGCGTGGCCTGCCGCTTGGCGGACCATGAGATAAAATTATCTCCAAGAAATACACAGTACCCTGAGGTGGAGCGACGTGTATCAGGGCATCCTGCCCAATCTGCATCCGTGTAGGTTAGCAACTTGGTTGGGGCAGAGGGTATAGATGTAAACCAAAGTCTAGTGTGCCCTTAACATATCTGATAATACGTTTGAGGGAGGCAAAATGGGACTCTCGGGGGTCGTGCATGAATAGACACACCTGCTGAACGGCATATGCAATACCAGACTTAGTGAATGTAAGATACTGAAGAGCACCTGCTACACTCCGATATAGAGTGGGATCAGAAACGGGCGCACCGTCATTGGCACTAAGCTTGGATTTTGAGTTCACCGGAGTTGGCATAATTTTACAATTTGCCATCTTGGCCCTGTACACTATCTCTTCTGCATACTTACGCTGACACATGAACATAGTGGCTGCAGATCTGGTTACTGATATACCCAAAAAATAACTTAGCTTGCCCAAGTCAGTTATAGCAAATTCAGTTTTGAGTAGAGCAATGATTTCATTCTTCAAATCATCAGATGAGGCAGTAAGAACAATGTCATCGACATATAATAGTAAATATGCAGTGTTGCTACCTCGGTGAAAAGTGAAGAGAGAGTTATCACACTTGCTACATATAAAACCAATATGCAGAAGATACCTGGCAAAACGATCATACCAAGAGCGGGGTGCCTGTTTCAATCCATACAATGACTTCCTGAGACGACATACAAATTGCGGAACTGCCAGATGAACAAACCCAGGGGACTGATGCATGTACACAGTTTTTTTCAAATCCCCATGAAGAAATCCATTCTTGACATCTAGTTGATGAATCAACCAATGCATGCCCATAGCAATACTGAGAACTGTCAGAATAGTTGATGGTTTAACAACCGAACTGAATGTCTCACCACAATCAATACCCTCCTGCTGATTAGTGTCATTGCCAACCAGTCTTGCCTTATACCTCTCTAAGTCACCACTGTCTCTGAACTTGTGACGAAATAGCCACATACACCGGATAACATTCACACCATCTGGTCTAGATACCAAATCTCAAGTGTTCTGCTTGGTTAAAGCGTTAAACTCCTCACACATGACCACAATCTAATTAGGGTCCAGTTTTGCTAGTTTTGGATTTTTTGGAATGGGTGATAAGGTTTGTGTGGAGAGGTTGAAGTGAACCTTGGGTTTGAAGATCTTGTGTTATGCACGAGTCTCCATGCAGTGAGAGGGCAGCGATGGGAGTCCGACCGGGGTTGTAGAGCTCAGACGGGATTGGGAGGCAGCAGTGCTGCCGGATTCGGAGATTGCATGGTTATTGTTTCAGGGCTGATAGGCAGCAGTGCTGCCGGACTGGGTGGCTGTAGGTTTATGATTGTTGGAAGCAGTGATGTTGTGGTTGCAGGAGACACTGTAGGAGGCATTGAGGATGTTGGTGAGGTGCTGGACACTGGCGGGGATAGGACACGATGGTCTATCGGAACAGTGGGCTGCTGTTGGTATAGATTTTGGATGACCAGGGACAGACTTGGTTCATCGAGAAAGAAGAAATCGATGGTCTGAAATTTCCGGAGATTGGAAAAAGGAAAGGTTGTCTCGTCAAAGGTGACGTGACGGGAGACGGTGCTTTTGCGAGTAGCAATGTCATAGAACAAGTAGCCCCGATGATTAGGAGATAGACCAAGGAAGACACATGACAGAGTGCGAGGAGCAATTTTGTGAGGTGCAGTGGAGGCTATGTTGGGGTAGCATAAGCATCCAAAAATACGCAGGTGATCATATGATGGTAGCCTACGGTATAAGATTTCGGTAGGGGTCTTGTATTGGAGTGTGCTAGTTGGTAAAATATTAAGAAGGGATTCTACCATTTTGACAGCATAGACCCAAAAAGGAGGTGGTAGACAGGCATGAAACAGAAGGGTACGAACCATGTTATTGATGGTACGTATAATTCGTTCAGCCTTTCCGTTTTGGAAAGAAGTATATGGAAAAGAAAAACAGAAAACCATGCCTTGTTTAGAACAAAAATTGTAAAATGCTGAGTTGTTAAATTCACGTCCATTATCATATTGGAATGATTTGATAGATTTTTCAAATTGTGTTTTAATGATTTTTTGAAACTCGAGGAATTTTGCAAAAACTTCAATTTGAATTTCAATGGGTAAATCCAGACAAAATGTGAAAATCATCCAATAATACGAGATAGAATTTGTGACCCAAAGAGCTAACAATCGGAGATGTCCACAAATTAGTATGAACAATATCATAGGGAGAAAAAGTAACATTGTTTGATGACATAAATGGAAGACGAGTATGTTTGCCTAGTGGACAAGAAAAACAGTGTTGGGCAATTTTTCCATCATTACATTGAATACGCTTGGAAGTCTTAAGAAAAGTAAAACTGGGTCTCCGGGGTGTCCGAGTCTGTTGTGCCAAGTAGAGGGAGAGATCACCGCAAGGGATAGAGGTGTTTGCGGTCTGACAATGGAAGATTGAGTGAATGGGTAGAGATCTCCCACACTATTTGTTGACACCCAATTTTGTCCCATCTTTTATGATTTTATTTGTAATTTTTAATATTTTTTCACTTTTAAAATAATTTTAAAATATAGGCATATATGTGTGTATCTTCGTATTATCATTATTATTCGCATATTTTATATCATTTGCATTTTATAATAATCATAAGTTATCCGAAATTCTATATTATTTTATTCTCGCAAAATTGCATCGCATTTCCCTGTTATTAAGCATTAAGCATTTCACAAATATTATATTTTATTATTATCACGTCGTTATGTTATTTTAAATAATTCACATCTTTTACAAAACAAGAAATTTTTTTTTTTTTAATATTAAACCCCTTTTATATTTTTCAATTCCTAACCCATTTTTATTTTCTAACCCAAAACAATTTCTAACCCATTTATTCTCCCCAATTCGCAAGCCCAACTCCCCAATAAATTCTCCCCAATTTTCGGCCCACACCAAAACAAGCCCAAAACCAAATTCCCCTTTTTAAACAACCACAACCCATTCCCCTTAATCTCCAAAACCCAAACAGCCGACCGGACCAGCCCATTCTCTCCCAACCGGACCCGTCCGCGCTCCGCTTTGACCCGAGCAAGGTCGAAAAACGGGCGCGACAGCATGGCGACTCCACTGGGGAACTTTTCAGGTTCTTAACCATAGCAAAATTCAGGTTAATTATAATTGTGTTTTACTTTCACTCTTTGTTTGATGAAATGCTTTGATTTGTTTCCTTTGTAAAATTTTTTTTTTTTGGCATGCATAACTGCTTTAAATTTCATATTTTTACTGTTTATCTTAAATTGGCATTTCGCTCATATTTCTTCCACTCTGGAAAATTGACACTATCACACACTACACGCGAGGTGTGTTTTGCGCACCCGCAAATTTCTTTCAATCTACCAAATTTTAGGAGAGTTGGCGTATGCGCGGAGTGACCGGACCATCCGGTGGCGTAGCCTTCTCACTCGAGTAGTCCGCTCGGGAACCTTGTGTCTAGTCAGCCAAATCTTAGAAAATTTAAGATAGAGCTATACCACCCTTTATTTTAAGTCATGCATACATACACCTTAGGTGGGTCGATCCTTGGTATCGACTCCACAATTAAGAAATCCGCCAAAGATGTCTACGGGTCTCACAACCCAACGACCAATCATCATATTATATGTAGCGTGATAAGGATAGACTAATCCAAGACTAATCATGACATGCTGAAATTGGAAAATGTACATTCATTTTGTCTCATTTCCGACAAAGCATTGCAGTTTAGCAGCTTGGATCAAATCTGTCATAATCCCGCATATCTGGCGTTTAGGCCCACCTCCGGCATAAGGGAGGTCTCATGCATATTAGGATGCGCATTTAATTGTCTTACAATCAGTTTGTTATTTTCTACTGTTTTCCACTATGTGTATATTATTTGAATCAATAATTACTCACCTTATACTAATTTGGTTTTCTTCATTTTTCAGGAGATTCATTTTGCCTTATTTATTTCCCCAAAAGTTGATTCGTGTTGACTAAAACTGGCGGAGCACCCCATCTGTTATTTCCCAATCATGCCTATCCAAATTGTATTAGTACTTAATGAAAAATGCGATTTAAATTGAGGCCTGAACCACATTTTATGCAGTTTAATGTATTTTGCCTCCACATTTTGAAAGCTTAAAATGACAAATCTTCATTGCTTTTGCTATTTTAAAATCTGCTTTGCTTAATAATTTTCCTTTCTTTTTTCATCATGCAAACTAATTTGTCGGCAATATGTGACATATAATGGAACAAGCAAACAAAGTCTAAAACAACGAGCAAGACTTCGAAGAATATAAGGAAGATTCACAGTCGGAAGAATTGGGGCATTTTTCAGAATAAACCAAAGTCGGATATGGATCAAAACATCAATATGATTGATAAATACAAGCATTGGCTCATGTTATTTCCCCTTTGTACTCTTGGGCTACCGCACTACAATCAGGACTTCTACTGGGGCAATGATATATCTTCCGCAGCCAAGTGGATACAAAATCATGTACGGAAAGGCTGATGAACACAGTTTGTCCGGGGCAACTTTATCGGAATAGAATGGACAAAGTTTTTTAACCGGGGCAATTGGTGTCAAAACGCATATCCCTACACCAGGATGAAGCCAAAGAAAAGATTGAATTGGCAAGGGCCTTACACGGTTCACCAAATGCTGACTGGAAGAACACTAATCCTAGCTGAAATGGACGACGAAGTTTGGCCAAAAGCTATCAACGCAGATGCGGTGAAAAGATACTACATTTAGGATTTTTTCGTGGACCTGAACTACGTTATGACCTGATTCCCTCGGCGGGATACGTAGGCGGCCACATCGGCTTCGGTCCATCTTTAGAAAAATCCTTACAATCTCCTTTGCTTACATGAACTACGTTATGACCTGATTCCCTCGGCGGGATACGTAGGCGGCCACATCGGCTTCGGTCCCATCTTTAGAAAAATCCTTACAATCTCCTTTGCTTACCTGAACTACGTTATGACCTGATTCCCTTGGCGGGATACGTAGGCGGCCACATCGGCTTCGGTCCCATCTTTAGAAAATCCTTACAATCTCCTTTGCTTACCTGAACTACGTTATGACCTGATTCCCTCGGCGGGATACGTAGGCGGCCACTTCGGCTTCGGTCCCATCTTTAGAAAAACCCTTACAAATCTTCGCTTGTAATGAACTACGTCATGACCTGATTCCCTCATGGGGATACGTAGGCGGCCTAAATCGGCTTCGGTCCCACCATTAGGAATATTTTCTCCTTTATCTCGTACATGACAAAATGCACCCATCTGATCACCCTGATAGGACAGGCAAGCAATCTACACAAGACTCGTTTGTCCGTTCAAAAGATCGTCATTCTCACATATCGGAAACTGGGGCATTTTTAAGGGATCACTGTCGGAGGACGCCGATAAACATGGAAAAACATCGGCAAACTAAGTCTTCAGCCTAAGAGGATTTTGGATAAGACGTTTGCTTTGTTTCACCGCATGTCGCTGCTCGACAGACATTTACATATATGCATACTTTCTTATAAGTAATTTATTTTCACCAAATATTTTCGTTAAAATTTGACAAGATTTTTTTTACTAATACGCATACTTTCTTATAAGCAAAATCATTTTCAACAAATATTTTTCATTAGCAGTTCGACAAGAACTTTTTAATGATAAGCATACTTTCTTATAAACAAATTATTTTCAACAAATGTTTTCATTAACGGTTAGCCAAGATCGGGAACCAGGCAGGCTACAGGTGTCCGAATCAAAGGACATGCAAATTTATCAAGAGCCAAAGCTACAAAGTCAACGCGAATCAACCGCCCCTCCCCAAACTCACAAATTTTCTTTGAGTACAGGTTCTTCAGGTTGAAAAAGCAGGGAAGCCACATCACTTATGATCAATTCCCCAAAGAATTTCGGCACCACAACTCACTACAAGGATTACGTTCCTGTTTTGCATTTATACGAAGACATCATCTTGACCTACAGAGTCCCAACTATTATGTCTGCGCAAAGATGTTATTTCGAATCACAAGGAACGACAACCCGACAAACCCGACGGCAAAGACGTCGCGTCACATTATCGCCCCTGCCAGGACGACATTTCTACTCACAGTCCACATGAGTTTGGATCGGCAGAAGACACAGCAAACTGAAGTGGAACCATCTGTTACAGCAAACCGCCGGCAAGAACGTCACTTGCATCAAACGACGACAAGGATGTCGCATCATATTTTCGTCTGGATGACATTTTCAATTTACGGTCCACAGGAGTTTGAATCAACAGAGGATTCAGCACAACGTGGAACCCTATTACAGCAAACTGACGGCAAGGACGTCACTTACATCTTTTACAAACATCTCAACGACGTCAACAACACTACAATGACGTCTTCAAAACGCAGCAACTATCTTTTACGACAACGCAACAACTATCTTTTACGGCAATGCAGCAACTATCTTTTACGGCAATGCAGCAACTATCTTCTACGGCAACGCAGCAGCTATCTTTTACAGCATTACAACGACGTCAACAGCATTACAATGACGTCTTCAACGCAGCAGCTATCTTTTACAGCATTACAACAACGTCATTGACGTTACTGCAGCACATCAACTATCTTTACAGCATTACAACAACGTCATTGACGTTACGGTAACACGAAAACTATTCTTTACAACAACAACAACATCATCAACGTCTATGCAACGACGACATCATCAACGTCCATACAACGACGACATCAGCAAAGTCTATACAACGACGACATCAGCAAAGTCCATACAACGACGACATCATCAACGTCTATGCAACGACGACATCATCAGCGTCTATACAACGACGACATCAGCAAAGTCTATACAACAGCGACGTCAACAACATTACAACGACGTCTTCAACACAACACGTCGATCCAACGACGTCATTTCAGGTGCCCACCTCATAATACGGGTATTTTAATTTCAGTCAGGCGCCCACCTTATAACAAGGGAATTTTAATTTCAGTCAGGCGCCCACCTTATAACAAGGGAATTTTAATTTCAGTCAGGCGCCCACCTTATAACAAGGGAATTTTAATTTCAGTCAGGCGCCCACCTTATAACAAGGGAATTTTAATTTCAGTCAGGCGCCCACCTTATAACAAGGGAATTTTAATTTCACCAGCGCCCACCTTATAACAAGGAATTTTAATTTCAACAGCGCCCACCTTATAACAAGGAATTTTAATTTCAACAGCGCCCACCTTATAACAAGGAATTTTAATTTCAACAGCGCCCACCTTATAACAAGGGAATTTTAATTTCAGTCAGGCGCCCACCTTATAACAAGGGAATTTTAATTTCAGTCAGGCGCCCACCTTATAATGAGGGTATTTTAATTTCAGTCAGGCGCCCACCTTATAATGAGGGTATTTTAATTTCAGTCATGCGCCCACCTCCTAATGCGGGTATTTCTAAGTTATTTTCTCTACAATTTTTCTCAGCAGTTATACACTAATTATATCTTAAGCTTTAGTTTGCAGGAGTTTTTAATTTGCAGGAATTTCATCACAGCGTGGAACTATCTCTTACGGCGAACCGAGACAAATTGGTCAACGACCTACTTCGAACGTCGATCCGCTTTTCCCATTAGTTTCTCGCATCTGCGACCAGTGTCATCCTAAGTCGACACTGTGGCATTGTTTCTTGAATGCACTATCTTTTTGCAACTTCTATACCCCCCGGGATTCTATTTCTTACCATGAAGTTCCGATGATCGGGACAAAATTTGCTACTCAGTCAACTTCTTTGGCCGAAAACTCTTTCATCGTCTCCGTCCAAAGAGGGGCATCTGTTGACACCCAATTTTGTCCCATCTTTTATGATTTTATTTGTAATTTTTAATATTTTTTCACTTTTAAAATAATTTTAAAATATAGGCATATATGTGTGTATCTTCGTATTATCATTATTATTCGCATATTTTATATCATTTGCATTTTATAATAATCATAAGTTATCCGAAATTCTATATTATTTTATTCTCGCAAAATTGCATCGCATTTCCCTGTTATTAAGCATTAAGCATTTCGCAAATATTATATTTTATTATTATCACGTCATTATGTTATTTTAAATAATTCACATCTTTTACAAAACAAGAAAAAAAAAATTTAATATTAAACCCCTTTTATATATTTCAATTCCTAACCCATTTTTATTTCCTAACCCAAAACAATTTCTAACCCATTTATTCTCCCCAATTCGCAAGCCCAACTCCCCAATAAATTCTCCCCAATTTTCGGCCCACACCAAAACAAGCCCAAAACCAAATTCCCCTTTTTAAACAACCACAACCCATTCCCCTTAATCTCCAAAACCCAAACAGCCGACCGGACCAGCCCATTCTCTCCCAACCGGACCCGTCCGCGCTCCGCTTTGACCCGAGCAAGGTCGAAAAACGGGCGCGACACTATTGCAGCATGTAAGAATTTTCCCCGTATTGAGTTCTTTCACAAAAAAACCAAAAGGGTCAAATTAGACAGACACGAAATTATTGCTAGTGAATTTTCTAACAGACATTAAGTTTTTAATGATGTTAGGTGTGTATAAGACGTGGTTTAGGGAGAAAGGTGGGTGTGGATGTTTGGTGTGTGTGTTATCGTAACCTTCAATTGGAATGCGATGACCATTGCTGACAGTAATAAATTGAGGACATTTTAACCGATGTAGTTGAGATAGGTTACCTGATGACTGGTTGAGTTAAGATGTGGCTCCGGTGTCCATATACCAATTGTCGTCGGGCTGTTGAAGGTTCACGGTGGTGTAGGCCTGACCCAAATCATTCGGGGCCAGGCTGTTGTTCTTCTTTGCGATTCTTCTTCTTCTTTGGATCGCAATCAGTGGGCTGCCTGGTGGTCGGGCAGGGCCCAAGAGGCGATCGACCAAGGTCAGCTGAACCGGGCACATCTGGTCGAATGCGGGCATGCGGCGAGGCCCGCTTCTCTTGGTTGGGCCATCTTCTTTGGTGGTTGGACCACATTCTTTGTTGGTTCTGAGTTGCCTTTGTCCGATGTTTGGCTGGTTGCGTTGGCCCTTTTCGCGGCCCTTGCCTTTGTTGTTGCGACCTCTGCTGCCACGACCTCCGCCACTTACCTGCTGTTGTTGCTGCTGTTGGTGAACATGCGGCGATGGTGGGGTGTTGTTGGTTGTCGATGGTGCCATCCCGTCAATGGCTAATGCCTTTGATTATGTTCCTCTTGTTTGGCTCATCGGGTTTCTTCCAACAATAATTGTGACTGTGCCTTGGTGAAACTTGGTAGTGGGTCGGCCTGTTGAATCATTCTTGCAAGAGTATCGTATTCACCTTTCGGTAAACCCGCAACTAATTGGAGTACCATCTTGATTTCAGAAATAGATGTCCCGACGTTGGAAAGTTGGTCGGCTATGAGTTTTAGTTGTTTGCAATATTCGGACATGTTGTTGAAATTCTCGAGGCGCGTATTGTTGAATTGCTCCTCCAAATACACAGCCCGAGTATTTTTGTTGTCCTGAAATATTTCTTCCAACCGTACCCAAAGGTCACGTGTCATGGCACCTGTTTTCATGATAGTACACAATAAATCTTTTGAGATGGTGCCGTATATCCACTGTTTGACGATGACGTCAAGGCGACGCCATGTTGATTCGGCAATATCGGTGGGACGAGGAACGTAGTCATCAATATGGTCGAGCATATTGTATGCACATGCATGAATATAGAATAGTTCTGTCCACATGGAATATTGACAGTCTTCTTGGTCAAGAATTATAGGGATAGAATTCTTAATATTTGTAATGGCGAACGCCGGGTGAAAAGAAGACGATGAACGTTGAGAGGGGTTGTCAAAAGTGCCAATGGAGGAACCGAAATTCGTGGGGGACAACATTGTGGCTGCTGTTTTCCGGCTGAGGGAAAGAAAAACAAGAAACACAGAAAACTGTTTCTGGCCGAGAAAACTGTTTCTGGCCGAGGGAAAAAAATAAGAAAAAAATCTGTTTTGGCCGAGAAAGAGAAGGAGAAGGGAGAAGAGTAGGGTTTAGGTTTTAGGCTCTTGATACCATAAAAGATAGAATAATTTCCCTTGGGGATTCCTTTCATTATTCACAATATATATAGATGTATAAGGTTGATTCCTAATATGGTACGAATCCTAACTTACCTTACAAATGTTGATTCCTAATACAATTAGAATCCGAAGTTATCTTAAATATACATCTATCATAATTACAAAATATACGGAGAATATTCGCTAATATATATGACACATAAATTAAAATAAAGGGAGTAGTAAGAAGCACAAAAACTATATATTCATTTAAATCATCTCGAATATGCGCATTTTCTCGTATTCCAAGCAATGAAATTTCAATGAGTTTAAGGTACATATAAATTTATTATTTTAATGCAACCACTATACTTATCGTATTCATTCCTAATTTTATTTGCACAAAAAGTGTGCATGGGTTCTATGTCATGATAGACAGGTTGCTATTAAATTTGAGAAGAAAGAAGTCATTGAAACAAATAATTCTTTGATCATTTTCATTAATTAAAAAAATATATATATAATTTACATATTTTTATAATAAAAAAATCATATTCCTATTCTACTCCTAAAATCTTATTTTACTTGGATACTAACTATATAATTATGGTAATACAAATATTATGGTAAGTGTACAATAATAATTACACCATAACATTACCTAAACTAGGAGACTAAAACATTAACTAAAAGCTAGACCATATACACGGTCATATATACAAAACTGAGGCCCAATATACATAGAATATACACGTGTATATCGTGTATATCATGTATATCCTATGGATATTTAACACACCCCCGCAGTCATAGCGGACGGTCTTCGTACGCTGAGACTGTTCCTAAAATCTTCAAAAAGGATCGAGGGAAGACCCTTTGTAAAGATGTCTGCAATTTGATACTTGGAGGGGACATGGCAAACGCGTACCTGTCCACGAGCTACCTTTTCGCGAACAAAGTGAATGTCCATCTCGATATGTTTAGTGCGCTGGTGCTGAACCGGATTACCAGAAAGGTAGATGGCACTAACATTATCACAATAAACCAAAGTTGCTTTCTGAATAGGACAATGAAGCTCCAACAGCAAATTACGTAACCAAAATAATTCAGAGACCACATTAGCTACCCCCTCGATACTCGGCCTCGGCACTAGATCGGGACAATATCGACCGACGTTTTGCTAACCATGAGACCAGGTTATTCCCAAGAAACATACAATAGCCTGATGTAGACCGTCTGGTGTCCGGACAACCACCCCAATCAGCATCCGTATATGAGACAAGTGATGATGTGGAGGAAGGACATAAATGCAAACCATAGTCAAGTGTACCCTGGATATATCGAATGATTCGTTTGAGTGCATTCATGTTCTCAACTCTGGGATCATGTATAAATAAACACATCTACTTGACCGTATACGTAATATCTGATCTCGTGAATGTAAGATACTGAAAGGCCCCTGCAAGACTGCGAAAGCGGGTCGGATCCTCATAGGGTGCGCCGGCCGTAGCACTAAGCTTGGGCTTAGTATCAACTGGAGTGGAAGTGGACTTACAGGATGACATCCCAGCCCTCTCAATGATCTCAGATGCATACTTTCTTTGGGATAAGAACAACCCACCTGCATGGCGAGTGACAGCAATCCCCAAAAAATAACTCAAGGTCCCCAAGTCTTTCATAGCAAACTCAGAATTGAGCATTGTCATGATAGACTATTGTAAAGCATGGGAAGAGGCAGTCAAGATAATATCATCCACAGATAATAGTATATAAGCCAAGGAAGAACCATGACGATATATGAACAAGGTATTATCCGACCTGATGTGAGTGAACCCAATAATCGAAACATAGTTGGCAAACATCTTAACCAGGCTCGTGGAGACTGCTTAAGCCCATATAAGGACTTCTTCAACAAACAGACATGATGAAGATATTTGGGATCCCTAAACCCCAAGGGCTGATGCATATAGAATGTTTCCTTGAGATCACCATGTAAGAAATCATTCTTCACATCTAACTGATGAATGGGCCATGTTTTCAAAAGAGTCAAGCTGAGCACAGTGCAAATGGTAGTCGGCTTGACCACTGGATTAAATGTCTCACCACAGTCCACACCAACCTACTGAGTCTTACCATCACCCACAAGCCGAGCCTTATGCCTTGAAAACGAACCGTCTGAATTATCCTTATGAGCAAAAATCCACATAGACCTAATAATATTAACACTAGATGGATGGGGCACCAACTCCCACGTCTTATTATCAATAAGAGCATTATATTCATCAGTCATAGCAATTTTCCAATTCGGGTCATTTAACACATACACAAAATTACGGGGTAAGGGTGATTTAAGAACAATAAAATTTAAATTAAAATGTCTTTTTGGTTAAAAATACCCCGTTGACTACGAGTGATCGGTCTATGACTCGGGGGGGGGGAATTGAGTGAATTTTGGGAAATATCGGGACGCGTGACATACGGGCCAGCAGGCAGTGGGCCTGCTGGCCCAGAATTAGGAACGGTAGCACTACCTGAAGCCCATACTGGACCAGTTTCTAAATTAGGCTGGGCAACTGGCCCAATTATAGAAACTAGAACAGATAATGGCCCAAATACGATACTGGAAACAGTGGTGGGAGACGGGACTGTAGGTCCAGCGGGCAGTGGGCCCACTGGTAGATTTGGGGTGCGGGACACGTCCGAAAAATGGTGAATAATATATGGGGATATATCATCATCCAAAAAATTCTACGAACTAGGCACATGATTACTAACCGTAGCAAACGGAAATTGGGATTCATAAAAAATTACATGGCGACTAATGATGATTTTATTAGATGATAAGTCAAAATATTTGTAAACACGGTGATTTGATGAAAAACCCAAAAACACAAAAGGGGTAGACCGGACCTGAAGTTTGTTAATTGTGGTGGACGGAAAGAGTGGATAACACAAGCACCCAAAGACCCAAAGATGGGAATACGAAGGAGTCTTATTATATAAAATTTGAAGAGGGGACGAATATGTCAAACCTTTGGAAGGAAGAACGTTAAGAAGATATGTAGTCATTTGTAGAGCATGATGCCAAAAATAAAGGGGTATGGAAGCATGAATCAATAGAATTTGGACAATGTTATTAATGGTACGAATTTTTCGTTCGGCTTTCCCATTTTGTGAAGACGTATGAGGGCAAGAAAAATGAAAATCAATCCCATTATTAGCACAAAACTCCTGAAATACCCCATTATCATATTATTTGCCATTATCACATTGGATATTCTTAATTTCCCGTTCGAATTGGGTTTTAATGAGTGCTCTAAATTTTAAGAAGGTGGAAAAAACTTGAGATTTTTTCGCTATTGGAAAAGTCCATAAAAAATAGAATAATCATCCAGAAAGAGAATATAATAACGATGACCCAGAGAACTGAGAACTGAGAACGAGAGACGTCCATAGATCGCTATGAATAATATCGAATGACATTAGAGTATGCGAATTAGAGTCTACAAACGGCAATCTAACAATTTTCCCTAAAGAACAAGATTGACAATTCGGAGTATTATGCGTACCCTTACAAGAAATGAATTTATTTTTATCTAAGGAAGATAAAATAGACGACCCCGGATGACCTAGACGCGCATGCCGCAAGGAAGGAGTAAAGGGCGACAAACGTAGATGGCAAGACTTGACTTGAAATACCGAAACTTGTTGTGATCGGATAAAGATCTCTCCTACTGTCACACCTCATGAGAGGACTCCCCGTCTTGAAATCCTTCACAGAAAACTCAAACGGATCAAATTCAACAGAAACAGAATTATCAATTGTGAATTTACAGACATACACTAAATTTTTAATCAATTTAGGGGCATGAATGGTATTTTTCAAGATAAGTGGTGGATGGGGTGGAGGCAAAACTTTATGACCATAACTGCAAATCAGAATAAAATTACCATTACCAACAATTATACCCCGGAGGTTGCTCAAATTGGAATAAGACGAGAGAGTACCTTGGTCGGATGTCATGTGGGTAGTGGCTGCGGTGTCTATGTACCAATTTGGGTCCGGAGGATTTAATCCAAGCGTGTGCATCGTGGCTTCGATGTCGGTAGAAGTAGGGGCCACTGCGTGATGGGCCTGCGGGGGCCAAGGCCCAAGTAGCCCTGCTTGCTGCCTTGGCCCAGAGAGATTACTGAAATTAGGCCATTGCATGTTGGGCCGAGACTAGGGGTCGCTACCCATCGCCGCCAGTGAGCTGAAACGCCGGTCGCTCTTGTTTGGCCTAATCGTGGGCCCAAGTCCATCGCTGCGTAGGGCCCAAAATCGCCTCGCATCGACCGTCCCAAGGGCCACCACTACTACCACCACTGTTTCGGCTGCGGCCAGTGTTGCCGCCGCGATTCTTACCATTATTTTTCCTATTTTGTCCCTTTTTGCCGCCACCGTTGATGCAATTTTGGCCCGAGTTGTTGGAACCGGTAGGATGAAAATTAGACTCGGTCATCATGACTAGGGGACTAGCACTGGTAGCCCCCTTTTTATCCATGTCTGCTTCTTCGAGTGTAAGCATAGAACAAGCTTGATAAAATTGCGGAAGATGATTGGTTTGACGGAGAAGTGTACCAACACCACTATAGGCTTCGGAGGGGCCTGAAACCATTTGGAGGACCAAACGATCATTCGAAACCGGCACGTTAATGTTGCAGAGTTGGTCCGCCAATTCATTCAAGCTTTTGCAATAAGCTGAAACGTTAGAGAAATCTTCCATGTTGACGTAGAGAATTCTTGCTCAAGAGTAACAACTCTAAAATTTTGATTATCTTGGAATATCTCACGTAGTCTATCTCAACTCGCCTGCGCCATAGTGTTAGGCTCAATAATCGTTTGCAAAAGGTCGGTAGAAATCGTGGACTAAATCCACTGAAGGACAGTGGCATCAAGAGTCATCCACAACTTAGGATCATCCTCGCATTTTGGCACCTCCGTATCCTCAGGAGCCGTGGGGATTATGTGATGGATGACTTGATGCAAGCGTGCATGAATTTTGAACAGTTCGGCCCCCATCGCATAGTGGATGTTTCCTATTTCAAGAACAAGAGGGATGTTATTCTTGATGTTAGAAACTGCAAGGGAAGGATGAAATATGTTCATTGATGTAGACATATTGATAGAACAATATGTGATTTAGGGATTTGGAAGAAAAAGTTGGGAGAAAGGATGAACCGTCGGCACAAAACCCGAGAAGAAGGGCTCAGTTTTTTAGGCTTAGGATGGACGAAATTGCAAGAAATTTGGAGAGGATTTTAAGACCTAGACTTCTGATACCATGAAAGAAATAATCTCTTGATCATTTTCATTAATTGAAAAGTATATATACAATTTACATATTTCCATAATAGGAAAATCATATTCCTATTATACTCCTAAAACCTTATTCTACTTGGACACTAACTATACAATTATGGTAATATAAATATTATGGTAAGTGTACAATACTAATTACACCACAACATTACTTAAACTAGGAGACTAAAACATTACCTAAAAGCTAGACCATATACACAGTCATATATACAAAACTGAGGCCCAATATACATAGGATATACACGTGTATATCGTGTATATCCTATGGATATTTAACAGTCATAATGTACCAGGCTCTTTGAACAGCTATGCAAGAAGGCAACATGCGGGATAAATAAATTAACACAAGAATTTTTACATGGAGAACTCCGTGCTCAAGGGAGAAAAATTACGACCTACCTCCTGTAAGATTTCTCAAACTCTCCACTAAACAGGACCAACTTTGTCACGACGTAAATCGGAGGGTCATGACGGGCACCCGGACCTTACTTGTCTTGTACCACTAGTCACATATTTAGCATATATCCGTAATTTCGCATGGCCCACGAGGTCGCCATGAGATACCCTGCTGACATATGAAAGTAATAGACTGGAAATGAGCTATGTAAAATCTTGTAAGCAGAAGGACCCAATCTATAAACATATACATACCAAGGCCGACAAGGACATACATGACTACTATACACAGGACAACTGTCTATAAGCCTCTAAAGAGTACGTAACATCATGAGGTCAGGATAGGGCCCCGCCATACCCCTATGCATATCAAGAATATCATACCATGACTAGACTGCAACTCTGGAACAAATAGAGTGCTCCAATATCAACTGAACCAACAACCTACTAGTGCGGACCGTTGCCCTGTCTACCTTAGCCTGCGGGAATGAAACGTAGCGTCCCCCGAAAAAAGGGACGTCAGTACGACTGATGTACCGAGAATGTCAGGCATGAAAAATAGCATAATAGAGACCTGAAAGTAACATGAGACAAGAAACAACCAACTTGTACCGAATGCTCTGAGGGCCATAACATGCCTAAATGCCATGTACAATGCAAATGCGGTAATTCATATACATATGCGTATACAATGCCATCAAGCCTTTGTGGGCATCCCATCATATCATATCGACCTCTGTGGGCATAATCATCATCGTTTATATCTGTATCAGTTGCAGGTGGTGTGCGTATATAACACCGTATCCCTTTTCCCATTCCCCATACATATATATAATACATACATATAGTAGATTATATAACACCTTTGAGGTCAAGATATGTACATTCAAATAATATGATAATATGACACTATAAGTTTGTCAGAGTGATGTAATGTTGCTCCACCTCCGATTAACATTATGAATACTAACATCTTTTCCATATACCTCAATAAGGATTTAGGAACATACTTAGACATGTTTTTAACATAGGAATGAATAACAGGAACATCCTTAACTACTAAGAGTGGAATAATTTATGGAACAATATTACATTCACATTTCGTACATAGAATATGCCAAAAGATGAAATAATTTGCCTTAATATACCTAGAATCCGCCCTTGAAATGAAAATAAAAAAATGTTGTTAAGATCATCTAAATAGAATTCACGTTGTTGTATATGTCCTCTAAGTCTCGTGCAAAGGAAAAGAATTGCTGCACTTTTTCTCTCCAATAAAGAAAGAACATACAACACTTTGAAGTCTCCATAAATATTGTATAATGTTTCTCACAAAAAATGTTGCTAAAAACCTATTTCCTTCTAAAAATATGAGTGTCTTAATCTCATAGTAACTTCTCTTAAATGATATATGGGGACCACTTCACTAACTCCACTCATAAGTGCAAATCGTTTCAAGGCAGCCACCTCACATCCATTTATACATCTATACACTAGTCATATCTTCATTTCATGACATAATCCCACGTGTAAAGGTGTTTTTCATATCACTTATCCACTTAACTTAATTGATTACCTTTATCTCCACTAATTATACCATAATTAATTCCTTGATCTCAATTCACATAAATATTACTCACTTTAACATACTTCATACACTCATTTTCATAATCGTGGGGTATAACACTAGTCCATAGCCTCTTTATGCACACACCACATATTATTCCCAACCACCATTGTCACACTTTTAAGTGCTACATTATTTCAGGAATTCATATTTTTATACACCAAGTTCTTTATTTGCATACGTGAATATGACATAAATCCTCCAAGCCTTGAGTCTACTTGCATACGTCTAGTCGTTTAAAACATCACCCGAAAGTACGGGGTGTTACAAACTTTGATGCCTCCTTCTTTGGTTATAGTTAATCTTCAAAGCTTTATATTGTGCTGTATTTATAAGAGTAAATAGGTGCCTTCAAGTCTCCAAATCCAATCAAGGCTTAGTTCAATTAATTGCTCGAAACCAATCCTGGTTTAACTTGAATTTGTTCTTCATGTGCATATGACCAATTTCTCCTAATTTCAAGCTAATTTCATGTGCTCAATTTAAGGTAATGTTTACGTATCTTGAACTCCAATTCCTCACAGAATTGAATTTATGGAGATGATTTGGTGAAAAGTGATGATTCGATGATAAAAAAGTTGGAAAATAGCCTTTGAAGTAAAAGACCGTAGCAAAGATCGGGGTCAAGTCTAGGACCCGGATGCAAAGTGCAGATGAAGAAACAATAAAAATAAAAAGTCTCCTAAAAATTGCCTTGTGCGCTGCCAGTGGTGTCGTCTAGCATCAGTGCATTTTATGGGCCTAAATGACAAAATCCATTTCTCTAAACTTTTGGCTTGGTACGACGTTTGGTGCACCATCCCTAGGTAAAGTATGCTCAACGGGATAGATGTTCTACCCGTAACCTTGGAATATCTCCTCCTACTAATTTAATCAAAAGCATATTAATTTTAGAGTATAAATTCTATTTTGGATAAGTACAACTCAAATCTTGTGAAACTCCTTGAATAAATATATTTTGACTATTTAATCTAATTCGAAGAGTTAATCGAGTATGTCTCGTGGGAACGATACTCTACTTATCATTAAATTACTTGTCCATCATGTATACTTGTGTGTACATCTGAGCAACAGTCTTGAAAGTGTCTACAATTGGGTTGTAATCCAAAACCGCTTTTGTTGTTTAGTGAAGTTTGAAGAAAATTCTAAATGTGGTGGTCATGATTTTTATTTCCATGAGCAATGAGATTTTCCAGCAAAAACATTGCTTGTGTTTTTTATTTATTTTTTAGTGAAAAGAAAGATTTTATTGATCACCAGACAAACGAAGTACAGGACAAAAACAAAGAATAAAATTTCCTACGCTACTATTGAGACTTAGGCATCCCTTTGGCTCAACGGGACGGGTTCGGAGCGGGGCGGGTCTCGGCGGGATAGGACCCGACTGGACGGGGGGTAGGGCGGGATCGGTACCTGGGTGGGACTGGCGGGTTCTGCCAGTGTCCCATCCCGGTCCCGTCGAAAAAGGGGCCCGGTATTTTTTGGGTCAGGGCGGGATGGGGTCGGGTTTCCATTTTATTTTTTTTGCACTTAATTTTAAAAAATAACATATATATAAAGTATAAACACCTCAATAATTGAACAAGATAATGTAATTAAAACATCTCAAGACTGTTTTGTGCCTCTTATATTATTTAATAGAAATATGATTTTTTTGTAATATAATTGTCAAAATTGCAACTTTGTGGTGTTGCAACTTGAAACATGAAAGTTACAAATAACATAGTAAAATTACAATTAAAAAAATATATTTTTAAAAATACCTTTTCTAGTTTTTTTATAATTTCTTGTGGTTCTTCGGTTGAAATTGGTATTTGTTGGTCAAATTGCTCCACGTCGCTTCCACCTTCGTCGTATAAGATTTCGTTGTAGTTTTCGTCTTCTTCTTTGTTGATCTCCGGTTGACCGCACCTTCTCCGCTCCGCTCGTATCCAATCTCTGAATAATATTGCAATCTCCAAGTTGTCTCCCGCTAATGAGTGTTTGTGCTCTCCTATTTGAAATCTGCCGGCAGAAAAAATGCTTTCAGACGCTGTTGATGACGCTTGAATATTCAACACATCTCGGGCCATCATTGAAAGTGTCGAAAAGGTCTTCTCATTCTCCCTCTAGTATTTCAGCAAGTCTTCACGTCCTTTTTCATTGAGAACTGCTTGGTACAGTACAATACCCTGCAAAACAAAACATCAAACTCGCTAACTTGGTTAGTAGTGTTACCACTATACATTCTATGTCTGAGGCTTTCAATACTAGCCGCAGACACAACATATCTTTTTTGAGGTTGTGTTGAAGAAGAAGAAGATGGTATGGAAGCCGGTTGGTTGCTAGCACTTTCTTGTTGGTAGTGTCTATATACTTTTTTGCATTCATCTTGTATGCTAGAAAACACTTCTTCTTCAGTTTGTTTAATAGGTGGTGGGTCATTTGGATTTTTCGGAGTTGGAGGTGGAAGTACTGCTACACAATCATAAATAGTTTCAATAAGTGTTTTATAATCGTCTATTTTAATAGTCGGATTTAATAGAGCACCAATAATATAAATAGTGGGATAGGAATAATTTTCCTTTTATTTTGATAAATATTTTTTTAATAGGTGCCTTATAAGCAGTAAAAATATTTGGGCTATATAAAACAACATAGTTGAAATAGTAGAATAATATATATCGGAAAATTCTTTTGTTGCTTGAAAACATTTCACTAGAAATACAATAAGTTCTGAAATTGTTTCCCAATCTCTATCTACAACCATATCAGTTGGATTTCGATTATGGGCGTTAAAAAATAAAGTTATAGGTCTTCTGTAGTCATAAGCAACAAATAGTTGCTCGTATAAAGTATTCCACCTAGTGGCTACTTCTTCGAGAATTTTTCTATAAGGTACTCCGCAATCGTGGCAAGTTATTTTATATTCTTTTTTCCGTTGTATTCTATTACTTTTAAAAATAAAGTTTATAGCAAATTGTATTTTATTAAGAATGTCTGCAAAAAGTGTTAGACCATCATTTACAACTAAGTTATATATATGGAATGCACATTTTATATGAAAATGATTTGAAAAATATGGAGTTAAAAGATCTTTTAAAATTGTAATAGCATAATTATTAGAAGAAGCGTTATCTAATGTAATAGTCATAATTTTATCAGTTATTCCGTAATAATCGCAAGCTTGTTGAATATTTTCTGCAATAAAAGTACCAGTGTGCCTATCATCTCTATATCTATACGCTAAAATACGTTTTTGCATAGACCATTTATAATCTATCAAATGACAGGTTACCGTTAAATAATCATGGCCGTTAGTACTACGGCCTATATCAGACATGATAGATACTTTACCAGGAAAATTATATAAGGAATAACGTAAATACTGTTGATATTCATGTGCAAATTTAAATACACATCTCTTAACAGTTGATCTAGGAAAACTGTTAAAAGCAGGATTATACATATCTTTAATATAATGAATAAAATCGGGAGATGAAGGAAATTAAAAAAGGCAAACCCTCCACAACAACTAATTTTGCTATTGCTTCCCTATCTTTATGTTTATCGTATTTATGGCATACAATTCCCCCCGTCATATGGTTAATTTGACCCTGTACTTGGTCCGGGATAGTATGTGAACCTTTTTCCAACTGAGAGGGCACTGACGCACCCGATTTTTCAGCCAGGTGTTGATTCCACTTGCTTGGTGAAAGTTTTTTACTTGTCTCAATAAACCTCCCGTACCATCCCGACCTTTTCCCATTTTAAATTTAAAAACAGTTTTACAAATTTGACATCTAACTACTTGATTCTCTTCGTCCCTATCAAAAACTTTCCATGCATCTGATTTTAATGGTCGCTTTGTAGGGCTTCGTCTCATACTAGGGGGAATAGGAGGCGTTCCAACTGGAGGTGCACTAGTGGGTGTGTCATCTACATTAGTGGATGTGTCATCTAGATCATCTTCTAAATTAAAGTCTTGTTGAGTTTCAAAAAATATCTCAGCGTCTAAATCTAATGGTATTTGAGGAAAAAAATCAGTATCAACAAAATCATCATGTCTAGGAATAGGATGACTAGAAGAAGTACCCCTGCCCTTATTACTCCTACTAGAAGAAGCCTGACCCCTACCCTTACCATTAATCATACGTTTAAATTATTCCATTTTAAGTATACAAATAAATAATTAAAGTAAATGAAATTAAGTGTGATAATTAAAATTAAGTAACAATAATAACTTAATGAAGAAACGAATGTACCAAACGCCGACGTAACGTCGACGTGTAATCTAGAGGTTGAAAATTAAAACTTTTCTCGATGAATGATCCTCAAGCTAGTTGCCAACTTCACTCCCAAATGAATAAATAAAATTGAAGATTTAGTAGACAATGTAGACTTGTAGAGAGATAGATTGAGAGATTAGAGAGATTGTAGGAAGCTTTGTGAGAAAGATGAAGTGAAAATGGGGTATTTATAGTTGGGAAATTGGGTTAAAATATAAATATAATAACTTAGGGGTTAAAAATAATATTAAGGGGGTAGGGGGGTTAGCAAAAGATGGTCGTTGCACAACGGCCAAAATATAAATGATCGTTGGTGCAACGGTTGTTTTGTGCAAAGGGGAGGGTCGGGCGGGAACGGGGCGGGACCGGGCCCCGGGCGGGACAAGCCCAGGTCCCGTCCCGGTTCGAGTCCCGGTACCAATTTATTTATTTTTTTATAACGGGGTAGAGCTAGGACCGGGGCGGGGTCGGGGCGGGGTCGGGGCGGGATCGGGCCGACCCGCCCCATTGGCCAGCATTAGCTCAGACTACATGTATATCCTATAAGTATAAACTAATCTATGTATGTTGAAATAGACTACCTAATCATTGCTTTCCATATCTGCATTCCTTCATCCTCATTTTATGCTTTTCTCTTATATACACTTCCTGGTGGATTCTTTCACATACTACTCTTGGATTTGGTATTGTATTCTTTCACATACTACTCTTGGAATTGGTACTGTCTGGGCCATCATGCTTCATTCCTTTCCTCGCAGATACTGTAAATCAGAGCAACTAGCAGGGGCAGAGCTACAGTGTTAAAGGGGGTTCGGGCGAGCCCAATAGCTTTTGCGTAGCCCCTATATTTGTACTAGAATACTTCAGTAAATAGAGATATTATTTACTTGGAACCCAAATACACAAATAATTGATGGTTCAGTTGTAACATGGAGGCTTGTGAAGCTCTCTGTTTTTCGAGATGTTGGTTCGAAACCCCACCAGTGCTAACGTTTTTTTTTTGTTTTTTTTTATATACTAAGTAAGATTCTCTTTTAATTCTCTTTTTAAAATTAGAAGAAAATATAAATTAGACTCTTGCCGTTCTTTTCCTTTGGGTAGCTTATTCCCTTTTGGCTTATATTTATATAGTGTTTAAGTAGTTTGTCATTTTTTAAATATATTAAATAAATATTGATACTTGTTCGTTAGTTTGATGGTTGTTATACATTAGCTTGAGGTCGTAGTACGTCTTAAAAATACGAACCCCCAGAACTCAAATCCTAGCTCCGCCTTTGTCAGCTAGCACAACTATATGATGAATTCTCTGTTGTTCTTGCCCTTCCCGCTCCTTGTCAATCTTCTCTATAAACCCTGAACTTCTAGGTTCTAAATTCTCAGCCCCAACCAATTTAGTAGGATCTCCAAACACTTCCTAGAGAACTGGCACTCAAAAGAATAGATGTGCAATACTCTCCACAACTCCACCACACAGGACAAAACTGTCATAAGTGACTATGCCCATCTTATTCAATCTTTGTCTTGTTAGCGGCCTTTTATGTGCTACTAGACAACCTATAAAGCAATGCTTAGGAGTACTTATATTATTACATACCCTTCTACTCCCTTGCCATACTTCCATCTCATCTTTTTTCCAAAGATAACCACTCTGAATAGTGTACTTCCCATCAGCTTTCAGTCACCCATCTCCAACATAACCCCATTTATACCTCTATTTGATGTTACATACAATAGACCCTTGTGGCCCGGCCCTTCCCCGGACTCCGTGCATAGCGAGAGCTTAGTGCACCAGGCCCTTTTTTACGAGCAGCAATCACTAGGTGGAGTGTATGTCAGTCCAGGTCCTTGATATACTGTTCTCGGTCCCAATTTCGCTATCTGCCGTTGTATCGGCTGATGAAATCGGGAGACAAATTGATTCCTTAACTTAAGCGATTTGGGCTGAAAACAGAACTATAATCCCCAGCAATGGGTTCCCTAACTACTCCAGAAAGCGTTAGGACGGTGGTTATGGTAAATTAAGAGGTAAGAAACATGAATACAGTCGAGTAAATTAAAGGATAAAAGATAAATATAGATACATTTTTGATGTGTTTGATTGAGTGTGTCATGTATATACAAAGAATGAGTATTTATAGTCCAAAAGAAATAAAAAATTGTATAAATGTACCCCCCCTCCCCATGTCGGCCATCAAGTAACTCACAAATCTCAACGGTTGACTATGGAGGAAGTGGTGCCAATTTTCTCGCCCTCTACTCCTCTTTCTCGGATAATGTCCCTTTTCTTTTAGATGTTGGTCGTTGCCGCTTTTAGGGGTCTGGAAACCCTTTTGACTTGGTCATTGAGGCATCTGCATCTGAGTGGGTCCCAGTCGTACCTCTAACCAACAACTTTGGCTAAGATACCTTAGTAGCCGATGAAGTCCTTATAGTCGAGGGTTAAGAGTAAATTCGGCCCCAGAATAGTTCGGTTGTCACTGAATTCGGCTAAACACTTAAATTATTTTTGAGTGTTAACAATTGCCCCTACATTAACTCGAGTGTGACTATTGAATTGATGAATCCGAAAGAAGCCATTATTTCAGTCTGACAGTCGCGCATGTCACTTCAATCGTCTCGTCTCCAGTGCATGCAATAATGGTCTTTAAAAACGCTCTTCTTTCCTTCCACAGAAACGCATCGGCTTCCACAACACATTTTCTGAAGGATTCTTAGTCGCACGTTTTGGGATAAAAGACCCTTAGCAGCGTATCAATCATATCTTCGAGAAAAAAGAAGTACCATAGGAGAGGTGTTCCACATAAGGCTTTTTATTCTATCTTCTGGGTCATTCCCGAATTCCTTGCCTTTTTCCAGAAAAAATCATGTCTTCATCTTCTTCTCTCTCTCTCGGTCGGATAGTTCCAATTTGGCTGATGATGACCTAGTCCCAGCTTTTGCCTTCATAGATGATCAACTTATTCTTGCCCTTTTTGGTACATCTGAACAAGGTGACCTCCTTCTTTCTCAGCATCTAAGCCCGGTGAACTACGACCTTCTGATTACCTGTGACTGGTTTATCGGCGACCATTGTCCGGCTAGTCTGTGCACCTGGCCGACCAAGATTGCCAACTATTTTATTTGGTTGGATCAAGTGAAGTCGGCCAAAGAAGCCGAATGGAGGCGCACGGGTCTCTATGATTCCATTACGCTGTCGGAATTTGACTCCTCCTGCAACATAGGTCTTATATATGCCTTTCTTGGTTACTGGTCGACCGCTGCCAATGCATTTGTTTTCTTTTGTGGAATAATAACCCCCATACTACTTGATGTGACGGCGATACTTGGCCTTCCGATTTCGGGAGCCGAGGTGTCTGTCCTAAGCGATATATATATTGTCGATTTAGGCATCTAAGTCCCTAAGACTTCTTCAGGATACGACCAGTTTATACCTAATAATCGTCGGTTATCGCCTCTTCCAGTCAACGATGTTGAGCATCATACTTTTCTGCTTTTTTGGTTTAGCCGATACTTTGTCTGTACGGGCTATTATGCAGTTGTGAAAGAGCTAGAAATTTATGCGGTGTTAGCAGTTTCTGTAAGGGATGTTAGCTCGGCATCTCTCTTCTTGACTTATCTTTACGTGGCTCTGGTTGATGCCCATGCGAGGTTAAGAGATTCCAGAAACCTGGATACCTTGGCCGGTCCCCTGTGGTTTCTTCAGTTGTGGATCATCGTCTATTTTTCTGAGTTTATCTTCGATAGCTTTGATGACCTCTGCTTTCCGTTAAACTCTCCAGTTTAGCCGATGCTCTTCGAAAAACACCCCTCATGCCCCAGGATGCTTTTGCCGCAGTCTCCACCCTGCACGGTCTGTCTAGAGACCATTACACAGATTGGCAGACGGTCCTAGAGAGATGGGACACCCGTGATTGGGTTCGTCAAGTAGCCGATGAAGAACTTACTTTCTCCCAATGGAAGACTATGGCTCTCATATGGGGCGGATTCTCACGGCCAGGGACTTGTTGGGTGGTTTGAAGTCCAATTCCAGGAATAATAAATTGACCGCAGAGCCATATCGACCGAATTTTTTAGCAAGGAAATTTGGCCTTACTTATCACTTGTCGTGGCCCCACCGCAATATGGTCATTTCAACCCAACGTTACTTTTTTGATGCAGAACAAGCAAATAAATTAGCCGATCACAATCTTGACAGGATTGGCCTGTTTGACTGGCAGTCGTTTCCCCCGGGAACGAATACTACCGTTGCTTTTGATGCTTGGTTGGATACAGCTAAGGAAAAGTTTTTTTAATCTCCTGTAGATGTCTATTTTGTTCGGCTGATTATGTCGAGAAAAAGGAAGAACCCGAAAACCCCCAAACCTAGACCAAAAGAAACCATTCGGAAAGTTGTTTCCTCTCATCTGGCTAGGCCTGTTGCCTCAAGGTCTTCCATTCGGTTGTGGCAACGACGAAGAGAAAAGGTAAATTATATTCTACATGTGTGTCGGCTAGATTATTCTTGTTAATATTCGGATAACATCTCTTATGTATCTTTCAGCACCCACATCTCCTCTAGTGTTTGTTGATTTGGAGACCACTTTTGACACCGAGTCCTTATCACCTATGAAACCAGTGCCTAAGCAACCCCGACGGAGTGGAGGGGTTGTCATTCGAGATTATAGTGAGGAAGGCCCTCACGGATACAAAGTTCCTATTCCTATGGAGGAAGATGAGAAAATCAAGGTATACTACTCGGCTGGCTAAAACACCTTCGCATCGGCCACTAATATTTATGTTTTCTATCTTGCCTTCCAAGGACCACAGCTGACAAAGCGCAGACGGCTTCATTGAGCGTCGGATGCTCCCCTTTACTTTGGCGGATCGTCTTCCCTTGCTCGTGATCCCATACATTCACATGAACCATCATTGGCTGCCCTTAAGGCCACAGTTTTTCCTATCACGGCAGCCGAGGCTTCCTATGCTGGGGCAGTTGTAAAGGTATATCTTTTCTCCTGTGCTTGGTCATTCACTACCTCTGGACTCTGCCTTTATATTGAACCTATACTTTCTGTACATGAGACTGTTGGCGGTAATCCCTCGGCAGAAACCTACCCAACTGTCGGCTCAGAGGTTCCGGCCGAAGTAATCCAGGAAGACATGTTTTTGAGCTACTTTGGCTTGGTCGACACTGCACCTCCGTCAGCTTCACCTGTTGGGGCCCATCGAGAGCGAGTCGATGAATCTCTCGCCATGGGAATACCATCCACCAAAGAGGACTTACATGCTCTGAGGGCCTCTTTGCTCTAACTGTCGAAAGAAACAATGGATACCTCGGCTCTTGACAACCATTTATAATGGCATGGCTTTGGCTCTGAATGATTTGCTTATTCTATATAGAACGACTAAAGATAGCCATGATGAGGCTGTCGCTATTTTGCAACACTTGGGGTCTCTTCGGCATGAGAAGAACCGCATTCAATCTTCTTTCAATGAGGTGAATGTAGCAAGGCAACAAAATGTCAGCCGAAGAAAGGATTTGCAGGAGCAGCAGTCCAAACTGCAGGCTGAGTTAGAGCGGATCCAAACAAAGCTAAGGGCTATTACTCCGGCCATAGACATCTTAGACTCGGCCATTATTACTCATGATTTCACTCATTCTTTTTTGTTTCGGCAGAGCCTTCAATTGGATAATAAAATCCAAAAACTCGATAACCAGCAGGTGGTTTGGGAACTGGATCAGAGAGCAGGTAGCGAACAACTAGCCAAACTGGAGGATAAATAGACTGCATGGAAAAACCGTCTAGTTCAAGCAACGCCGATAATTAATGCTCCATTGCCAGCTGATCATGTTTCTTAGTTGTCAGTCGATCCCCTTATTGACTTACCATCCAAAGTAGAGGTTGCTTCTATTGCTCAAGAGGTATCGGCTGACACTCAAGCTTTTACCGAGGCCCCATCGACTATAGTGGATGAACCTTTGCTGGGTGCTGAAAAAGAGGTCCGAACAGGTGCGGGAGCGGCTGAGGTACTAGCCGTTGTTGAAGTTGATAGATGAATGGAGATTGCAGGTTTTCAAGATGTCCAAGCAGCCATAGATTCGGCTAATCCTGACACTTATGTTACTGTTGATGTATTGCAACCTCTATTTTGGGGGAATGCCGAGTGATTTAGCTTCCTAATTTTGTCGACCCCAAATCGAAGGGTCTGTTATTATGACCAAGTGGCCGGTATGTGGCTGTCGTTTATTCTTACATTCCCCAAATCGAAGGGAACTTAATCAGTTTTTGCGACCAGGCATCCGGTCTGTGGCTGTTGATTACTTATGCATGCCCCAGAATCAATTGGTAGTATGCCCCTCATTTACATTTCTTTTCCATGCATATTGATCGTTTGATCCGTATTGTTGGCAACCCGTGAGTTCGCTACGAAGGGTCATTTCCTAGTTTGGCAATTATTTGCCAATTTTACGATCCTTCATCCCAATTGGCAAAACAGTTTTCCAAACTAAGTCTCATTCTGTAAACCTCTTAAGCTTAACATGTTTGTTGCATGTTTAACCATTTTACGTTAACCGGTTTTGGCTTCTTCTATGATTGTCGGTCGATTTTCACCCAACTAACCCAACTCTGTTGGAATGGCTTGCTGATATGCTTCCAGACTCAAAAATTTTAGTTTGGCCATCCGTGATGATATTGAGATCAACACTGCACTTTGGCCACATATTTAGCCGACGTAATGTCGTCCTCGTAGCTCTAGATTTGAAGTTTTTGATTACCTATTTTATTTAAGACATGTCTTTGTAAAATGAGTTTATTCAAACTTTGCACAAAACATACATAACACTGGGTATTGAATAATATTCGAGTTTTGTACAAGCGTAAAACAAAGACAAACAAAGCTAGGCATAAAATTCCTATCGGCAGCTCAAATGTTATTGGCCGCCAGATCTGGTTTTCTGTCGTGGTTCCCCATCTGCGATGCCTCGGCTATCCTTGCCTCATAACTTGGGATGGTCAGCCGATGTCACAGGTCATGTGTGAGTTGGGTTTCCTCAATCGTTTAGATCCTCCAAGATAAGTCGTGGTTCGACTAACTATTTTATTTTGAACCCTCGCGAGGTAAGATTACAGGATTCCCAAGACCCTTCTTCATACTGCTCTGTGATGACTATGGGGCCACATAGGGTGAATTGAGGACAACTTATATACTCTGAACCCCTGGTCGGAACATGTTATCATTTGCTAGGACGATTTCAATCTTGTCTCCTTCCAAAAAATAAGCTTTTGATGCATGGTAGAAGGAAGGCATCGGCTGGTGTGAATCCAGTCCCTACCCAGAAAATGGTGTAGGACGGCTTGCTATCTATAACAAAGAATGCCGATCTGACCGTCTTGGGACCAACGGTGATTTATGCTACTAAAATCCCCAAAGCTTCAAAAGCCTCTCCCATAAAACTAGTCATTTTCATGTTAGTTGGAATGAGAGATTCTCTGGTTTTGTTTAGGTTCTTCAAAGTAAGCAGTGGCATCATATTCAGCACAGCCTCATAGTCGACGAACACTCGGCTAATGATTTTGTCATTGATGTAAGCCTTCACATAGAGGGGCTTGAGGTGTTTAACCATCTCTTCCGTAGGTGCACCAAACGCGGTGCTCAAAGCGTCCCTAGCCATGGTATCACCTATTGTTTCCCATTCAGCGTCTTCTACGCAAACATTACCTTCTAGGCTATCCAACGTAAAGCGACTGGCCCAGAACTCACATGGGATTAGGCTGACCATTTCAATGTCTGCCCACATCTCATTAACCAGGTCCTGGCTAAATAAATCAAGGATGGAGTCTCCCACCTTGTTGAATTCGGTTGAAGAGAAATCAATATATTACATATCTTGGAGACAGATGAAGATCAGTTGGGGATCCTCTGACTAAGTCATCTGCCCGATCTGTGGGATTGCCTCGGTTAGAGGCCATCCTGGGCCACGTTCACTTGTCGGGGTTCTTCCATCGGGTTGTCAGTAGGTTGTTCCTCTAGCTCTAGTTGACCCGATGCCTCTCCTTCAGGCGACATTACCCCTGAAGAAACTGAGTCAAATTCCCGCTCTATAGCCTCGGCTATGGCAGTCTCAGGAATCTCCTGATTTTCAGCTGCCTTGGTGTTGGAAATTAGATACAGTGTCTGTTGTATCTTACGCAAGGCCTTGGTACGTTGTATCCTTCTTTTCTGGGTTCTGGATGCGACTCTCGGTGGTGCCTCTTTCTTTTCGGGAGCCTGATTGATAGACCATTTCCCCTATTCTGTATTGGCGGCTGGTTTAATCAATCTCGGGGGTCTCGTCTGATCCTCATTTCTTGTTATGATATGTAAGGACAAAACACCCTCGTTCACATTAAACTCGACCACCATCTGTTTGGTTTTAGGGAGAGGTTCTTCATCTATTCGAGGCATGCTCGGCTGCCATTTGGTTGGCCTCCGTAATTGCGCCCCCAAGGCTATGCCTGGCGTCAACAGGGACCCTCCTGAACCTCATGGTTTGTTCCTGAAGCTCTCATTCAAAGTCCCTCGCATATTTAGGGTGGTCATGAAAACTGATCCTAGCCGGCTGCCTGTCATTATGAATGTCATGTAGGCTGCCTAACCAGTTAAACACACAAGTTCTTGTGACCTTCTCCCCTTCGGTAGGTTTCTTAGGGACCCATACCCTTTTCATCGGTTGTTTCCCTTTGGTGTCCCTTGACTCATCGGGCTTAGCAAAAGATACCATAGCTATTGGTACCGCGGGAAAGGGGTTGTTATCAATAGACATTTTAGCCACGTTCTTGTCGGCTATCTTGAACATTCCCTCCCTAATGCCATTTTGGATCGCCTTCCTGAAGACCACACAATTAGAAGTAGAGTGACTGTATGAATTATGACACTTACAATACTTCTTATCCTTGAGTTCCTCGGCAGGCAGAATCCTATGACCATCAAGCAGCTGAATTTGCTTATCTTTGAGCATCAAAGATCTGATCTGCCTTCGTGATATAAAACAAGTAACCGACCGTGTCATTGGATGAACTTGTTTCCTTGTCTTTGACGGCTTTCAAGATTGGGTAAGAGTAAACCTTACCCCTAACAATTTTGGCCACCATTGCGTCTGCCGTGCATTCGGCTGACTCTGAGTCGGACTCATCCGCTTCAATAATGGATGCCAAGTGGAAGCCTCGATTTCGGTTGTCTCTTCTCCGCTCCTTCTCCTGGACATACTGCTCTATTTGGCTAGCCTTTTCGGTTAACTAGCTCAAGTTAGAGCAATATTGTCCTACCCGTTTCTCCTTTATCTGAGGGTGCATATTGTTGATTATCATGTGGGCACACTCAGGCTCGAAAAAGTGTATGGTGCATTTTCCAACCTTCTTTCTGAATCTCTCGATAAAATCGGCAGCCGATTCATTGACCTGCTGCTTGAGATTCGTTAGATCAGTTACGGTAACCTGAGGTTGGGGCCAATAGAACCTATCATGGAAGGAACCCTCCATGTCAGCCCAGTTTTGCACGAAATCAGGAGCCAAAGAGGAGTACCATGCAAAGGATGTTCCCGTTAGAGAGAGGGAATAGCTGCAATTTGTGATACTCGTTCTGGCCAGCTTCACCGCATTGGGCAGTAAATCTACCGATGTGCTCGATAGTGGATTTGCAGTCGTCGCCAGAGAAAATGGCAAACTCCGGTGTTTTGAAGCCTCTCGGCAAAGGTGCTATCCGATCTACCCAATCGGGGTAGGGCTTCTTATAAATGACCTATCTAAAGGTTTCAGTTGGCTGCTGAAGTACCTCTGCATGGTATTTGCAATAATCTTCGGGTTTATCAGTTGTGACGTCCCCTGCCGATTCTCGACTGGATTCGGTTGGTAGGCGTTCTGCACTGGCGGCCTCCATTCTGTACTTTGTTGGATAGGGTTTTGAAGGTTATAGGTGGTCTGCTGGCCATTACCAATAGGTGGGGTAATGCCCCATGGCTATTACTGGGTATGGCCACCAAAGCCTATAACCTGAGCTCCTGGAACGGCTAACGAAATCTGAGGAAAAGGTGGAACGGTGTTCCATGGCTGCTCTCCCCGGACGTCGGCCATTTTTAGAAAGTTTACTCTTCCTAGAAGGTATGGATTGGGTACTAGCAATGACTGTTGGAATGGTAATCCGTTGTAAACAATGTCACCAGATAGCTGAGCTAAATCATAGCCAGGGGCCATCGGCTGCCAATTCAGCTGGCCAACATTATTTGCCTACATCGTAAGGCTATTTATAGAAACGTACAGCATACCGGGCGGCAACCCAAAGTGTCATGGAGCCTGAACTGGTCTCCGATCCATGTTGATCTGCCCATATTGCAGACTCGCTTGGTCAAGTGGCACATTTTGGCCCACAAGGTTCGGCGGCGACCATGCAGTGTGTTGGTTGCCAGGCAATTGGGCTTGTGTTCCTAGGTGTGCTATTGGCTGAGCCTGAGTGGGCACTGGCTGATGCACATGCGGCTGAGGAACAACACCGGGAGTCACGGTCTCATGTTGAATAGCACCGCTCGTCAGATGGATGGCAGAACTAGCCGAACATTCTCCTGGGTGTATTCGGTTGGTTTCCATCTCCCCGCTTCCTGAACTTCATTATGTACCATTGGCTTCACAATGTCAGCCAACTGTTTAGAAACTTGGTACATAATATCGTAGATGCCCAAGTCGGTCTGTTGTTTAATAAAAGACATGGCCATTATGGTTGGACCTTCATATTGGCTAGATTCTTTCACAACTTGAGTTGATGGAGGAAGTGGAGGGGTATCCAACGATGTAGGCATACCCGAGGAGGATGCTGGTTCGTTGTTCCATCAAGTAACCCACTAAGCTCAACGGCTGACTATGGGAGAAGTGGTGCCGATTTTCTCGCCCTCTACTCCTTTTGCTCGGATAATGGCCCTTTTTTTAGCTGTTGTTGGTTGTTATTATTTTTAGGGGTCTGGAAACCCTTTTGACTTGGTAGTTGAGGCATCTGCATCTGAGTGGATCCCAGTCGTACCTCTAACCAACAACTTCGGCTAAGATGCCTTAGTAGCCGATGAAGTCCTTGTAGTCGAGGATTAAGAGTGAATTCGGCTCCGGAATAGTTCGGTTGTCACTGAATTCGACTAAACACTTAAATTATTTTTGAGTGTTAACATATACACATGGTTCAGTGTTCTTTATTTGTTGCACTTTACATTCAGTTTGTTCTGAAAAAAATTAGTTTGAAGAACCAAATTCTTCAAATAGACGAAACTCGAGCATACATAATTACCCCCCACACACACACACCACCCCCACCCCTTGGTGTATAAGTCACTCGATCTAGAATAACATATAAGACACAACTTCTAATTTAAAATTTTAATTATATTTAATCTTTTCGTAACAGAAATTCTATCTTCCATATCTATAAACTTTTGTATGATATTAACGTAACCTGTTCATCCATCATCATATGGCTTAATATTAAGTTGTCATACTCATATATATAACACCTCTTTTTTCTTTACAAACTTTTATTGGAGATCGAATTGACGAGGTACATTATGGGTAGATAAATATCAAACTAAAAAAACTATACAAGCGTGGAATTATTTGTAACATAATTCTAAAGGGGGAAGTGTGCATTAATACCATTGTGATGTAAAAAAAAAAAAGGGTGTAACATGCTATTCATAATGTTCTTTTGGAGGTAGTAGTACTTGATTGAGATAAACTCCAAGTGCCCATATGGGGAAAATGTTTCTGTAGGCTGAGTAGCTTATCATACAGTTCTTGTTGAATACTCCAATTATTTCCTGCGAAAAGTTTACAATATATGTAAATTGTTGAATAACTGAGGCAAATAATAAAGAGTTAAAAAACAGCTACTAAAACTTTACGAGTAAAAATCAAATGCGGAAAATACCTGTTGTGGAAAATCTCCATTTTCCATTTGAGAATTTATCAGGATTTTTACAGCTCGGTTGAGTGGAGTAGGATCTCTTTTGCCCTAATAAATTTTCATGTGTCAATTCACATTAAGTAGGCGTTTGGACATGCGATGAAATTATGGTATGATTTCAAATCAGCTTTTGTTTATGTATTTTGCATAAAATTTCAACTTCAACTCATATCATGATTTCAAATCTCAAATTGTCCAAAAAGGCATGATTTGGGATTTAAAATTTTTAAATGTAAAATATTTTTTGTGCGGATTGCCCTTCAAAAGCACTTGTTTTTTAATTTTTGTCCCTCAAATTGTTGGTCTTTAATTTTTGCCCTTCGCTTAAAAATATCCCGAGATTCCAGATTTGAACTCCGCTCACTTAAAAAATAAAAAACAAAATCGTAAGGTAGAGTTTGAATTTGCAATCCAAACTATGTATTGCGAATTTAAAAAAAAAAGATTGACTGAGTTGGGATTCGAACCCAAAACTCAGAAATTTTAGGTGAATAACAAAAAATAAAAAATTTCAATTCGATGAGAAAAATTAAATACCACCCAAAATTAGGGCATTCCTCGGAATTGCCCAAAATGAGTACCTGGCCAGCTTCAATAAGAGACAACATGGCCCATGCAGTGTTCACATTGTGTGGTTTATTCCCTTCAATGTTCGTATAAACCTGTTGTTCCATAAAAGTAAAGATTTTTAAATATTTAGCAAAAGCATCTGAAACATTGAATTAATATTATCGAGGGTTTAATTAGCAATTAGAACATAATATCATTAAAAAAAGTCCTTTTTGATGACGTCAATACCTTATTAGGATTATGATGTGATCATACCTCTATATAACAACATTTCACTATAACAGTCAATTATTTTTTTGAATCAATTTTCATGTTATGTTACATAGTATATTTTTTATAACAACATTTTGTTATAGGAGCCAAAAATATCCAGAGAGGTGTGATTATATATGTTTTTTGGGATCTTTACACTAATTATTGTATCATTTAGTTATAATCAGTATGTCTACATTATATATTGATTATATATTTGTTATATACGGCGTATATACCGTGATCTCCGTAAATAGTACGGCTAAGCAGGTGAAAACTTTTTAGAATGATTCTTTTTCAAAGAAAACAGAGTTCCATTAACCTTAAAGAATACAGATATCACAACATTATTTAAGATCCAACTTGAAAAAAAATATTCTCCTAATATATACTTTGTGTGTGTGTCTATGAGGCGATAATTAAAGAAAAAATTCAAGACATAATTAACGTTTGACCTTGTGTTGAGATGAGAGATAGCTTTCTCCCCAACCACCAGAAGGTTGAAGTTGTTTGGATAATAGGAAATGACAAGCCTTTCTAATGCTTTTGCAACTTTCATAAGTCATACCACCAGCAACCAGCCCACTTATCCCAAACCACGTTCCATAGGTGTAGCAAACTCCCCACGATCCATACCTTGGTATACAAATATTTAGAGTTCAAGTTTTATACATTAACTTATACAAAAATATTTATATAATTAAATCAAACATATTAAGTAGTTAAGTTAACCACATAAAAAAAGTCACCTCCTTTAATTATATACATCAGTCTCAATTGGGACAAACTTGGAATTTTACGGCTTATTGAGGTTAATGCGTATAAATCAAAGTAAATGACATATTTTAAGTGGTTATCTTATCTATGTAATGAGCGTTTGAGAGCGTATATATAATTTTTTTCCAAAATTTGAGCCAAAAGCACTTAATAGGAATATTTTATCATGTATTTAGGTGTTCAATCAAAACATATGTCATAGTTCAAGTGTCTAAATAAAATTTAATAGCAAGTTCAATGGGCTATTAATGTATTAAGCCAAAAAATTATAAGTGTAAAACACTCGTGGGTACGGTCTGGTAATCAATGAAGTAAGTTGAGAATCATGAGATATCATGTTCAAATTAAAGCGAAAGCAAAATGTGATTTCTTCCTTACTGTCCAAGCTGCCTTGGTGGATAAAGTTATCCAATCGAAGATAGCAAATATCCCATAAAATTAATCGAGGTGCACAAACTGACCCCAGACACCAAAATTATCAAAATTATAGCATATTAACGTTGGGGTATCTATAGATATTTCTAAGAGAAAATTTCTTTTGTTAGGAAATAAAATAAACGTTAATTAGTTACCATAAGCCATTTAGCATGTATTCATGGAATTAGTTGGAATGCGCAAGTTGCATCGGACAATACTAATCAAAATTATATATACTAATGTTGGGGTATGTATAGATATTCCTACGAGAAAATTATCTTTTTATTTTCGGAAAATAAAAAGAAAATTAATTAGTTACCATGAGCCATCAGGAAGTTGAATGCTTTGAATGAAACAGAGAGCTTTCCTAATACATGCTCCTATTTCTTTCTCTCGATATTTGGGATAATGTTTCTTGAAGGATTGAAGAGCTTGAATTACTGCAGATGTACATTCTACATACCTGCAAGAATTTCACATATTTGCTCAATTCATTTTTCTGTAAAGAAAAATTATATCACATTCACTTGTAGAATACTCCCATAGTTTTGCCTTAATTTACAAAAGTTACCCTTGTGGTTTTTAGAATTACAGTAATTTCAATTTACAATAAATCAATATTTTCTAGCATGAATCAGGACCTTCTAATTAGGAAATTTCATTTCGAATTTCTACTTGGTTATATAGTATTTTCAATCTTTTCAGCTATAATGTGCGCGAGAAAAATATTTTTTTAAGAATTGTTTTTATTACATAGAAGGTAGGGGAAGGAGAAATGGCGGAGGGGATTATAAGGTGGTGAGAGTTCAGGTAGCAAACCAACTGAGCTACTCAGATTCCCCGAGAAAAAACAATTTAGCTATAGTAGAATAAATTTAAAATGAGGGATGCTTTTGTAATTTCAAAAAGCAAAAGGCAAAAGTTTCTTTAATGAAGGCAAACCTCAGGGATCTGATTTGTTAAATCAACACTTACATATTATGTGTAACATAAATATGTGGAAGTCTTACTGATAATCAATAGTGATATTCCCAAATGTTTCCGATGGATTAATCATCTGTCAATTCGCCATCAAAATGAAAACGAATTCATTTGGTGAATAAAAGAAATTTTATGTGCACCAGTTATTCCTTAAAGTAATATGTTACCTCAAGCCATGCATAAGATCTTGTTAGCTCATACGAAGCAAATCCACCATTGCTATTCTGAAATGATATATTTGAGTTTTAAATTTCTCTCTAAATTATTATCACATTTTTTTCTCTCTAAAGAAACTTTTACTTGTTGACAATATATCACGGCTTGCTCAAAATGAAAGATACACAGGTGCATACGATCCCATTTTACAATATTTGACTATTGATTTAGTATAAGTCAATTTAGTTCGGAAAATGGCCAAATATACCCATGTACTATCTAAAAGGGATCAAATATACCTCTCGTTATACTTTGGGTCCAAATATACCTCTGCCGTTATATTATTGTTTCAAATATACCCCTCCTCCATTAAAGTTGTACATGATGGACATCTAATCTTACGTGTCACTAGCTTTTGATGAGGTGCATACCAAATTGACCCGACCCATGGGTCGGGTAGGGTATTAACCCGACTATCTGAGGGTGGGTTAGGGGCGGGCAAGGATATGGTTGAACCCTACCCGTACCCGATTCGTTACCCGATGGGTAGGATACCCGACCCATCTCTACCCGACCCATGTATATATAATTGTAATTAATTTTAATTACAAAGATAATATTTATCCAATAAAGATAATATATATAATTATAATTAATTATAATTATATATATATATACATATATATACTTATAAATTATAATTATAAAGATAATAAATTGAGGACCTTAATTTAATTATTTAAGTATCAATATAGATAATAGTAATAAATTATATAATAAAAATATATAATTCTTAACATACAATTAACATGAATAGTTAAAATTATATTAGTTTGTGATTCTTATTAAAAATTATTAGTATAGTTTAGTGAGACAATATCAAAGAGTGAAAGGTAATAGAAACAAAGTTTGTGATGATTTTGCTAGGATTGGGACATCTCAGGTTTGCTAGTCAAAGTGATGACTTGGCATACCCACATGAGTTCTATACCTTTGCAAGTGTCAAAAGAAGGAACAGTAGTATGAAACTGAGTTAAACAATTACTTGGAAGATGATCTCATAACCAAGGCGGGTAAAGACTTTGAATTTTTGGCATGGTGAAAGATTTATTCACATAAATATCCCACTTTGTCAGAAATTGCTAAGGATATATTGTTCATACATGTTTCAACTGTTGCATCAGAGTCTGCATTTAGTACCAGGGGAGAGTAGTTAGCGCACAAGGTAGTCGACTTCACCCATTAACAATTGAAGCATTGATGTGCTCTTAGAGTTGGTTGTGAAATATTGTGAAAGGTAAATTGTGAATGCATTTGTTTACAAATTTCAAAATTCGTTCAATTTGGAATTTTATATTCATGATTCATATTTTTTTAATTGTGTGATTTTATTTGTAGATGAAGTTCCTAGTACTATATCAAACTTAGTTGAATGTCCAACCATTTGTGTTGATGAAGATGTGGATGATGAAGGTATGAAATCTTACATATATTACTTATTAATAAATGAAGGTGTAATTTTTTTCTATTTGGTTAATTCAATTAATTTTTTACCAATGTTGTAGATCCTTTGATAATACTTTGAAGATTTTTCAATGGTCAATGTAGTGCTTTGTTGTTCCAGAGGTATGACGTTATTGTTGTGTTTTTTCTTCCTTTATATTGAGATATAATTTTTTCTATATTATCTTTTTTTTATCATTTTTCTTTTGTTTTTCATAAATTTATGGAGAAACACACTAAAAGTTTAAAGACAAGAAGACATGTTTGATGTAATTGCATTTTGTTTTTGAGATGACATTAGTGTTTGGACAATTTTTTTCATAGAACTTTGATTGTATTTGATAATTATGAAACTTATTTGGTAATATATTTTATGAAATTTGTAGAATTTTTGTGTTTTATTAGAGGAAGTGTATAATTCGCGGGTATCCAATACCCAAAAGGGGCAAATAAGGATATGAAAATTATATACCAGTGGATAATGGGTAAGGTATGGGTGGCACATTTGGGAGGGTGGGTAGGGTACGGGAATCCCAAAACCCGCCCCAAACCCGACCCACTGCCATCCCTACATACCACGTGACATGTCATATCAACACTCCTAACCCATTTTACGCCTCCCCTCTATTTGTTCTTCGACCACTAAAGTTCAATTCCCCTCCACTGTCATTGCCACCATTACCGCCGCCGTGACCATCTCTGTATCTGGAAAAGATGACAATGATTTGACTTTCCCGCAGATCAGATCAGAAGATATGTTACCTTTATTAATGACTGATGAAGACAAGGTTCCCCAATGTCCCGAACAATGGAACTCACTTTCTGTATATTCACAGTACCCCCCTTTTCCACATCTCCATTGTCTTTCACCTCCGTCAAAAGACATTTCCCTCTCTGTAACCAAGCTTCTATATTCTCTGATAAACCAATCACCATACAGATTAATGTAAAGAAAATAGTTCTTGATCAAATCCCAATATTTTATCTTCTTTCATTTGAATACTGCAAAATGCATATCAACTAAAAACAAAATGTAAACCCCAAAATCTCTCACTGGCCAAATATAAAAATTAAAACACAAAAGAATCATTTCAATCTAAGAATGAAACTTTAGTGGTGGAAAAACAAATAGAGGGTATGTGTAAAATGGGTTAGGGGTGCTGACATGGCATTACATGTGACATCCACCTTATCAAAAGCTAGTGACACGTATGATTAGATGTCCATTTTGGACAACTTTAATATAGGAGGGTATATTTGAACCAATAGTATAACGACAGGGGTATATTTGAACCCAAAGTATAACAAGGGAGTGTATTTGGCCCTTTTCCGATTTGAATTTTGGTTTATCCTAAAAAACAAAATTAAAATGACATAAATGTGGAAAAATTAATTACTACTATAATTTATAATAGAACAAAACCTGAAGAGAAAGAAGCAAATCAACAGCATCACATAGCTTATGAGGGGCTATTGTTTCTCCAACAATGTCTAATGGACTCTGAGAAAGCAAGAGGGCTGCCTGTAGTTAAGCGAAATAAATAAATAAATAAGCGAATTTGTAAACAGATATTGGACGGGTTGAGTCTGTTTATTAATTTGGGATATAGCTTGATTTATGAAAGAAAGAATGACTTAGGCAGATAGAAGTAGTAGGAGTTCCCGTCGAAGGGGAAATGATTCATTTAGAAAAGATCTGATATCATTGATTTTGTTGGAGGAAGGGCTACTAGAGAGGAAGACTCCTTTAATGGTACCATCCTAGGAAGAATAGAATTTTCTTCTCTGGCATTGGGATTTTCATTTCCCGCCATAGCACGGACAAATCTATCTTCAATGAGTGCCCGACAGCTTAGTCTTTTGGATGTGGAGAGGTGTGTGAACAAAAAGATTCATGATGATTCATTCTGAGCCCAAGTTCGACTCAACCCATCCATTTGTCACTCTTAATTATAATCATGAACATCTTTTATATTTGAAGATGAAAATTAATGGACCTTTAAGGCTTCTGCAGTGCAATCAGATACAATCCAACCATTGTCTACAGTGGAGAAAGGCCATCCACCTCTAGAACACTGCCGATACCACTTCTTGGGGTTTCCACTACTATCTTCTCTAACCTTAAATTAAAAATGCAAAGAAAAGAGATTATTTACAGAGAAGTTAAAGCTCAATAAAAAAATTAAAAAGAAGATGGAATAAAAGAGAAAGAAAAAGATAAGTGTATTGAACCTGTGAGGCTTTAATGAAGTGGTGTGCATTTTTAAGCATCACACCATATTCGTCTGGAAGGTTTGTAGCTAGTATTGCTTGTACACCAAAGCTAACATCCCACAGTTGGCTTCCATTATACCCCTGTTGAAAGTAGTAAACTTAAATATGTAAGTACTTAGATTCAAATGTCTTTTAGTTATTCTAGATCCATGATCCTTTGTATTATTGAGGTGACTTTTATAATATTAATGTGGTTAGATTCAAGTGTGTGTGAATGTATTTAATAGGTGTGAGTTTAGAAGACTCTATTAACACTTATATAAGCCCTGTTTGTAGTGATATTATGTAAGAGTGGTGTTTATAATGATATGAAGTGAGCTTAATGTTTATTTCTCTTCCATCCTCTTTGTGCCTATGATATGACTCGCCTTATATTTTCAACAAGTGGTATCAGAGCATTGGTTCGATCCCGAAAGACATAAAGTTAAAATTTGGCAAACTTCATTGAATGTGTGTCTCCAGGTTTGAGGACCTGTAGAGAGGCCGGCTATTTGCAAAAGAAAAGTGATCTCTAGGTCTGTAAAGGAAAAAACAACCCGTAGAGAAGGTGTGAGTTTTGAAGGACTTCACAATATAGGAAAAGAAGACAAGAGAAGTCTTCCATGAGTTTGTGTTTGTAATAGCCAAAAGTTAGAAGATGATGGAGAATTAATTACCTAAAGCTGTGGATGTGTATACAAAGAGGATGTTGAAAATGAAGTTGAAAATGTCAAGAAAAATTGAAGAATATGAAAAGATATTTAAGTTTAAAGGGGATGTTTAAAATAATAAACTTAAATGTGTAAGTGTTTAAATTAAAATGTCTTTTATTTATCCTAGATTCATGATCATTTGTATTATCTAGGTGACTTTTATAATATCAATGTGGTCATATTCAAGTGTGTGTGAATGTATTTAATAGGTGTGAGTCTAGAAGACTCCATTAGCAGCTATATAAGCCCTGTTTGTAGTAATATTATGTAAGAGTGGAGTTTTACTAAAGATATGAAGTTAGCTTAATGTCTTTCTCCCTCTTCCGTCCTCTTTGTGCCCTATGACATTATCAAGGCCAGTTTTATATTCCCAACAACCCCTATAGTATAATTGTGTGTCAACTTTCAATAATGGAATAATAGTTTATCTCATGTGACATTATTTTTTGTTCAAAATACTTGTCAACTAAAAATTGATAAGAAGAGATTACTCCATATATATGATGTTAATATATGGGCTTTTCATTTTTCGCCCGTTAGGCAATATTAATTACGAATGTTAGTCAAAATATGTAAAATTTATCCACTGATTATGTATATAATATATATATATATATATATATATATATATATATATATATATATATATATATATATATATATATATATATATATATATATATATATATATATATATATATATATATTATAAGTGTAATAATGTATTAATCTCCCTTAGCCTTTCTCATTAATACAAATATATATAGGTGTACAATGTTGAATCCTTCTCTAATAAGGATCTTAATTCTACCATAATTATACAACACAAAAATATGGTAAATATATGTCTTATGTACACATGCTAATACACCCTCTCAGTCTGAGCGGGAGGAGGCCGGACGCTAAGACTGGATCTAAAGTCAAGGAAGAGCTGTCTAGGAAGACTTTTTGTGAATATATCTGCATACTGATAAGAGGAAGGCACATATAATACTCTGACATGACCAAGAGCAACCTTCTCACGAACAAAGTGGATGTACATCTCAATATGCTTGGTTCGCTGATGCTGAACCAGATTATGAGATAGATAGATGGCGGATATGTTATCACAATAAATCAAAAATGCCTTACGCAACGACACTGAAGCTCCAAAAGAAGGTTTTGGAGCCAACAGATCTCAGCAACAACATTCGCAACACCTATGTACTCTGCTTCTGTACTCGAACGAGATAATATGACTTGTCTCTTAGCAGACTAAGATATGAGATTATCCCTTAAGAACACACAATAGCTTGAGGTGGATCGTCGCGTGTCCGGACAGTCTGCCCAATCAACATCCGTATATGACAACAATCTGGTCGGTGCTGAGGGGTAGAGATGTAATCCATAATCAAGTGTTCCCTTAACGTATCGAATGATACGTTTAAGGGCAGTAAAATGAGGCTCCCTAGGGGCATGCATGAATAAACATACCTGCTGAACAGCATAAACAATATCATGTCTAGTGAAAGTTAGGTACTGTAGGGCACCTGCAAGACTCCGGTAGAGAGTGAGATCTGACATTGGATCTCCATCCAAAACACTGAGCTTTGATTTGGAGTCAACTGGAGTAGACATGATCTTACAATTTGTCATCTTAGCCTTGTACACTATCTCATCTGCATACTTACAATGACGCAAAAACATCGAGTCCGCAGATCTAGTCACTGATATACCCAAAAAATAGCTTAACTTCCCCAAGTCAGTCATGGCAAATTCGGTTTTAAGCAATGCAATGATCTCATTTTTTAACAGATCAGAGGAGGCGGTAAGCACAATGTCATTCACATATAATAATAAATAAGCGATGCTACTACCGTGATGAAAAATAAAGAGAGAATTATCACTTGCTACATACAAACCCAATCCGCAGAATGTACTGTGCAAAGCGATCATACCACGCTCTAGGGACATGTTTTAAACCGTACAGTGACTTACGGAGACGACATACATACTGAGGGGATGATGGATGAACAAAACCAGGTGGTTGGTGGGTGTAAATAGTTTATTTCAAATCCCCATGTAGAAACGCATTCTTCACATCAAAATGATGAATCAGTCAATGCTTGCCCATAGCTATATTCATGACTGTACGAATAGTGATCGGTTTAACAACAAGACTGAATGTATCCCCACAATCAATGCCCTCCTGCAGATTAGTACCATTTGCCACAAGCCTTGCCTTATATCTTTCAAGTCACCAGTGTCTCTGTACTTGTGACGAAAAACCCACATGCACCGGATCACATTCACCCCCTTCGGTCGAGGAACCAAATCCCAAGTATGTTGTTTCGTTAAAGCATGAACTCCTCACACATGGCCGCATTCCAATTTGGGTCTAGTTTGTCTAATTTTGGGCTTTTGGGGATTGGGGAAATGGTTTGTGTAGACCAAGTTAAATTGGATTTTGGGTTTGAAAATCTCATGTTGTGCACGGGTTTTCATACAGTGTGAGGGTGCGGGCTGGGTATTGCTGCTGGGTATCGGGTCGGGTGTACTATTTTGTCAGGGGTCAGGTTCGGGTCACTACAGGGTGTCGGAATTGGGTGTTGTGGTAGAGTGGGTGACTAGTGATTGGTTATAGTGGCTAGGGTATGAGTTGGCATTGTTCTGAGTTGGGCGAGTACGGGAGCAGTGGTGTTGTTGAGTATTGTCGTCGGTCGCGATAAATTGGGAGTGGCGAAGGACTATAGGGGTGGGGTATGGTGTCAGTGGAGGGTGGGGATCGGGATTCGGGTTGTTTGATGGAGGTCCAGGTGTGCGAGGGTGGTTGTCGGTGGTTAGTAGTGATGCGTCTTGGTGTTAGTGCAGTGGAGACGAAATAGTGATGGGGATGAGGACCGGTGAAGACACTGAGTTGGTTGGTCGATTGCCGGTGGTGACGGTGACTGCGATCGGACCGAAGGCAGAGACGCCGGGGTTGGCTCTATAGTGGTGGCAGTGGGTGGAAGAGACTAGGAGGTGACGATCGAACTTTCGGTGGCTGCAGTTTGTGCATCTGTCGCCGCCGGAACAGCGGCAGCCTGGCGGAATGCTTGTTGGACAAGCGGTGATGGGCCCGAATCTTCGAGGAATTGGTAGTCAGTGACTAGAAATTTTTTGATTTTGTCAAATGGGAAGACATATTCGACAAAGGTGACGTGGCAAAAAATTATAACTTTGTCGGTGAAGAGCTCATAACACAAGTACCCCTATGGTTTGACGGAAAACCTAGGAAGGCGCACGGAGTTGATCGGGGTGCTAATTTGTGATGTGCCATCGATGTCATATTTGGATAACCAAGACAAGACAACCGAAAATTCTAAGGTGGTCATAGGAGGGGATCCGACGGTAGAGAATTTCGGTGGGTGTCCTATTTTGAATTGCACGGGTAGGTAGAATGTTGAGAATATTTTCTACCATTTTTAATGCATATACCAAAAAATAGAGGGGAGCGACGCATGAAAAAGGAGGGTACAAATCATATTATTAATGATTCGGAGAATTCTTTCAGGTTTTCCATTTTGACGGGAGATATGGGGGCATGAGAAACGAAAAATCATGTTGTTAGCCGCACAAAATTTATGAAAGATGGAATTATTAAACTCACGACCATTATCACATTGAAACGATTTTATGTCTTTTTTAAATTGCGTTTTGATCATTGTACGAAACTCAACAAATTTGGAGAACACTTGAGATTTGAGTTTGAGTGGATAGACCCAAAGAAAGTGACAGAAATCATCTAAAAATACTAGATAGTATTTGTGGCCTAAGTTGCTGGTTATGGGAGATGTCCAAACATCAGCGTTAATAATATCAAAGGGAGAGAAAGCAGTACTCATAGAAGTCGCAAATGGTAGTCTAACGTGTTTCCCTATCTAACACGATGATCAACTATGAGAAAGATTCCCTTTGTTGCATCAGATTAAATTTCAATTTCTAAGAGACTCAAAACGTGAGAACTCGGATGACCAAGTCTACTATGCCACGTAGAGTGAGATAAGGCTGTTAAAACGGTGGGAGGAGTGACACTAGCAGCGAATGTGGGTAGGAACGGATATAGGTTCCCCTCACTATTGCATCTCGTAAGGAGTTTTTCGGTACGGAGGTCCGTTACGAAAAATCCAAACAGGTCAAAATTAATTGAGACATAATTATTAGTGACAAATTTTCTGACAGAAATTGGATTTTTGATGATGTTTGGTGCATAAATGATGTTTTTAAGAGAGAATGGGAGATGCGGTGGTGGGTTAAGGGTATTGCCAAATCTTTGAATTGAAATGTGATGACCACTACCGACCATAATAGATTGTGGAGTGGGTAATTGGTGCAGTTCAGGAAGAGTACCTGAATTATTGGTGAGATGAGACGTAACGCTCGTATCCATATACCACGCATTATCCGACTGTTGATGGGTCAAGAAAGTCTGATTTATTCTCGGATAAAAGACAAAATTTTAATTATTTTCTTTTGGCCGAAAGAAGGAGAGAAAACAGAAAAGTAGAAAAGGCTGGTTAAGCAGTCTCGGGTGAAACACAGTAACCGAGGTAATCAATCGGTACTGGAACGGAGAAGAGCTGTCACCGTCTTGGAATAGAGAAGTACAACAAGCAGAACAGAGAAGGAAAAAGCAATTTAGCTTGATTTTGGCTTCGGTGTGAACAAAATTGTAGAAACCGAGGGGAAAGAAAAGAATGAGGGACTATGTTCTCGCTTCTGATACCGTGTAATAATATATTAATCTTCTTTGAGAGTTTTTTTCATTAATACAAATATATATAAGTTTATAATATTGAATTCTTCTTTAATAAAGATTTCAATTCTACCATAATTATACAATACAAAATATGATAAATATATGCCTCATGTACACGTGCTAATAATAAGTATTCTTATCAAGGTCGTCACAAACATTTTGGGGGCCCTGTTCTAATTCGTAAAATTGAGTTCTTAATATAAATAAATATACAATTTCAATAATTAGATTTGGCTAAGACCTACGAATTATGAGCCTTTAAAGTAAATTCTGACTAATACTACTTAATAAAAAATAAAAAATAAAAAAAATAGGCCCCTAAAATTTTTCATTTTTCGGAGGCCATGTGTGGTAGCACAGCTCGCACGGGCCCAAAAACGCCCCTGATCCTTATGTATATAATATATATATATTATATGTATATTTCTACTTAGTATACAAAACATATACATTTACCGGCTACTACTTTTTGATGTTTTTACACTATATAACGCGCACTCCAAAATCACAATTATAGCTAGTAAAACATATACCTTTATATATTTATTGTTATATACACAAAATATATATATTTTTTATATAATTATCGTATATTTTATTATTGGATAGCAGTTGTAATTATCTTTGGTCGAGCCACCAATGTGTAAAAAGTCCTTATTTTTTAGGCTGCCCAAAAAGGTGGAGGTAATTATCCCGTAAGATATTTTGTAACCATTTTTAGCAGCCAATTATGGATAAAAAGGGAATAAAATTTAAGAATGAATAAAGTGATAATACCTTCATTTTCATGCCATCTTCAGCGAGCCATAGATAGTCTTTGATTCTGGAGAGATGAAGTTTGATTGCCTCGGAATCTGGATCCTCTACCCAACAACACAGCATGTTCAATACCTGTATTTATTTTAAAAATCACTTGTTAATATCGAATTTGTTTATTTTTTGTTTTATAGTATGGATTCATGTAAAAGAGTAAAACTTAGAAATTCTAATATTTTACACTAAAGTTAAATAATTACAATACCTTGTTGACAGGTCCAATACAAATATAGTTGGTATTTTCATCCTCATAATGAATATGTTCCATCACAGTGTTAAGTGCCTTTCTTCTTAGCTTGTTGAGTGGCCATTGCATGAGAAGAGGCTCTGCAATTTTGTGAAGACCTTCCCAAAGAATGTCTTGTACTAATGGATGAGGGTAGTACAAATCTTCCTGAAAACAGCATACATCACTTCATTAATCCCATTTTCGCGAAAACTACATTAAGTAATATTTTCCTATCTATTTAAGTCTTGGAGGAAAGTTATCGCTATATGCAAAAATGAGAAATAACAGGTACCCTATGGAATTAAATCGAGAGAAAACTACGTTATTGGGTCTCCCAAAAAATAATTGCCGGCTTTTTGTTTAAGTATTAATTATAAATATACATATAATATACATTATTGTAGACATAAATATACATAATCAATGTATCAATGTCTGTAATTGATTTCGGCCGATGGGCCAACAATTTAAAAAGTTCATTAATCAAGATGCGCACAAGCTAACACGGATACCATAGTTATAAGAAAAATTGCCAATTTTTGCGGTAATTTAATCCTTTGAGAAAAAAATTATTTAAAACAGAAGAAATTAGAAAAGTAGGACAGGAAAGATAAAAGAAACGCACCTTAGCACATTGGTTTCTGGCCAAGTCCCAATCAATGTGGTGATAGGGAATTGTATAGAGCTCTCTTCTAAGTGATAATACGGTGGAATCAATAGGACCTACATATCTTGTCCCATACAAGTAAGACATTGGTAAATACACCATTCGACAGTGGCACCACATTCGACCTAGCATCATCAAGTGAACTCATTGAAAATTATTAGAGAACGAAACTAAAATGAAAAACATGAATTATGTTGAATTAGAAGTAAAATATATTAGCATAAATGAACCTGGGTGTATAGGAACAAAGTATGGGAGAAGCCATAATTCTGGCGGAAGTGGATTATTGCCACTCCATTCGTATACTCCTAGGGCCTAATACAAAGAGTCCCAAAAGAAAAAGGAAAAAAACTCCTATGTTAAATTCTTAATTAATACATGTAATGTATAATGGGGAAAGTAAGTAAATGTTTGAAGATATAGTAGTTGAAATCTAATGCAATTTTTTTTTAAATATCATTTGGTATGTAATATTCACTAGTCTGACTAATCAAAATTTATATCGCATGTGACTAATTAAAGAGCAAACCGGCCTAGGACGAGTTTTCTTCATTCCTAAGGCTCGAAAATGAATTTTCTGTGTAAGGATAATACAATCTGATTCATTTTACCACACTTTTTGATGGTTAATCCAATAAGTTAATGGAATTGATGAGGTAGTCAAAATTCTTTATGAACCTTTTTGGAAGTTCTTAAACAATACATGTAGGATAAATGTAACTCAACAGTCAACACACTCATGCCGTACAATGTGGACTTTAATGCTGGCTTATGACTTACGAGTGTGAAAACGAGATTAAAAATTTCCATTGATACCATATGAAAGAATCAAAACATTCAATCAAGACTTTATAAGTAATGGGTGAAGTCCAAGACCTCCATAAACTACATTTAATTAAAGTCCTTAAATAACCCATACTTATAGCAAATTTTTATACTCTAATAGTGCAAAAAAAATTCTTATAAAATTGATTAAAAATAAACTATATATACATAATTTTCTATATACTAACTCATCTGGAAAAAAGAAAATGAAAGTCAGTAAAATGATGCAACCGATTAAAATATACTAATAATATAAAAGCTCTACAACTTATATCCTTCATAAGTACGACTGTACGAGAAATAAATATTATGTTAATAACAAACCTTTCCAACTTAAACTGGAACAATATTAGGTGTATTTATTGGTATTGTAGGTAAAAATTGGTGTATTCGAAAGGTTAAACAATAAGAAGACTGAGTCGAGAGATAACTCTCTGTCTTTAAGATAAAATTGCCCCATATAGATGCTTTTACGGTGATGGACAATAGTCTCCCAAGATAAAACAGCAACGATCAACTATACAAAGCAAATACATTTGATTCTAGCGAAAAAATAAATATAAAACAAATTGTTGGTTCTGTTTCTGTATTTTTGAAACTGAACAGAAGAGATTCATTTCTGTTTCTGTATTTTCGAAACTGAACAGAAGAGATTCGTTTTTGTTACAATATTTTTGAAACTGAACAAAAAGATTAGTTTTTGTTTCTGTGTTTTCGAAACTAAACAGAAGAGATACATTTATGTGTTTTCGAGTTTTGTATGTTTTGAACAGAACAGAAGAGAAGAAAAGAGTTGTGTATTGTATTGTGTGTTCTCTGTATTTAATTTGAACAGAAATGTTCAATTTATAAGAGCAGAACGGGAAGCAACGTTTTGTTGAACATTCATGTCTGTTGGCTGGTGTCTTTTGGAGAAGACATAACCATTGTAACATTTCGAAAAACTTCAGGGACTGAAAGGAAAGTTCCGGAAGAAAGCCCGAGACCCGAACTCGATAGGACGGGACGGGCGCGCGGCGGCGCGCGTGTGGGGCTTAGCCTCGAACCCAAGCTCACCTGGGTCCTCTCCCTTCTAAATACACGGGTTACCCCTTGGCGACCCAAACCCTTACTCAAACTTAGAGTTTACATATTACACAATCCTTCCATCTTCTACCAATGAGGGAGATTGTTATTTTTGGCCAAAAATACTCCATCTTTTCATGTCTCAAACACCTTACTTTGTGTACCAATATCTCTTTCATTTCTTAACGAAATTTGACGATACTTGGCACTAACATCATCTACTCACTTAGTAGATTAGGTATGTGCGAAAAAACGATATTTCAGACATGCGGAGCCGACGTGTTTAAGTCATTAAAGACGAGATAAATTCAATCCCACATTAGTAAATTTCTAAAAATCCCCTCTTGAAAGAGAATTGGTGCACACGAAGTGCCAAAGTCCAGCAATCTTTCAGCGAAAAGATATTGCATCAGGAAAGGTAGATTATACTTTGAACCTTCCTTAGTCGATTACCAACGGATTTACTTACTGCGCGGTGAAAGTGATATCTTGAACCGTCAGTGTTTAGTGTAAACCAAGACAATGGTATCAATATATTAACTCTATTTATTCATTTCTTCTTATCATTTTGTCCGTTGTGGCCATGGACAACGCTTGAATTCTTAAGTGTGTACATTTGAAGCGGTCTGTCTTCGCACTTAAATATGTGATGTCCTATAAGGTATATTGCTCTACCCCACTCGCAAGTGTTAGGAATCATTAAAAGTTTCATAAACTTATCTTTTACCCATTATGTAAGTAACACTCAATGTCTATCATGAGAACGACTTTGGAGTTATCTATCTTTAAAGAATGATAATCCGAAGTGCTCTTACTTCAAGTGAAGCGCTAAGCTGTACCTCTATAGTTTAGTTTTCCTATTAAACCAAATTCCTGGGATCTCCACTCAGTAAGGTTGGGTTACCACCATAAAAATTCTTATTGTTTGAGTTTTAAGCCCATTCCCATAGACAAGTAAAATATTTGATATTTGGGTAGGCCTTTAGTTAATGGATCCACTAAGTTATCCTATGATTTGACGTAATCAATGGAAATGACACCCACAGTGATCAACTGTCTAACGGCCTTCTAGAATTGTTATTGTACATATTACTCCGTGCCCTTCCTAAAGCCGATTGGTTGTCACAGTGAATCATCACCGAAGGTACGTGTTTATCCTAATAAGAGATATCCTCTAAGAAGTCGTGAAGCCACTCTGCTTCTTCTCCTGCTTTGTCCAAAGTGATAAACTCTAATTCCATCGTGGATTGGGCGATGCATGTTTGCTTAGAGGATTTCCAAGACATAGCCCCACCACCAATTGTAAAAACATACCCACTAGTGGATTTGGTGTTCTTTATGTCTGATATCCAGTTGGAATCATTGTATCCTTCCAGTACGGCTGAATATCTTGAATAATGTAATCTGTAAGTCAGCGAATATTTCAAATAGCGTAGTATCTGATTTAACGCCTTCCAGTGATCATTTTCAGGATTACAAGTAAACCTAGCCAACTTATTGACTGGATAAGCGATATCGGGTCGGGTGTAGTTTGTAATGTACATTAAACTACCAATGACCTGCGCATATCGCTCTTGGGATACGGGTGCACCACAATTCTTATCAATTCTATGATTCATATCCATTGGTGACTTCATAGGAGGACTATCAAATACATCAATTTTTCTCAAAACATCTTCAATTTAATGAGATTGCGATAATACCAGCCTGTCAGATGTCTTAGAAATCTTAATTCCTAAGATTACATCTGCAATACCCATATCTTTCATGTCAAAATATTGTCTCAACATATTCTTGGTTTCCAGGATCAAGTTTAGACTACTTCCGGTGATGAGCATGTCATCTACGTAAAGGGATATCATGACAAATGAGTCAGAGTTCCCTTTGATATAGATATATTTATCACATTTATTTATGGAGAAACCTTTTGATAATAAAGTATTGTCAAACTTTTCATGCCATTGTTTCAGGGCTTGTTTGAGTCCTTACAGAGACTTAACAAGTCGACATACTTTCTTTTCTTGTCCTGGAATCACATACCCCTCGGGTTGTTCCATGTATATTTCCTCTTCCAACTCTCCATTTAGGAAGGCTGCCTTAACATCTATTTAATGTATCTCAAGGTCACGCAAAGCTGCAATGGCTATGAATACCCTTATGGACGTTAATCTAGACACGTGAGAGTATGTGTCGAAGTAATCGAGGCCTTCCTTTTGTATGTAGCCTTTGAGTACTAATCTGGCCTTATACTTATCAATAGTTCCATCTGCTTTGTACTTTCTTTTGAGTATCCACTTACAACCCAAAGGTTTGTTTCCCAGATAAAGATCAACCATTTCCAAAATATGGTTTTACATGATGGAATCTATTTCGCTTTCTATAACTTCTTTCCAAAGCGGTGCTTCTGGAGTTGACAATGATTCCTTAATTTTCCTCGGTTCATTTTCAACCATATAGGTTAGAAAGTCTGGACCAAAGGTTTTTTCCTTTTTAGCCCTTTTGCTCCATCTTGAGTCAACCTCTAGAACCCCTAAGTTATGTATGTCTGGAATATTAAGTTCCGGATAGTCAGTAACTTCTGAGTCCTGTATATCTGGAACGTCTAGTTCCGGATAATTAGAAACTCCCGGGTCTTGTTGATTTTGAGCATTTTGTTCATAACTTCATTTGCGCGAAATTGTTTCTTTTTCCTTTCTAGGAAATATCTGTTCAAAGAATTCAGCATTTCTTGATTCCATGATCGTACCTTCGTAGATATCAGGTATCTCTGACTTATACACTAAGAAGCGATAATCACTACTATTATTTGCATATCCGATGAATATGCAATCTACAATCTTAGGTCCAATTTTGACCTGTTTTGGTTTTGGTACTTCGACCTTTGCCAAATAGCCCCACACTTTCAAATATTTGTAAGTGGGTTTATTTCATTTCCATGATTGATATGGAGTTTTATCCTTACGCTTATGCGAAACTCTATTGAGAATTGTATTAGCGGTAAAAATTGCTTCGCCCCACATGTTTTGGGCTAAACCGAAATTGATAAGTAAAACATTCATCATTTCCTTTAACGTACGGTTTTTGCATTCGACATTACCGTTAGACTGAGCCAAGTAAGGAGTGGTTGTTTAATGAACAATGACGAATTTAGCACAATATTCTTCAAACGATGCTACGTATTCTCCCCCTTTATCACTACGAATTGCCTTAATTCATAGGTTTAGTTGATTTTCAACTTCTGCTCTGTAACGTTTAAATGCTTCAAACGCTTCGTCTTTACTTTTCAACAAGTAAACATAACAATACCTTGCACTATCATCAATAAAAGTCACAAAGTACTTGTTCCTCCCTCTAGTTTGCACAAACTTTAAATCACATATGTCGGTGTGAATAAGTTCTAGAGGAGCGGTATTTCTTTCGTCTGAATGGAAAAATGACTTGGTTAATTTTGCCTCTACGCACACCTCACATTTATGTTGAGGGTTTATGTCGAATGAAGGCAACAATTCCAACTTTACTAACTTTTGAATTGATTTGTAGTTAACATGTCCTAATCTATGATGTCATAAATTAGAAGACCCAAACAAGTAGGTAGAAGGCTTTATTTTATTTGATGAACGAATTACAGACCTAACATTCATTTTGAAGAGGCCGTCACATGCGAAGCCCCTTCCTACAAAATTACCATTCTTAGCTATTACAAACTTGTTGGACTAAAAAACTAGTCTAAAACTAGCCTTGACCAACAGTGGCCCTGAAACCAAGTTCTTGCGGATCTCAGGAACGTGCATCACTTCCTTTAGAGTGATCTCTTTGCCTGGAGTCATTTTGAGGACAACATTTCCAACCCCCTGTACTTTAGAGGTGGCACCGTTGTCCATGAACAACTTCTTGTCCGTGACTGGGCGTAAGATGAGAATGCATTGTTGTCACAGCAGATGTGATGGGTAGCACCCGTGTCTATCCACTATTGCCTTGGGTTCTCCACCAGATTTGCCTCCAGCACCACTGCCGAGAAATCCACAATCTTGTCGTCAAGATCCGGAAGATTATCCTCGTCTTGTACAATGTTAGCCTTTGCCTTGTGTTTGTTCTTGGCCTTCAGGTCATTTGTGACCTAGATATTTTGGCCCACTTCAGTCATTGTGTTAGACTGAGTGTCCATTGCATCCCCACCAAAAGGAGGATCTTTTATCTGAGATCGTGACAGGCTCAACGCAGTAAGATATAACAACATCTTTAGTCTCTTTCGCTTGTTGTAATTGTTATCCAGAACCTTACCTGGGCATTTTCTTAGGAAACTGTCAGGAGTAGGGATAACAACATTTCCTTAAGCAGCGCTAGAGGCATTGACTTGAACAGCAGCAGTGCCTTGAACATCAACAACAGAACTAGAAACAAAACTGTTGACAAGAGTAGAACCTGAACTACCAGCGAAATCGTTAACAGAACTATCAACAGAACAGTTAGCAGAAACAAAGCAAAAACCAGAATTAGAACCAGAACTGAAAACACAACTGTTGACAGACATCTTTCGAACATTTTAATAATTTTGTCTTAAAATTATAGGTAAAAATTGGTGTATTCGAAAGGTTAAATAATAAGAAGGCTAAGTCGACAGATGACTCTCTGTCTTTAAGACAAAATTGCCCCGTATAGATACTTTTACGGTGATGGACAATAGTTTTCCAAGATAAAACATCAACGATCAACTATACAAAACAAATACAGTTGATTCTAGCGAAGAAATAAATATAGAACAAATTGTTGATTCTATTTTTGTATTTTTGAAATTGAAGAAAAGAGATTCATTTCTGTTTCTGTATTTTCAAAACTGAACAGAAGAGATTTGTTTCTATTTCTGTATTTTCAAAATTGACAGAAGAGATTCATTTCTGTTTCTGTTAATTCGAAACTGAACAGAAGAGATTTGTTTCTGTGTTTTCGAGTTCTGTATGTTTTGAACAGAACAGAATAGAAGAAAAGAGTTGCGTATTGTATTGTGTGTTCTCTGTATTTAATTTGAACAAAAATATTTAATTTATAAGAGCAGAATATGAAGCAACGTTTTGTTGAACATTTATGTCTGTTGGCTAGTGTATTTTTGAAAGAAAGCCCGAGACCCGAACCCGATCGGACAGCACGGGCGGGCGGCGACGCGCATGTGGGGCTTATCCTCAAACCCAAGCTCACCTAGGTCCTCTCCCTTCTAAACACATGCGTTACCCCTTGGGGTCCCAAACTTTTACTCAAACTTAGAGTTTATATATTACACAATCCTTCCATCTTCTACCAATGAGGGAGATTTGTCATTTTTGGCCAAAGTCACTCCATCTTTTCATGTCTCAAACACCTTACTTTGTGTACCAATATCTCTTTCATTTCTTAACGAAATTTGACGATACTTGAGACTAACATCATCTACTCACTTAGTAGATTAGGCATGTGCGAAGAAATGACGTTTCCGACATACGGACCCCACGTGTTTAAGTCATTAAAGATGGGATAAACTCAATCCACATTAGTAAATTTCCAACAGATATTTCACCATGCTTTATGTAGTAACTTAGAGGATGAATTTATTTTGAAAATAGAAAAAAACAAAATAATGATTAAACTTAATATACTCCCTGATAGTATCCACAGTGGCATACCTCTATTAAAGGCTTACAGGCTTTAATGGAAAATCAAAAAGATGTTTATCATGGAAGAAGTATCCAGGAATGAGCCCAAGAAGTCGTGGTAGAAGAACCCAAGAAGATGCTTATCATTGTAGAAGTGCCCAAGAAGGATCCAAAAATTATGGGGTCATTGGCACAAATACCCTTATTTTGGGCTGATCTTTAATTTTTACCACTCACATTTGAATGTTTTAATTTTGTTCCCTTTAGTTTTTAAGTCAATAACATTAGGACGAAGCTACCCATCTCATCTCACATAGTCTGGGATTCTTTTTCAATTCATCTTCTTCATCAATCTTATCTTTCTCTCCTTTTTGAGCTCCAAGCATCAATATTGATGAATTTCAAAAGCTCTTGGATTATTTGAGTATTTTAAGTACATTAATAGCCACAGAAATCAGGAAAATAGTATTTGGATCAATTGTGACATCTCCAAACATCAAAGCCAGATCTGAAAACTCATCTTTAAATTCTCTATACTTTTGATTACTAAGAGTCTTAATTAGTGAAGTATATACTACTTGCTAGTTATTTTTCAGAGACATGGCATCAGAGATATATCACTTGAGATGAAAAATACTAAAGATGGTCAAGTGTCTCGCTCGATGTGTTAAGGTTTATAGATTTTTTATGAGTAAATTTCATTAAGAATGAAATGGGTTTCATTGAAATGTAAAAAAAAAAAGAAGATAAAATTTGGGGTTTTAAAGTAAGGAAAACCCAGATAGAATTTTGTGAAAATTAACAAAATTTAACTGTAAACTCTAACTTAAGGCATGTTGATGGTCAATTGTTAATGACTTGTTATTGGCATTTCAAATGTGATCAGGTGTTCCGGTCATTTTGTTTTTAATTATAAGAGGTGTTCGGATCATTATAGCTCTTACCAGTGTTTGGATTCTAAAGTCTTAATTTGTTCTCCTCATTTGGTCCTTACTTTTTATGATAGTCTGATCATCATTGTTATAGTTCAATTGATCAGAATCTTAAATCAGTGTGTTATTTGTTGTTTCGAGATTTGATGGTGGTACTTCTAGCTAGAATCAGGGGTCAATTAAGTTATGATTATATTTATGGCTTTAAGAGTTCCCATTATATGTTGGGTGCTGACATTTGTTTGAGTGGTTCTAAAAAGATTTATTTTAATGAAAACTCTACCTTAAGGTCGAGTTTGTCTTTCGACATAAGGTAAACTCTGCCTTATATGCAAATTTCATCTTGCGAATCCAAACTCTACCTTAAGGCATGCAAACTTTACTTTAAGATAGAAAACTCTACCTTAAGGCAAAATTTACCTTCAGGCATAATGTAAACTCTGCCTTATAATGTAGAGTTTGCAGGCAAATTCTACCTTGAGAATCCAAACTCTACCTTAATGCATGTAAATTCTATCTTAAGGCAAAGTTTGTCTTCAGGCATAAGTTTGCAAGCAAATTCTACCTTGCGAGTCCAAACTCTAGGTATGCAAATTCTACCTTAAGACATGCAAACTCTACCTTAAGGTAGCAAACTCATGCAAACTCTACCTTAAGACAAAGTTTGTCTTTAGGCATAAGTCAAACTATGCCTTATAAGGTAGAGTTTGCATACAAATTCTACATTGTGAATCTAAATTCTACCTTAAGACATGCAAATTCTACCAATACAAATTGTTCCTCAATTCCAATTTCATATATCTTCCTGAATTCTAAATTTATATAGCTGAAAACTCTAAATTTGTATGGTAGATTCTGAATTCAAATTAGAGCAGCTAATCGCTTGGTTATTATTGGACTTTTTGCCTCTTTCACTTGTTGCAAGTGACATTACAGAAGGGGTCTTAAATCAGTCTTTTTCCGCCTGACAGTCACCATATTTGGTTTGTTTACTTTCTCATTGCTGATTTTGTAAAGCTTGTAGTCCAATTAGTTACTAATCAAGTGTCTTTAGTAAATAATGGCAATCTTCAATTCCTAATTTCATATATGTTCCTGAATTCTATACCAACAGAATCCAGGTGAGGATTAAGAAAAAATGGAGTTGTGTTTCTAAGTTGGAGGGCATTTTAGTCTTAAAAGATTCATTAAATGCAGGGAAGGACAAAAATGAAAGACCAGACCATTTGAAAGGAAAATATTAAAAAACAACTGATTTGAACAACAAACCGTGCAATTTTTTGAAAATTACGACAGAAGTGAACTAATTGCTACATTTATTTCATGGTCCAAGTTCAAGAGGTTGGGCCACATAGAGTCCAAGAGGCAGCCCAAGAAAGGAGCTGAAAATTCAGCTCAAAAGGATATGTAATTTTAGCCCAAAAAGGGCTGAAAAGTGACGCCAAACATTGGGAATTGGACTTGGGATTTTGGTGCTCAAAAGTCAAGAATTTTGACACTTCTTTCCTTATTTTATCTAGGAGGAAGTTTGACAATTATTTTATATGTTTTTACAGTTTAAAAGTTTTTTACAGCTTATTTGAATTGACTTATTTTAAATGTTTTTAAATTAAAATAGCTTATAAGTATTTTTATAGTGTTTTAATCTAAAAAAGTATTTTTAATCATTTCCTTTTAAGCACTTGCTTTTAAGTCAAAAGAATCAAAATAAGTTAAAAGTCATAAGCTATGATTCCTAACTTGTGACTTTAGGCTTATAAGTCAGAAAATCATAAGTCCATCCAAACATGCTCCTAGTTTAAAAGTTTCCTAGTTAGATTTTAGTATGTAATTATTTCCATAAAAGTAGAGTCTAATTCCATGCTATTTGGGATAAGTTTTTTCTTTATATAGTGGTGGATTTTATTATTTTAATTAAACAAAATTATTATTATTGAGAGTTTCTCTTCTTTACACCTTTGTGTGTGGTAACTATGGATTTATCTTGCAACCCTACAAGTTCTTATTCGTAAATTAAAGAATGTAATTAGTCTTATATTAAATATTGTCTCTAATTTCTTTGAAATAAGAATCTATATCATTTTTTATATAAGTTTTTGAATTGACTCTATTAGTATCATAATTAGTTTTAATTTGCTCATTTTGAATACTAAGATTAATTAGAATTCTTATCACTTCATCTTGAAATTTGGGAATTTTATTTTCGAATTTGGCATATCTTTAAATTCCGTCTTTAATCTTCATATTTTCGCTTCGCATTACTTTCTTGTTTTATTCAAGTAACCCGAATCTTATCAATGTCTCTTCACTTTTACTTGTCTATTATTGACTTTGCACGCCATTAAGAATTAATAAATGAGTATACATTTTATCATAATACTCATATTAATTGGTGTATAGTCTCAATAGATTTGGGAAGTGATTTGAAAATGAGTAATAATGTTAAGGATAAAAAAAGTTTATCTTTCTCTTGATATGTTAAAGCAGACAAATAAAAGTGAAAAATTATTTTTACTATAGTGAAGAAGTATAATTGAACAGGGGAGTAAAAATTAAAACAGTCCTCCTACTTACCGAGAGCCAGAATTTTCCCCAGGAAGGAATGTATGTGACACCCCCATGCTCAAGAATCCATTTTCTAGCTTTCTCCATGCCTTCATTATTTACATCTTCACCAAGAAGTCTTAATGTCACATAATTGAGAGCAGTGCAAAACATGGTGCTATGTCCTTCTATGTGCAATCCCCATCCTCCATCCCTATTCTGCATTTTTTTAATACATAAAAACACTTATGTTAATATTGGGTTTGGTGTTGTGACATTTTAACCAACATATCTTTTTAAGGGCTGATTTAAATGTATATAATGTTGGAACAAATGTCATAACATTCGGACCAACATCTTTTGAAAAAATAGTTTTGCCTTACTTCACAGAATGAAGTTATATTTATGGAAATATTACTACGAAGTAAAAGTGATTTGACAAGGTAAATAAGAGCTGATGAAAAATGTGTGAAGAACAAATCAAGATTGTTCCTATGCGTGAGAAACAAGACCAAGAATTTAGAGGATTTTGCTCCATGACTTCTCCAACAAACACACCAACTGTCCACCTTTTCATCAACCTTCACAACGGATCGATGAGTTGTTCAAGGAAGACTTTCTACTATAAATAGAGAGGCTACTACAGTGAATCGATATCCAGAAACAGATTGCAAAAATATCAAGAGAGCTCTCGAGAATTCATCTCAGAAAACTGGATCACAAGTGTTGCCTGAGCGTGTCGACAACATTCTATCCAACATTACAATTGCAGTTTAGATTCTAGATTAGCTTTGTATTGAGCAATTGTAATGAGAAGTTGTCTATGTCTATTTAGGTAGATTTTTTAGCCAGAATTCATCTGCGACTTCAACATTTAATTCCTTTTCGTTTCATCTTGTAAAATTGTAAAGAAAGAAATTTGTAATTTTTGTATATAATAAATATATACAATACTTTCGGTCATTGACCGTCATAGGTTATATAATATATATAACCTATGTAAATATTAAACCTTTGTGTTCTTTAAATTATCGCTGCATTGCTCTTTAAAGTTTTATGTTTTTACTAAAGTGTTATCACTGGTGCCGGACGACATTATCGTCGACATTCGAAAATTGAATTGGCATTCGAGTTAGTTTATTTCTAGTTTGTTTTTATTGTTCCATAGCATATCCGGACCTAATAAGTGGTATCATAGCCAACACTTAACACAATAAGTGTTTGGTCCTATTATTTAAAGCTATGGATCCGGCAAATCCAATGATTGGTAGACTTCCTATTTTAGATGGTTCAAACTATGCCTATTTTAAAGACTCACCTACGTTCTCATATCAAATCAATTGATGTTAGAGCATGAAGATCTATAACCAATGAATATGTTGTTCCTATGTTTCCATCGGATGAGGAAGGTGACATTCTTGTTAAACCTGAATCCGAATAGACTACGGGAGAAAAACCAATAATGCAAGCTTCAACGAGAAAGCCTTAAATACAATTTTTGGATGGGTTGATCTTTACCTGTTCAAACTCATACAAAACTGCTCTATGGCTAAAGACGCATGGGATACTTTACAAACTCATTGTAAAGGTAGCTCAAGTGTTCGTCAGACGAAGCTACGCATGCTCATGAGTAGATATGAATGTTTAAGGATGGAAGAAACAGAGGACATCAAATCCTATTTTGAAAAATTGATTGACATATCTAATGAATGTCAAGTGCTTGATGCTCCTTTAACCAACACTCAACTTGTGGAAAAGGCACTTCGTTCACTTCCTGAAAAGTTCAATATAAAGATATGTGCGATTGAAGAAGCTTACAATCTTTCTATAATGGACCTTTATACCTTAATGAGCATTCTCAAAACCTATGAGATGAACATTAAGAATCAAAGAGAATTATAAAAAAACAATAACGTAGCACTTCAAGCCCAATCCTTGGAGAATCAAATCGAAGAAGATGATGAGAACCTTGAAAAAGTTGGTGACGGTGCTAATGTTGCTCTCTCACTCGAAAATTCAATTCAATGGTGAGGAAGTGCAACAATGACAGAAATATGTTCAAATCCAAAGAACACCAAAACCAAGGCTTCAATCAAAAGTCCACCAAATCCCTTCCAATTGTTCAAAGAGGAAATCAACTGAAGAGAACCAACTCAGATCGTTCCAAATTTGATCCCAAATAACTTGAATCCGTGCAATGTCATGCATGCTCGGGCTGGGGTCATTATGCTAATGAATGTGCAAATACTTTGAGAAAATTTGGTAAGAGTCTATGGGTTTCCCTGAGTGACGACGAATGAGGTCAAGAAGTCAAAACACAAGCAATGCTGGCTACTGTTTTCGAACAGTCTTTATTGGACAATGTAAATATCACCGATAGTGTTATCTCAAATGTCACAACATTTGCCTCAACATCAGCAACGACATCTACATCCCTAGCAACATCCGATAGGTATGAATTCTTTAACTATTCTGATGTTAATTGCTTTAGTGGTTTTATTTCTACTAGTGAGACTGATTGTGAGAATCAAGGTGATTTCAAAGATGATATGATTAAGGAATTGCAAAATCTATGTAAAGACTTAATCATATAATCCAAGCATCTTGACACAAAGGTAAAATCTTTAACTCATGAGAATGTAGATCTAAAAGGCCTAATAACCCGACTAGAGGTTGCGCTTACCAAAAAGGACGTTGAATTTGGTAAGATCAGTGCAAAACTGGATTTAGCCAAAGCAACATTCCGTAATCTCAATACGAGAACTTCAAAATTGAATAAAATACTCAACTTTAGTAAACCTTCACATGCAGGAATTGAGTACAAAAACTCTCTCAAAACCATGTGCTCAAATCTCTTTGATAAAAATGAGAAGATTTGCTTTGTAAAGAAAAAAGGAATAAATAATAGGTTCTCACACATGTTAAAGAATATGAAGTTTGTATGTCATCATTGTAACTCTCATGGACACTTAAAACCATATTATTTCAAACTTCAAGATTCTGTGAGCAAAATGTTGCCTAAAAGGTTGTCCAACATTTCAGATAACATTCGAAGCAATATTTCTAAGCCGAAATGTAAAAAATATTTTAAGAGAGTTTGGGTTCCCAAAAAGGATGTAACATGAAATGTTGCTATAACTGCATTAAGAACTAACATTTCAGGTTCTTGGTACTTTGATAGTGGATGTTCTCGCCACATGACAGGTACAAAGGAGTTTTTAAAGAACTATGAGTCATTCAATAGAGGTAACATAACTTATAGAGGTGGCAGTAAAAACAAAATAATTGAAAAAGAGATCTTAAATGTTTATGAATTTCCAGCACTAAGAAATGTCTTACACGTTGAGGGCTTAATGACAAATTTGATTAGTATAATTCAACTGCGTGATGACAATCTTGAGGTAAAATTTAATAAGAATGCATGTAAAGTTACGAATGAAGCTAACTTATGTGTCATGACAAGTACATGGACATGTGTCAATTGCTATCTTGTTGCAAGACAAGAAATATGCAATAATGTTAGAATCGATGACACAACAATGTGACATCAAAATTTGGGGCATGTCAACTACCGTAATTTAGAAAGATTGATCTCATATGAAGCAGTAAGAGGCATTCCCAAACTGATTCCTAAAGGTAAAATAGTATGTGAAGATTGCATGAGAGGTAAGCAAACTCGTGTTTCCCATAATGTTGTTCATTATGATGGACACCATTCAAGAAATACAACTGAAAATAATATTATAGTTTTAGTGGAAAATAAGCATATTGTAGAAGAATCAGATGTTGCCCCACATGTTTCCACACCTGAGGCAACATCTGAACTTGAAACAGAGATTACAGAGGCCATGGATGAGAAGTCAAATGTCGAATTGCTAGATCAAGTTCGAAGGGACCCCTCACCGAGGATTAGGAAGAATCATCCAACGGGTCAAGTGATAGGGGGAGTTTTTGAGGGAATTAGAACAAGAGGGAAAGAACCACTCAATTACAGAGATATGGTAAGGTATGTATGTATGTTTACCATATATCAAGAGGTTAGTCTTTCTTGTTTTATATCTACTTTAGAACCTAAGAATGTTTCAGAAGCACTTAATGATAACTTTTGGATTCAAGCAATGAACTAAGAGCTTGAACAATTCTCTCGAATGAAGTCTGGGACTTAGTTCCACGCCCATATAATACAAATGTACTTGGAACCAAGTGGATTTTTAAAAATATGTCATACGAATCAAGAACTGTTGTTAGAAACAAAACTCGTCTAGTTGCTCAAGGATATACTCAGGTTGAAGGAATCGATTAGGACGAACCTTCGCACCTATAGCTAGAATTGAGTCAATTAGACTTTTACTTGCCATTGCCCGTTGTCTAAAAATTACACTACAACAGATGGATGTAAAATTTGCTTTCTTAAATGGTTATCTTGATAAGAAAGTCAATTTTAAACAACCAAAAGGATTTGAAGATCCTTTCCATCCACACTATGTTTACAAGCTAAAAAAGGCACTGTATGGATTGAAGCAAGCCCTTCGGGCATGGTATGATCGTCTAACTAACTTCCTTCTTGAATATGGTTTTAACCATGGTGAAGCTGATCGTACTTTATTCATTAAACGTCACGGTGTAGATATTATTATTGCTCAAATCTATGTAGATGACATAGTCTTTGGTTCGACCTCACGGTCTTATCTAAAGTCATTTGTTGAAGCTATGTCATCGACATTTGAGATGAGCATGATTGGGGAATTAACTTTTTTCTTAGGCTTGCAGATTAAGCAAAGTGAAGATGAAATCTTCATCTCCCAGAGCAAATATGCCAAAAATCTATTTAAGAGATTTGGATTGAAAAATGCTAAACAAATGAAAATGCCAATGGGATCTTCGCAGAAGGTATGTAAGGATAATGTTGGTGAAAATGTTGACCCAACCTTGTATCGATCTATGATAGATAACCTTCTATATCTTACTGCAAGTCGCCCAGATATTATGTTTAGTGTTTGTGTCTGTGCTCGATTCCAAGCATGTCCCAAAATTTTCCACTTAAATGTCGTAAAACATATCATTAGATATGTTGCCGGCACAAGTGAGTTGGAAATTTGGTATTTAAAAGACACTAATCCTAATTTAATAGGGTATAGTGACTCGGATTGGGCTGGAGATGTGGATGATAGAAAGAATACAAGTGAAGGATATTTTTATCTTGACAATAACCTTGTTTCATGGTATAGTCGTAAACAAAACTGTGTCTCACTTTCAACTACTGAATCTGAATATGTAGCAGCTGGAAGTTGTTGCTCTCAATTAATATGGCTACGACACATGTTAAACGACTCTGGGTTTACTAGCAACACCTTAGTTTTGTATTGCGATAATCTGAGTGCTATAAATATTTCTAAAAATCCAGTTCAACACTTACGTATAAAACATATTGATATTAGGCATCACTTTTTAAGAGATTTCGTTAAAAAATAGCTAGTCAAAATTGAACATGTTGACACTCTTGGTCTTTGTAATCTCTAAAAAGGCATTTTTAGTGAATGTCAGCTGAAACGCTCTCTAACATTTCGGGTGACATTTACCTATGATATATCACAGACTGATTATTGTTGTTGTATGGTGCATAAATCTTTGGTCACACAAGCATGATCCCTCAATAAAAATATATTTACAATGAGATACCGTTCTCTGCAATGATATTATATATCATAAAAATGAAGTATCAAAATAAGGCAAATCCTTTTCAAATATTTGGCAACTGTAAAAAATGGGCAAAGCCCTTGAAAAGATACAGTTCCTATTCTATAGGAGTATCGAGTGTTTCAAAAGAAATTTTGAGAATACCAAATAAGTATTCTTATTTTTGACACGAAAAACTCTTTTGTATGTGTTTTATGATTAGATCAAGGACACAATGGGAAACTATTACAGTGATCAAACTCATAAAATACATATAAAGCGTGTCTTGATTTGTTGTCAAAATGAAAAGTTCTTGTGGGATCAAAATACTTGTGTCGTCCAAAATATTGCCAATATTGTTGTTGACATTTTCAGAACGCGATATCTATTGGGGTAATTGATCTTAACTGATTTCAGAAAAATCAAAATTTTCTCCCTATTTTTGTGCCATGTTTTAATTGGATTCAAACTTTAAAATGATAAGATTAAATTCTTATTATGATGTTTATTGTTTTATCCCAAAATGTTAGGTGTAAGTTATCGAATAAATATCAAACACCTAAAACTAAAGAGTTTTTATTACTTTGAAAGGTTTGCCAAGTGTATAAATATTCATCTCATTTGTTTCTTTTTACCATTCTTGATTTTCCCTAAAACTAAAACTAAAAATAAAAAAAGGGGAAAAATCACATCAGAAATCGGGCATAACATCACCTACCCGATGGAATCCTCTCCATTTCAAACACATTCTTCTTGCTCAAACCCTAAAACCTCAAAACCCTCTCCTCAAAACTCACCAATAGAAACTTGCCCAATGTCAACACCTATGTACCAACACACTCAACAACACCCGTATGAGTACAAGCCCTCCTCAATAATCGGGCATATCTTCTTCTTCACATCTGCCTGAAAATAGGTGTACAACTATAGTCCTTCAAGGTGATGAGGAACCTCTCGATATCAGCTACCCTGGGGATGACAATAATCCTATAGATATTGATACAACATCTAATTATTCGACCTTAGGTAAAAGGCCAAGTTCGTCATCTTTCCCTACTCATAGATCGAATAGAGTGTTTGAGAGAACAGTTCAACAAGAGCCGAGGACCAAAAAATCCAGGTTTGACACACCTATACTTGCTTGCCCAAGTAGTCACACTGATGACATGGACTTTGAGCTATCCTTTGAAGAAAGTGAAGAAAATCTTACTGCCTCTGTACCTCTGAATGTGTCTCAAGACGAGGAAATTCCTGATGATACTCCTCTGACGAGATTCTGTCCAAAAGGAATTCTCAGACATGCTAAATCAGATGCTGCTCCAAATGTTGCCAACGAAGCCACAATATCTCAAGCAACATTTCAGCAAACTTCAGAAGAGACACCAACACCATCCTCCTCCAGCAAAACTGAATCTGATTCTAATATTGAGGTAAATGCTTTCACAGAAAAATTCTATTCCAAAGCTAAATATGATAAATGGGATTGGTACAAGATTAGGATTATCAGGTGTGAAAAAGTATTAGTTATAGCCTCCTGTTCAAAATACGATTTGGTAGAATTCTTCAATGATAGAAAGCTTCTCAAATTTGTCATTGAAAAAGAACCATTCGTTGATGAAGTAATTAGGTTGTTTTATGCTAATTTTGAAAGGTATACCTCTATAACAAGATTTATCAGTTTACACCCTCAATTATAAATCAATGTTTGGGGATTGATCCTGAAGAAAAAAGTAGCATTTCAGAAAGAGCAACATAGAATAAGGATGAGATGATTGAATACCTCACTGGAGGTATAATAAAAAAGTGGATCCCTCTATGCCCTTCTTCAAAGTTAACTGCCTTATTCTCCACCCTTCATAAAATTGTCATCCATAATTGGCTCCCTTCATTGAATGAGTCAGATGTGACAACTGATCAAGCCTCACTTTTGTTCAAAATTGGAAAAAGTTTAAAAGCTGAGTTAGGAAGAATGATATTTTATCAAGTGACCAATTTGGCAGAAAAAGAGTCTACTTTAATCCTTCAATTTCTCTCTCTTATCTACCAAATATTAACTACCCAAGGCTTTGAGCCTAAGAGAGAGGATACAATAGGGACATCTCCTGAGGTTTATTCAGTGAACAAAGCAATTTTAAAAAGCACAGATAGAGTCATTGACCTTCCTTGGAAAAAAGAAGCAGACAGTGAGAATGTTGTCAGGAATGTTACACACATTCAAGGCAACATTGGTTTTAGACAATCACCTCTGACAACAGACCGGTTACTTGGTCGAGTAGTCAAACGCAACCAACAAATATCAGAGATTGATGCTGCCAGAGAGGCATTTGTTCAAGCCAGAGACTAGTTCTTGCTTTTGCTTTCTTTCCAAAAAGGGGGAGATGATTTTGTGCAGGGGGAGCAAATGGTTGAAAGTTCTGAAGGAAATCCTGCTGCTGCTGTGCAGAGAGAAGAAGATGTTGGGGGGGGGGGAAAGTGTTGCTGAATAGGCTGAGGCTCAAGGATGAAGCAGAAGCTGTTATGCAAAAGTAGAAAGCGGCTAGAAGCTACTATTGTTGTATAATAAGGGGGAACATGCTGATTTGCTATCTGATATGCTGAATAATGTTTTTATTGAGTAAATTATAAACTGTTTGATTAAGTATTAAGGATGTTTTCTGTGACAATGGTTTAAACTGACATTTGGGTATTTCTTTGTATTTGTCTATTGGATGATCTGTGTATGTGCTAATATCGTCTACTAATCCTATGACTTGATATACACTAGTATGCACATGTTTTGATTGTTTATCATCGCATGTTAAGGGGGAGCATAATTGTATTCATAGTTGTTGGACAACAACTATGACGTTGCCTTAAGTCACTTGCACATGTTGTAATGGGTTTTGTGAAGACAGGCAAAAAATGGGAGATTGTTAATGTTGAGTTTGGTGTTGTGACATTTTAACCAACATATCTTTTTAAGGATTGATTTGAATGTATACAATGTTGGAACAAATGTCACAACATTCGGACCAATATCTTCGGAAAAAACAATTTTGCCTTACTTCACGGAATGAAGTTATATTTGTGAAAATATTACTACGAAGTAAAAGTGACTTGGCAAGGTAAATAAGAGCTGATGAAAAATGTGGGAAGAACAAGTCAAGGTTGTTGTTATGCGTGAGGAACAAGACCAAGAAGTTAGAGGATTTCACTCCATGATCTTCTCCAACAAACACACCAGCTGCCCACATTTCCCTCAACCTTCACAACAGATCGATGAGCTATTCAAGTAAGACTATCTACTATAAATAGAGAGGCTACTGCAGTGAATCGATATCCAGAAACAGATTGCAAAAATATCAATAGAGCTCTCGAGAATTCATCTCAGAAAACTGGATCACAAGTGTTGCCTGAGCGTGTCGACAACATTTTGTCCAACATTACAATTGCAGTTTAGATTCTAGATTAGCTTTGTATTGAACAATTGTAATGAGAAGTTGTCTATGTCTACTTAGGTAGATTTTTCAGGCAGAAATCATCTGTGACTTCAACATTTAATTCCTTTTTGTTTCATCTTGTAAAATTGTAAAGAAAGGAATTTGTAATTTTTGTATATAATAAATATATACAAACCTATGTAAATTTTAAACCTTTGTGTTCTTTAAATTTTCGCTGCATTGCTCTTTAAAGTTTTCTGTTTTTACTAAAGTGTTATCACTGGTGCCAGACGACATTATCGCCGACATTCGGAAACTGAATTGACATTCGAGTTAGTTTATTTCCAGTTTGTTTTTATTGTTTCATAGCATACTCGGACCTAACAACTTCAATTCATATTATTAAGAAAAATGAAATCTACTCTTTTTTTGGACTATTTGGTAGGATAGGAAGGTAAAAGTTTCTAATTAAGAACCTGATGATTATACAAATAACGAAGAATTTCCTTTTGATGCTCTTCTGATAAAACAACATTCACCGCTTCCATTATGAATAAACTTATAACCTGCAAAAACAAATCAGAATTAACCTGAGTTCTGTACTCTAAAATAGTAGGACTAGTTTTATGTATGATCATTAAACTTTACCTACTGTATTAGTAAAATCAGAAGAAAAAATTTATCACATTAAAGCAACTGAATTTTACTCACTATAACAGAAAGTCACAGTGAAACATCTAAAGTAATTAACTAAACTTTACGCATTATAACATGAATAAAATCACAAAATTGTATACATTATTGTTAAACAGTGGCAGCCCATGTTAAACAGTGGCAGCCCAGCAATGGCCCATCACGGGATTTGCCTCACGAGATTTGGGGCAGCAAAACAATGAACAAGATTTGTATATTAAGGAAAGTATATATTGTGTATATGATAGTATATTTGTTACCTAGATTAGGATATACACTTACCATAATTAGGATATACACTTACCATAATTGTATAGTTAGAATTATGGTAGAATAAAGTTTTTGTAACTTGTATATATATCTATTTAATCAATGAAAATAATGAAGGGGATTATTTCTTTCATGGTATCAAGAGACTAGGTCTAAAACAAAAGTTTTTCTCTCCCAACTTTTGTCCTCTCTTTGTGTTGGCCGAGACACCCCACCCCCCCTCGGGTTTTCTCTCCCAATATTTGTCTTCCGCTCTCCAAAACCTCTCTTAAATTTCCCTTCCTTCTTTGTTCTTTCAATATGTCTAAGAACAATTATCACCCTGCCCTCACGGTTTCCAATATCAAGAGCTGTATCCCTATTGTCCTTGAGATAGAAAACGTCCAATATGCGACGTGGGCGGAGTTGTTTAAGATTCACGCTATCTCTTATCAAGTTCTTCATCACATCATTCCTCCCGCTAGACCCCTTCCTGCGGAGGATATGAGTTATGGATTACACTTGATGCTACCGTTCTCCGGTGGATCTACGCCACTATTTCGGTGGACCTTCTACAGACGATTATTGAGGCGGATACCACGGCTATGGCTGCATGGAATAAATTGCGTGACATATTCCAAGACAACCAACATTCACGTGTCGTCACACTCGAGCAGAAATTCTCTCTCGTTCGAATGGACGAATTTCCAAACGTTTCTGCATATTGCAAGAAACTAAAGGAGTTGGCGGATCAACTCCGTAATGTTGGCGCACCAATAACGAATAATCGTCTAGTTCTACAGTTGGTTGTCGGTCTTTCGGAGGCCTATAATGGGGTTGGAGCTCTCCTTCGCCAAAGCAACCCTCTTCCTGACTTCTATCAAGCCCGCTCCATGCTTACTTTGGAAGAAACGGGTTTGGCTAAAAAGGCGGCTACCGGAGCAAGCCCCGTTGTCATGGTGGCGTCCTCTCCTAGTTCTTCGGGTTTTGTGAATAATTCGGGCCGAAACCATAATAATGGTGGAGGCAAGAATAATCGCAAAAATAATAACAAAAACCGCGGGGGCAAACGCGGCGGTTCTGGTGGCGGTTCCGGTGGTCAACAAGCAGGCGGTGGGTCCCATCCAGGGTACAGTGGCCCACCACCCCCCTGGGCCCAGCAATGGGGCCCATGGCAGTGGGCCTGGGGCAGTGGGCCGTGGGCCAACATCCCTTACCATCCAGCATCAAGTTCCAGCGGCCAGTGGGCTGCCAACGCCCAGCCCAACACCCAAGATGGCGGCCCACCGTCGATGGGCCCAACAAGAAGAACTCCACGGCTACGACCCAACTCCATCACGGGCAGGAGTTCTTGGGCCTCGACCTCCGCAAGCCCATCATGCAGCAGGCCCCACTCAGACTGATATCGAGGCCGCAATGCACACGTTGGGGTTGAGTCAACCGAACCCAAATTGGTACATGGACACCGGGGCCACTACTCACATGACTTCCGAATCAGGTATTCTCTCTCATGTTATTCCAATTTGAGCATCTATCGGGGTATAATTGTTGGTAATGGCAACTCTATTCCAATTCAGGGTTATGGTCAGAAAACGTTGTCTCCCCCCAATCCACCCTTTCTCTTGAAAAATACTTTACATGCTCCTAAATTGATTAAAAATTTAGTGTCTGTCCGGAAGTTCACTACTGACAATTCCGTTTCCATTGAATTTGATCCTTTTGGTTTCTTTGTGAATGATTTCAAGACAGGGAATCATCTCATGAGCTGTGATAGTAGGGGGATCTGTATCCTATCATGTCTGGTTTCAGTCCATCGAGTCAAGCCTTGCCGTCAGCTTTTGCAGCTATCTCTCCTTCCATGTGCCATGCTCGTCTGGGTCATCCGGGATCTTCTATTTTATCAGTTTTAGATAAAAATAGCTTTATTTCCTGTAAGGGTACGAGTCGTACTCCACTTTGTCAGTCTTGTTCATTAGGGAAAATTGTTAAGTTGCCATTTGTAGACTCCAATTCTCATACTTCAATGCCATTTGATATTATTCATAGCGACTTATGGACGTCTCCTGTTCTTAGTTCATTAGGTCATCGATATTATGTTCTATTTTTAGATGATTATTCTAGATTTTTGTGGACGTTTCCAATTGCGAATACATCACAAGTGTTTTCCGTCTTCATCAAATTTAGAGCGTTCATTTGTACTCAATTCGAAAGAGAAATAAAAAATATTCAATGTGATAATGGGAAAGAGTATGACAATAGGGAGTTTCAGGAATTCTGTGCTAAAAATGGGATCAATTTTCGGTTTTCATGTCCTCATACATCTTCACAAAATGGGAAGGCAGAACGCAAAATTCATTCCATAAATAACATTGTCCGAACTCTCTTAATTCATGCCTCCATACCTCTATATTTTTGGCATCATGCTCTACAAATGGCCACATATCTTCTTAACATAATTCCTTCTAAATGTCTGACATATTCTTCCCCCCTTAAAATCCTATATAATAAGAACCCTTCATATTCTCATCTTCGAATTTTGGGGTGATTGTGTTATCCGTTATTCCCATCCACCACAATTAACAAACTTCAGGCTCGGTCTACCTCGTGTGTATTTTTGGGTTATCCATCGAATCATCGTGGTTATAAGTGTTTTGATTTATCCTCCAAGAAAATCATAATCAATCGCCATGTCATTTTTGATGAAACTCAATTCCCGTTTACAAAAGTTCATACTCCCGAGCCTAAGTCGTATAATTTTTTGGATGACCAAATATCCCCGTATATTATTCGGAATTTTTCGGACATCTCCCATATCCAAAATCCTCCAGCGAGCCCATCGCCTACCGGACCCACAAGATCTGCTTAAGCCCAAAGCAATTCCAAAGGATCGAATAGTTCCAGCAATTGGGCGATCCAGCCCACTCGAACCGGTCCAGTGAGGATTCCAAGCATCGATTTGGGCCAAGAAAGCCCACCGCTCACTGGCCACCCGTCTCGAGCCCAGAAAATTCCTAAAATTCCTTCAATTCTTCCTCGAGTCATAGACCAGTCACTCGTAGTCAGCGGGGTATTTTTACACCTAAAAGATATTTTAATTTACATTCTGATGTCTCTAAATCCCTCTTGCCCCGCAATCATGTGTCAGCATTAAATGACCCTAATTGAAAATTTGCTATGACTGATGAATATAATGCTCTTATTGATAATAAGACGTGGGAGTTGGTGCCCCGTCCATATGGTATTAATGTTATCAGGTCTATGTGGATTTTTGCTCATAAGGAGAATTCAGATGGGTCATTTGCTCGACATAAGGCGCGACTTGTTGGTGATGGTAAGACTCAGCAGGTTGGGATAGATTGTGGTGAGACGTTTAGTCCGGTGGTCAAACCGGCTACCATTCGCACTGTGCTTAGCTTGGCTCTTTCAAAGACTTGGCCAATTCATCAGTTGGATGTCAAGAATGCTTTCCTACATGGTGATCTCAAGGAAACAGTCTATATGCATCAGCCGTTGGGTTTCAGGGATCCAAACCGTCCTCATCATGTATGTTTGTTGAAGAAGTCCTTATATGGGCTTAAGCAGTCTTCAAGGGCCTGGTACACGAGGTTTGCTGACTTTGTTTCAACTATTGGGTTCACTCACAGCAGGTCAGATAATTCCTTGTTCATCTACCGCCGTGGTTCATCCTTGGCCTACATTCTGTTGTATGTGGATAATATCATCTTGTCTGCCTCTTCCGATACCTTGCACCAGTCTATCACAACAGGTCAGATAATTCCTTGTTCATCTACCGCCGTGGTTCGTCCTTGGCCTACATTCTGTTGTATGTGGATGATATCATCTTGTCTGCCTCTTCCGATACCTTGCACCAGTCTATCATGACCATGCTCAGTTCTGAGTTTGCTATGAAAGAATTAGGGCCTTTGAGTTATTTTTTGGGGATTGCCGTCAATCGTCATTCAGGTGGCTTGTTTTTGTCTCAACGAAAGTATGCTGCTGAGATCATAGAGAGGCCTGTGATGTCATCCTGTAAGTCCACTTCCACGCCAGTTGATGCAAACCCCAAGCTGAGTGCCGCAGCAGGTGCACCATACGAGGACCCGACCCGCTATCGCAGTCTTGTAGGGGCACTCTAGTATCTTACCTTTACCAGACCGGATATTACGTATGCGGTTCAGCAGGTGTGTTTATTCATACATGATCCCAGAGTTGAGCACATGAATGCAATTAAACGCATCATTCAGTATATTCAGGGGACACTGGACTATGGATTGCACTTGTATCCTACATCTACATCCACATTTGTCTCTTACACGGATGCTGATTGGGGTGGTTGTCCCGATACCAGACGGTCGACTTCTGGCTACTATATGTTCCTTGGCAATAACTTGGTCTCCTGGTCGGCAAAGCGTCATGCAACTCTATCACGCTCAAGTGCAGAGGCAGAATATCGAGGGGTAGCGAATGTGGTCTCCGAATCATGTTGGCTACGAAATTTGCTTTTGGAGCTTCATTGTCCCATTCAGAAGGCAACCTTGGTATATTGCGATAACATTAGTGCCATCTACCTTTCAGGTAACCCAGTTCAACACCAACGTACTAAGCATATTGAAATAGACATTCACTTTGTCCGTGAAAAGGTTGCAAAGGGTCACGTTCGCGTATGTCATGTCCCGTCTCGTTATCAAATTGCAGACATCTTTACAAAGGGTCTCCCAGCGGTTCTCTTTGAAGATTTTAGAGACATTCTCAGTGTTCGAAGACCGCCGGCTATGACTGCGGGGGTGTGTTAAACAGTGGCAGCCCATGTTAAACAGTGGCAGCCCAGCAATGGTCCATCACGGGATTTGCCTCACGGGATTTGGGGCAGCAAAACAGTGAACAAGATTTGTATATTAAGGAAAGTATATGTTGTGTATATGATAGTATATTTGTTACCTATATTAGGATATACACTTACCATAATTAGGATATACACTTACCATAATTGTATAGTTAGAATTATGATAGAATAAGATTTTTGTAACTTGTATATATATCTATTCAATCAATAAAAATAATGAAGGGGATTATTTCTTTCAATTATAAAGTAAAAGTCACAAAATTTTGTCCATAATTAAAGTAGAACCGTAAAGTCACCTCAAGGGGTAGGTTTTATCATTATATAAGATTAAATAATTTATTGACTTCTTTGTTATAGTGAAAGTTCAATTACTTTAATAAGACAAATAATACTTATCTTTGTGAAGAGGAAAGTCTCGAAGGCGAAACTCCCCACCTGTACTAGAGGCCCATTGGCCAGGTGGGATGTAAATCGAGGGATATGCGTGAGCGGCAGTCCTTTAAGGGAGAGGACCAACGGGACACGAATCCAGCAACAACCCTTGCAATATTTCAGCAAAGACTGTCACCACACGGATTCGAACCCGCGACGTCGGAGTGGTTGTACCCCAATCACCTTGCCACTTACCAACTCGCCTGTGCCCCTGAGGGCACAAATAATATTTATCTGACTTCACTGTTATATATTGTTGGCATAAGTTTAGGGATTTTTCTGTTAAGGCACATAAAGTGCAGGTACTTTAATATGATAAAAAATAAGAGTGAACAAAATTCAATGATCATGAGCGAAATTAATTTCAAAATTTTATTAAAATATACTACTATATTCAGGGTCAGCTTAGTCATAATATAAAGGAAAAGTATAAAAAGGTCATACCAAGCCAGGCAAAAGAAACAATGGACCACCATAATCAGCAGGCCAATGTCCATCCTCAGCCTGAAGAGTTGAGTAGAATCTTAATGCCCTTCTCAATGTTGTCCTCACTCCCTCTGCACTTATTTCTTCTTCACTCTCTATTTTCACTTTTCCCAACTTCATTTCAATTTTCTTCTCCTTTGCAAACTAATTAATCACAAGTAAATAAGAAAACAACTAACATACAAGATTAATTTCTCATAAATATCCACACAAATATCAATTTTTTTTCATTGTTTTCCACTGAAAAATGTTCAGTGGTTATTTTCCATTAAATATTGGTGGAAAATCTAAATAGTCGTGTTTTCACACAGAAAAATTACGAAGTTTGCCAACGTTTCAATAGAAACCTGTTTCTCACCATGTATTTTTTCAGTAAGCTAATTCGGTGGGAATGAGGTGGAAAAATCATGTTTTATAGTACAAATTCTTCACTGAATGTCGATGAGAAAAAACTTTGTTTCTAGCAATGTCATGGACTAATTAATTAATTTAGAGGTTATTTTAAATAAATAAATTACCTGAAGTCTTAATAGGAGATCAGAACTGTGTTTAACATGAAACCGATTGTTATGAAAATGTTGACGAATATTTTCAACATGAGATCGTTCTTCAAGTGTTCCACCATTCTGATCGAATTCCCAATATTGACTACCAACGTGATTGTTCAAGCTTCTCACCCAGGGATCGTCTCCCCTTAACAGTTTAAGCTTCCACATCGATCTTTTTTTATTCTGCACTCGTTAAACTAACAAGAATATTATTTCATTATCATTATCAATGTAGATTATATATACATCTAATACAAGAGCAAGAAAAATATCTTCTACGTACAATCGAACTAACTACAACCGACTTAGTGCTAAAATTAGCACTGACAGCTATTAACTAATTACTACTTAATAACTTTCTAACTAACTTGCTTAATACTTCCTCCGTTCAGTTTTACTTCTCTACTATACTAAAAATAGTTGTCCAATAATTTTACTTGTCCACTTCAGAGATTCAAGAGATAATTTACCACTTCATATCTATTTTATCTTTATCATTTATTATTGGGTTGACAAGTTTAAAGAAATTTTAGTTGTTGAACAGCTTTTAAAGTATGTTTTATTTATTTCAATCATTAGGTTACTTAACAATAATTAGAGATGATATAGTAAAATTATCATTTTATTTTTGGCTCCTTAATAGACGTGTCAAGTCAAAATGTGACAAGTAAAAATGAACAGAGAGACTAGAGAGTACATTACACAGCTGTATTAAATAATCTCAACACTGAAGAATATCAAGGTAGATTGAGTTGCCCTGTTAATTCAGTACTGCTTAAGTAGCATAGTTGTTCAAAGTTTATTCTGCTTCCTGCATGCAAAATCAAGCAAGGGAATTAACTATGAAAATTAAGAGAAATAGATATTGTTTTCTCTTTTTCCTGTATAAAGGCAAGCCTGCTGCACTAAGCTCCCGTTATGCGTGAGATTCGGGAAAGGGCCGGACCACAAGAGGATCTATTGTATGCGGTCTTACCCTGCATTTTTGCAAGAGGCTGTCTAAAATATTCGGCATTTTTCAGTATGATTACAAGATTTTAAAATAAGAATTAGCAGCTTGAAGTTTTCAGACATTCACAATAAATTAAAATATACTATAAGTAGGACAAAATAGATAAACCAATACAGCACCTATTCCCTCCATACAAAGCTGAAAATACTGTTTAGGGGATTCCGCTAAAATCAAGACCTAGCATTTTTGTAAGATTATTTGACTTACACATACGTATAACCGTTTAAGACAAGTCAAGGCAAAATCAAGAGTTCACATAACATAAGCAGAAAATATTTATGATTGGAAAATTTAATAACTAAAGACCCTTATTTTCACTGAAATTGTACGATGAAAGAAAAGAATCATAAGTTTGTCAAATATATGTTTGATGACTAAACAAAATTTAAAATGCACAACCGTTAAATATTTAGACCAAAAAGACGACAAACAAAAACAACTACTCCCATATTTGTATAGCTAAATAGTAAAAGTAAAAGATGAAGTTTAAAGTTAATTTTCTTTTGAAAAACAGTATTATTATTTTTTAACCGAAAAAAAATAGTAGGTCACATTAATTAATGGAACAGAGAAAGTATAGGGGGTATGCATATTTTAGCATTGACGACCAGTTACTCAATTACTTTTTAGGATACAGTGCACACATCTTTATATTCTAGCATTTCTTGAAGTGATTTAATAATAATGTTAGCCCATTTTAAGCTTCTGTGGATAATGATCAGAAAAAGATAATAGTACTATATGAAAAATGAAGAAAATAATGAGAGATAGAGAGAGACTAACATGAGAGACGACACAAGAAGTGAAGAGCTAGTTTGAAGAAAGGGAGTGATCTCCTCAATTTATACACATTATATTAAAATTTTAATTAATAAAAAACTAAAAATAACACCAAAAGCAAGAGATATATCTAAATTTACAATAACTACTGTCGTTTCGCGTACATTTTATTAATATGAGAAGTACGGAGTATATATTAAACGTCCGTATCAAATAGTTCTATATAATATTGCAAATAAGAGGTTCATTTCACATAACCTTGTACTTTAACTTGTTTATAAAAGGAAAAAGAAGCGATTAGGTACTGAATTCCTGTGGCTATCCCTATATAAAACTTAAAATATTCTTAGGATTTCTCTCTTAATTTGTTTGTTTTTCTTAAAAAATTGGTAATGCTAAGATTATGATCTTCATAATAATGAAGTTTGTGGTTGATCCTCTATATGACAATACACCAACCACTTGCGTACAATCTCTTGAACGTATATGTGAAAAAAAAGTTGTGGAATCAAATCATGTATGAACCAGAGCCTCAATTTTATATTTGGTCGAACACAGTCTAACTACTTTTTATAATGGCTCAATAAAATTGACAGCCACTTACACTTGTCCGTAAATTTTAGTTAAAAATTTAAACGATGATTTATTTCAATTGAGAATCTGAACACATGATAAAGTGTTCTTCTTAGGTAATACCAATTCAAATTTTGAAAAAACTTTTGCATGTGTTCTCAAGCGTGTATTAAATAATTAAGCTAACCACATAAAATATATCATCTTCTTTAATTATATGTATCAAAATCCATGAAGGATCGAGTACATTCAACCATGGAGTATGCTCGCAAATTAAGGAGAGACAATGGAAACAACTCTGCCACCTAAGCTAAGCTCTAACTAATTCTAACTAAAAGCCTAACAACTTAGCACTAGTACAAAAATGCAGTAGTACAATAATACAGGTAAGTGTAGTACAAATACAAATAGATATTTTGTATCTTAATAACCCCCTCAAGTTGGAAGTGAGGGTGTCACTAACAACTTACTAAGGATGGAAGAATGCTTGACCTCAGTGAGAGTCTTGGTTAAAACATCAGACAATTGTTGACCTATTCCATTGTGATGAAGTGAAATGAGTCCTGCTTGTAATTGTGATCTCACAAAATGGCAATCAACCTGTATGAGCTTTTTTCTTTTATGGAAGACTGGGTTCTTAGCAATGTGTAAGACATACAAACTATACACAAGAATGGGATTAGGAAAATGAATGGTGAATTCTGTGAATAGCATGCTCAGCCATACCAGCTCTCCTACAACTTTTCTCAAGGCTCTATACTCAACCTCTGTAGAAGATAATGAGACAGTCTCTTGCTTCTTAGACTTCCAACTTATAGGATTGTCTCCTAGAAATACAATGTAATCTGAGACTGACTTTCTTGAATCTGGACAAGCTGCCTAATCTGAATCACAATAGGCTTTGACAATGTAGTCAGGAGTGTTAGACATGAACACCCATAAAGTAGGATCTTTTTCAAGTACCTGAGCATGTGTACAACTGCTTGTAAATGGGGATTTCTTGGATCTTGCATAAATTGACTCAGGTGGTGCACTCTATAGGCTATGTCTAATCTAGTATTTGGGAGAAAATTCAGCTTACCAATCAGTTTCCTATAGTATGAGGGATCACTCAAAGGTTCATGGTTCAAAGGAGAACTGACACTAGTATATTGATAAGCATCAAATTCCTTCAGTAGATCCAACAAAAAATTTCTCTGAGAGATTACAACTCCATCTGTTTTATACGGAATTTCCAGGCGTATGAAGTAATGTAACTTGCCTAAGTCTTTGATCTTGAACATGTTATCTAAGAACTGTTTGAGTTGAGTGATTTCATCCACATCAGTACATGTTAGCACTACATCATCCACATATATGGCAAGGAAAACTATAGATGACCCTATTCTTTTGCAAAACAAAAAGTAGTCATGCATTGAGTGAGCGTACCCCTTGAATTCAAAGCTTCTGTGAGTTTTTCATATCATTTCCTGCTGGCTTGTTTTAAACCATACAAAGATTTGTTCAGCTTACACACCATCCCTGGTGTGCCAATATACAAGCCTGAGGTATGTCCATATAAACCTTCTCATGCAGATCTTCATGAAGAAATGCATTTATTCACATCTAGTTGGTAGATATCCCACTGTTTCTTAACTGTTGTAGCAATGAGAGTTCCAACTGTTGTCATCTTGACAATATTTGAAAATATCTCTGTATAGTCTATACCTGGGTGCTGCGTATATCCCTTGACAATAAGTCTGACTTTAAATCTCTCTATGGAACCATCTGCCTTGTGCTTGATTTTATATACCCACTTACACCCTATGTGTGTCTTTCCTGCAGGTAAGGGAGCTAAAAGGCAAGTATTGTTAGTGTGGAGAGTATCAAACTCCTATGTTATGGACATTTGTCAAGCAGGGTCTATTGCTGCTTCCTCATAAGAAGTTGGTTCACTAACATTGCAAACATTCATCACAAAATGCTGACTATCATGACTTAGAGTATCAGAAGGGATATGTTGGTTTAAGGAAAAAGATGCATGCAGGGAGGAGGGATAAGTTGGTGTGAGTGTTGTTGTGGGACCATGTGGTTTTAGATTGGGTACTGCATGTTTGTATGCATGCATGCATGATGAAATTTTAAGAATTCTATAGGACTGTCTGGTTCCTGCAGTTGTTGTAGGAAGATTTGAGGTCTGAGGAGGTAATCAACTAGGTAGAATAGGAGGATTTGCAAAAGTACTTTGGTTCTCATGTGATGTTGGAACAAGTGTTGGTAAAAGTGATACTGACCCTGTGTCTATATTGTCAAGTGACTGATGTAGATCAATAGCACTTTCACCACTAGAATCATACCGAACATTGTCTGAGAGTGCATAACTTGGATAAGACTCATCAATAAAGGACATAAATTCAGAAATCCAAGCATTTTGAGATTTTTTCTTAGGAATGGAAAAAGAAAAAATAGTTTCACAAGAAATTACATCCCTAGAAATGTATACTTTCCGGGTGGCAAGACTTAAGACCTTATATCCTTTTGTAGCATAGGGATAACCAATGAAGACATAAGGAAAAGTTCTAGGTTCAACTTTATCTCTATGAAGACCTTGTATTATTTTGAGATGAATTATTTACAACTGGGGAATGAGGGGAATGGAAATGACTCAAATGGTCATGACAGTGCATTTTGTTCACAAGACTAGAATTGGTAAGACAACAAGAAAAAATGTTGCTAGTACTCTTTGATCCAGCTGCATGACTGCTCTTTCTTAGACAGTCTGAGCAGAGGAGATACAACCCATCATGTACACTACCAATCTGTAGATGCCTCTTCATTAAATGGGCCTATAAAAGACAAAGCATGTCAGATAAAGATGCAATACATTTCAAGTGCATTATCAAAGAACTAATAGACCCAAAATTAAATTTGAAAGAAGGGACACACAAGACTTTGTAAAGTATGATCTTGGGTGGCAGTGTCACATTTCTAATTTTAGTTACTTTGACTTTATAGCCATTGGGCAACTTCACTAATAAAGGGAAAGGCAGTGTCATGATGTTGGTCAAGTGATTCTTACTAAAGGTCATGTGGTGTGATGCTCCTGAGTCCAAGATCTATGTTTTAGCATTAGCTTTGAAACATCCACAAGTCAGTTTATCAAAATCCATAGAGGATGTGCAAGCAATAGTACCTGCAAAGTTAATAACTCCATTGACAAGATTATTGTTGTTAGTCTGCTCTCCTCCATCAACACTTTGGAAATGTTGGATCATGTTTACCAGTTGTTCATATTGCCCTCTTGTTAAAGTCACACCTTGACTGTCGTTATGCTAACTGGTTTCACCTCCATTTCTAGGCACTATGTCTTCATTCACTCCATGCATATTTGCAGCTATTCTTTTACCTTGTGGTTGTTGTTTTGATTGAAATTTCTTTGGTTATGACTGTTTCTGTTCTGGTTGGATCCCTAGTATCCTTGACTCCTGCTATTGTAGTTGTTTTTTGGTTATTTGTGTTGGGATTAGCCCTCTGATAATTATGTATCATGACCTAAATCACGGGCGTCGTGGTGGCACCTACAATGTTCTCCCGGTAGGCGAACCAATTCCAAAAACAACTTAAATAAGGTTAAACAAATGCGGCAGAGAACGAATTACAATATAAAAAGACAACTTTCATAAAAACATCTTTAAATACCAATCCTTACAACAACCACCTTCTTTTCTAAATCTGGTCTGACTCACACAAGAACTCTACGATACAATGAAAGAATGAGAAATACAATAACACAACTCCGAATGAAGGAGACAGTCTACATAAAATGGAAACTAAGGCCACTGAATGAGCAGTCTGCCTCAGCTTCCCGTGCTCCAATCTGCAACCTGAATAGACTGAGTACCTACACCCACGTAAAAGATGCAACAAGCATAGAATAAGTATACAACGTACCCCCGTAGGCATCATAGGCCGACAACAACGGAAGATACACAAAGAGATATAAATATCAAGTTAACACCAAATAATCATACATTAATGGTTCCATAGGTCAATTAGGTCATGTTGTACATATAATAGTTCATAGAATTAACAAGTCACCTTGTCCATAAAAAGATCCACGAAGTCATGTAAAAATCACAATCACACAAGACTAATAATTCATATAGACACCAAATCGCACCGAAGTTTATTAATCACGTAATTAAGCTTCATTAACCTTAGAAGTTACCTATATTATACATGGGTTAACTAATGCCATAAATCATGCTTGAGCTCACACATTCGGTTTGACAACCCACGTTAATTTGACACAACAGTTCACTTACCCAGCTAACTTTAACCTATCACAATATAAATCTTATAATGGAGAACACTTTGTTAACACTTATTATCGGTAGTCTTAAATCCTAAGTGTACCCATATCCGATTTCAAGTAAGACACATCTTAGTTCGTTAGACTCTTTCTATAAATTCTAAGTAATTTTCATTTCTTTATCTCTACTTAACAAAATAGCAATTTCACACATATACAACATACAAACAAATCCACATGATCGCAACTCAACGACCATATGAACAATCCATACTAGTGTCCTTACCTTTCCAAGTCCCTTGAATGCACAACATGTATCTTGGCTGAATAATAATTGTTGCAGGCGTGCAAACCTTTCCCCCACGTATCATCATCATCTCTATGTTGCCATAATCTCATAGTGTCATTACCTTTCCAAGTCCCTTGAACGCACAACATGTATCATACCACTCCAATATCAATATCATCAGAACTATGAGTGTATGAATGCAAATGACAATTCAAGGCAAAAATCATAATGTCATGAGTTGCAACAAGTATAGAGATGAATATCACATACTTTCATAAATATATCAGCACATAATCTAAGTACAATCAGGATATCAAATCAAAGCATGCATACTGAATAAGCACAATGATAACAAGTATGGCGACGAGCTCACATATGGCGACGAGCCCAATCAATAAGCAGTAGAAATCAGCTTAAGGCTGATTTCTCAAATCACTCATCATCATAGTTCAACACTGGTACCCACTTAACCGTTCATCAAAACCGTTTGAGTAGTACCCCCAAACACGCCCAATACCTCTCAATATTTAAAACTAATTACGTATTTCTATCGAAGTCTTGTGAAAGTAAACTGTAGCCTGCCTCAAAGCTGAGCAAGAGCCACGAACAGTCAACCCTCTATGTATGTTTTTGTAGAAGGACATTGGCCATGACAACATGTTTTTTAGGCACGTAATAACATAATACACATGACTATATCAATGAACTTACTTGAATTTGATTAATGTAGGTACAATTTGCTAAAATAGACTAAAATCTGATTGAAAATCTTGCCCAGGTTTACAGACTCATCGATGAAGAGCATGCAGTTGACTATGATATTTTCCGGTTCATGGCAAGAGATTGTGAGAATCGTTATTATGCCAATCTAAGGGACAAGAAGTTATTTCTCAAGAGGGGTATGGATATGACTGACGTAGAGGAGCACATTCCTGACTGTTATAACCAACTGATGCAAATAGGCTGGAATTTCCTTGCTCCGGCTCTCTTCTAAGCTAATGAGGATTGGGTGAGAGAGTTTTATGCCAATATGAAATGTGTGAGGCTGACGGAGCCTAATCCTGAGATACAATTTAGGGCAATATGACCAATTGGGGTTGAGGTGATTAATGATTTCTATGGGTTGTCGAACCATCCCCCAACGCTATAGATACCAAGGAGGCTTGTGGGAATGGGGCATGGTTGGTGTCATATCTGGTGGCTGAGGAGCATAGAGGAAAGATCACATGGACCAACAAAAAATCCGGGATTACAAATAAGTACCTTACTGTTGAGGCCAAGAGGTGGCAGAACATTATCACTTCTAACTCCGCGTACATTCGCGCTCTGATGATAGCTTGCATACTGGATCATATTCCGTGAATGTAGGCCACCACATCATACTGGAGTGGAGGGACTATCTGGTCAAGGATGGGTCGAGTATAATGTTCCCATCACTGATTATAAAGCTATGCTAGGGGGAGGGAGTGACGAATCACACTGGCGTTTACTGGATTGATACTGAGGGGGTCTTTCACCTTATGAAGGTGTCAGGAGAGGGTACTTTGGTGAAGATTAAAAAGAGGAAGGTGGACCTGAACGTGAGCGGGGATGTTGATATTGATGATGGGTCACAGTCTCAGTCACATCCGCTGTCAAAGGGGTCATCTGGTGCCATGGATTCTCAATTGTAGGAAATTCAAGACTTAGTTGCCAGGCTCCCTAGGCCTTCCACCGGGGCTTGCACTTTGGGTGTCTCTGCCAACTACTTTATCCGAGAGGAAATGAAATAGTATCTGGAGTCATAAAAGGTCCTTCATACCTCGATTGGTACTTTAGAGATATCGTATAAGGACTTGGACAAGGATCATGGTAGCCCCCGCATGAGCTTTAAGAAAGAAAAAAAGAGGAACAAATCCAAGGGTAAACTTCCTGTGAAGGTGTGGAGAGGTATTAAGGGCTTGTTCAAGCATTTGGATTGCAAGGATCCCTTCCCGGTTAAAGATGAAGATGATGATGAGGACTACTCCTTCCTGCACAAACCTGAGGATTGGGACAGTAGTAGCAACACCGAGAGAGGTGGCGAGACGGCAAGCTCGAGGAAGCAAGGTCATGTTTAGTATTAGTTTCTAGCCCTTGTCGGGCTTTATTTCAAACAATTTACTTTTCTAGAATTTGTTGGATGTTTGTATGATTTGGTTTGGGTTGTTTGCTTTCATTTTCTGTTTTGCTTGGTTTGGTGAATGAGTCGGACATTTTGGGTATTTGTAGCTAGTCATTTATTTATGTCTTGGTTGTAATTGATGGATATTTGGGTATCTTGGATATCTGTACTGTTTGTTGGTTTTCTCTGATTTTGAAATTGCCATGATGTAAGTGGATATGTGCATAGGTTGAAGCATGAGAAACATGGTAGAACTCATTGATTTTTGCCAGTGCTTCCGCTGGCGCGTGAGTAATCTCTATTGAGGCGGGCTCATCTTTGCGGGAAAATTTTTGCTTAGGCAAACTTCAAGTAAAGTACAAGTATTCGCTGAGGCGGGAACTTAATCATAGACGCTGTCTCGCGAATGCGGATAATATTCGGTAAGGCGGACCCAACATAAGAACAGGATACATGCCCTTGTGGCCCACCATTCACTGGCGAGGCTCCGCAGGTGCGGAAGAATTTTGCTGGGGCGGACAACCTGAGCCAGTACAAAATTTTAGATTTAGACCAATTTTTTAAACCTTGCAATAACTTCCGGACATAATTTTCACATACGATCCACTCCAATAGAGTGTCAAGATCATATACTAATTGGAATCGTCTAGATACCAATTTGAATAAACCAGATATCGAATAAAATGAGGAAGCACGATAGGAGTGAAAGAAAGGAATAGTTCTTAAAATACCTCATAGACTCTTGAGGATGGGTACAGACGTCAACGTACCAATCCGCGAGACTCTACTAAATAATGTCCTTGTATTAATGAGATCGGTGAACCTAAAACTCTGATACCAACTTTATCATGATCCAAATTACGGGCGTCGTGGTGGCATCTACGCAATCCCTCGGTAGGCAAATCAATTCCAAGAACAACTTAAATAAGCTTAAAGAAATGCGGAAATAATGAATTACAATATAAAAAGCCAACTTTCATAAAAACATATTTAAATACCAATCATTACGACAACAACCTTCTTTCCAAAAACCTGGTCTGACTCATACAAGAAAGCTATGATACAATGAATGAATGAGAAATACAATGAATCAGCTCCGAATGAAGGAGATAATCTACATAAAATGGAAACTAAGGCCATCAAAGGAGCAGTTTGCCTCATCTTCCCGTGCTCCAATCTGCAACTTGAATAGACTGAGTACTTGCATCCACGTAAAAGATGCAGCAAGCATAGCATGAGTACACAACGTACCCCCGTAGGTATCACAGGCCGATAACAACGGAAGATACACAAAGAGAGATAAATATCAAATTAACACGAAATATTCCTACACTAATAGTTCCATAGGTCAATTAGGTCATATTGTACACATAATAGTTCATAGAATTAACAAGTCACCTTGTCCATAAAAGGATCCACGAAGTCATGTAAAAATCACAATCACACAAGACTAATAATTCATAAAGACACCAAATCACACTGAGGTTTATTCATCACGTAATTAAGCTTCATTAACCTTAGAAGTTACCTAAATTGTACATGGGTTAACTAATGCCAGAAATCATGCTTGACCTCACACATTCAGTTTGACAACATACAATAATTAGACACAACAATTGACTTACCCCGCTAACTTTAACCTACCACAATATAAATCTTACAACGGAGAATACTTTGTTAACACTTATTATCTCTAGTCTTAAACCCTAAGTGTAGCCATATCCGATTTCAAGCAAGACACATCTTAGTCCGTTTGACTCTTTCCATAAATTCTAAGTAATTTCCATTTCTTTATTTCTATTTACCAAAACAACAATTTCACACATATACAACATACAAACAAATCCACTCGATCGTAACTCAGCGACCATACCAACAATCCATACTAGACCCTTTATCAATTAACACTGTAACTTACCAAGCAATACAAGCCAATGAAGCCCACTGACACAAATAAGACCGACGGCGAGTACCCAGACTTATAAAGGTGTAACTACATAGTCCAATCCATAAGGAACAAGCCAATCATGACAGCTAAATAGGTCCAATATAATCAATCCAATTATATGATTCTAATTAAATCAAGAAGTCACTCAAGTTCCAATAACCAATCTATGTCACGTTACCACACAACAAGTAATCAATGTATGAATAAATGTATGAATATGAATGCAATGCATATGCCAGGTACCTTTATCATCCCATATACATGTTGACAAGTTTTTATTATGATTAGCCACCTATAGGGGACCCGTGAAGTGTATATACCCCTCTGAAATTTCCCATAGGAGCCAGTTCTTGGCTTAATAATAACTATTGCAGGCGTGCAAACCATTCCCTAGTGTATCATCATTATCTCAATGTTGCCATAATCTCATAGTGTTCTTACCTTTTCCAGTCTCTTAGACCCACAACATGTATCATACCACTCCAATATCAATATCATCTGAACCACGAGTGTATGAATTTAAATGACAATTCAAGGAAAGAATCATAATGTCAAGAAATGCAAAAAGTGTAGAGATGAATATCACATGCTTTCAGAAATAAATCAACATATAATCCAAGTACAATCAGGATATCAAATCAAAGCATGTGTGCTGAATAAGCACAACGATAATAAGTATGGCGATGGGCCTACATATGGTGACAAGCTCAATCAATCAGAAGTCGAAATCAGCTTAAGGCTGATTCTCCAAATCACCCATCATCACAGTTCAACATCGGTACCCACTCAACCGCTCATCACAACCATTTCAGTAGTACCCCCAAACACGCCCAATACTCCTCAATATTTATAACTAATTATGCATTTCTATCGAAGTCTTGTGAAAGTAATATGTAGACTGCCTCAAAGCCGAGAAGGAGCCACGAACGGTCAACCCTCTACGCACGTCTTGACTCTTCGGGGCACCTCGTAGGTAACCATTGTCTAACACACATGTTCTACACATCAATATCGAATCAAACACTTATAAGGACTTAGTCCTTAACCATACAAAAAGATACCTAAAATTCACCCTAGACCCACAATGTCAAAATCCTAACTTTATTATTCTATATGGCTTAAAACATGATTACTAGATATAGCCCGAATTTAATTTGAAAAACAACCATATTTGAACCTTTAATTTCATAATTCAATAAAGGCCTAATTTACAAACCCTATGTCATGACCCAAATCACTAAGTCATGCGGGCACCTACCATTTCCCACCTTGGTAGGTGAACCCGTCCCTTAATCATTAATTCAACAACAATAAGGTAAATAAGATAATAGAAATATAAGTCTAAATCATAAATAACATAAGTGCGGAATACTGTAATAATACAACCCGAAGGAACTGGTCTAAAAGCAGTACAAGAGACACTAATGATAAACTATAAGTCTGGAATAATACAAGTCTCTGAAATAGTGATACTATCTGTGAATACAAAAAAAGACAAGTAATAAGGAAGGAGTCTTCGAGCTGTGGCTCTATCAAACATGCTCTCCTTAGAACCTCAATAGCAATCCTCGGGATCAATCGCGAGGAGTGGATATGGAACTGGTCATGTACTCTGCACTAAAAAAAATGCAGTAAGGTAGTATCAATACAAATACTATATATTGATAGGTATCATAGACAACAATTAGCTAACATATATAAAGGAAGAAACTGAAGAATAGACATGCTCACAATCAAGTTAAAATACCACCACAATCCAAGAAGAACAACCCAGGTATAGAGTATCAAATCAGAATCCAAGAAATACGTGAATGTGGTGATAAGTAAAAATGCAATGCAATGCATTGGCCAAATATAATCTCCATACACACATGCTCTGAGTGGAATATCTCTATGTCTCGACAGTCATGACCCACGGGGAACCCGCAAAGTCCATATACCACTCTTATGATCCCGACAAAGACCTCGGGCATCAGACAATCATATCTTTTTATGCTCTACGGCAAAGACCTCGGAGGCTACACTCTCTCACTTATCATTTCCAATCATAGTTCATAAAAAATCATGATATAAAATAAGAATGTATGGCATGCATGATATCAATTACACTTGTCATAAAGTACACATCATGATTTCAAGCCATTTTCATTATCCTTCCATTTTCGATGATAAGTGAGATATTAAGAGAGATGAATGCATATACACGTCACAAACATAGAAAATATGGCGACAAACCTATAAATCAGTCAACAATATCAACCCTAAGTAATCCATCCCAACTCCATACCCGAAGGCGTAATATTCTTTCTCCGATAATAACTAACTCTGCATATACTTCGCTAACTGAAGTTTAACCAGAAGGTAATCCGTAACCTACCTGGATGCCGAGCGAGAGCCATAAATGATCACACATGAGCCTTGCCTTTCTAAGGATCGCGATAGAACTTGAAGTCTAGTCATTATTGAAATCTAAGTTAGAAACGAAAATTAACAATACCCAAATTACTAGACTATTCTTTAAATCCATCCCAACTATGGGAGAAGGGGGAAAATGGGGCCACAATGGTACAACTGTAATTTAAGGGTGCAATCGTAACCCAACTTCTTAAAATTTCAATCCTACTCTCCAATTGCTAAATGAGTTCAATAATAGGTCAATTTCATCCAACCATGCAAAACCCCCCAAATTGGGCATAAACCCTAGAGTTTCCATAATCAAATTCTCAACAACAATGGAAGATTCAAGCCTAATAGTTACTAAATTGTGAAATTCATGCTTAGATTAGTAAAACCCATCAATTTATCTCACATTTAGGCCTAATAATTAATTAATACTAAGTGGGTAGAGTTTCATCTTGTTCAACTAGTTTACTAGTTTTTCCCACCATGGATTTCAACTTATGAAAGGTAAAGAAAGTAAAAAAGGCTAAAAAGCTAACCCCTAGAAGAATCCACCTAGAAATGCTTGGAGAAAATAATTTTCAAAATGGGAAATGAAGGGTTTAATCACACACTTAAAAATGATTCTGATTTCCCGTCGTTCACCACAACGGTCAAATGTCCGTTGCAGTGGAGCCCGCGCTCACTAGTCGGCTACGGTGGACCAATAGAAAATCCAAGACCTCACCACAACAGTCAACTGTCTGCTGTGGTACCGCTACGGCTGACCGAGCAACAATCTAGTGCCCGCACTAATGACAAGGAGCTCGCCCCAGTAAGGGTATTTAAACACCAGCAGATCCTGTTTTTCACAAATTCAACCCCAAAATCCGACACTCACTCGAGACCTCCCCAACACAAATCAAATATGCACACACACATAAAACCATGCTATGGACTCACTCGTGGTATCGGAATTTCCTTTTTTTAGGTCTATTTAATCGATTCAACCGTCAATGACCTAAAATCAACTCTCCAACCACTAGTTAAAACACTATCAAGAGCCTCGAGAACCAAACCAACTACCCCACTAAGTCATAAACGACCCTCCGAACCTCATGGAATCGATAGAATTCTGAAAAGGGTTTACCTAAAAGTCAACTATCGGTCAAACATTCTCAATTAAAGGTTCTAATTCTTTCAACTTACACTAGGATAGTCTGGTAACTTCAGAAATTGGGTCAACAAGGGTAAAATGGTCAAAATGCACATAACGACTGAATAGGTCGTTACACCCTAGGTTTTCCCCAATAATAAAAAGGTTTTCACAATTGAATTAAACTCTTCAACATGGTCATTTTATCAACTCATATACTTAGTTAGAAAAACCAAGGTCTACCAAATCATTTTTATCCTTTAATCATGATTCCATTAATTTCAACTCATTTTCCCCATTTTATCTTTTACCCCAAAAACTAGAGATATGGAAGAACAATAAAAAGGGATGGAGATATTACCTTCCATGAAGGATTCTTAGTTCAAAACTACTTGAAAACCCCTTAGGCCAGCCCCCCAATTCGAGATACAATTTTTTTGAAAACTGGGATATTTTAGGGATTTTAATCCCAATGGTAAACAACGTTTCTGCCCTTGTGGACCCGACCCTATAGCCACGGATGTGCTTCGGTATGATAAGAGACCGTTGAGGCGAAGGCACTTGCCACCTCGCCTCAACGCCTAAGTGAGAAGGAATACACAGGCGTGAAGTTAGCTTTTCCGCCAGTGCGGATATAAACTCGCTGGAGTGGACCTAATCCTTCAGCAATTATTCTAGTCAATAAGTCTTTTTTTTGAGTCGTAAGAGTCATTTTACTCACAATTCCCACGAGTAATAGTCATTGGCGAATGCCCAAATGAGGTATATAACGAGAATTTAGACAAAAGGTTCATAACGATCGAATGAGTCATTACATTAGATACCAATTAAATAAATATTCATTCTCGAACGGGGATAAGCTAGAAGTAGTTTATAAAGTACAAAGGACTAGGGACCTGGTCCCATAAGGAATTATTCTAAACCACGCATGTCAACAACCAGAAATAATGTCACATAACATTATCAGGACTTTACATCACCAACTCTGACTCATAGCATAAAATATCATTACAACGCTTGGGCTAGTTGATGGAAACAACTTATTATAGTCACAATCTTATGGAATGAACTATTCGTTTGGAGAATTTCAGCTTTAAGCACTCGTTGTATAATGTCATGCCATTGGTTGCGCCATCATGTATCACACCACGTCATTTATTATCGGTATTACTGAATTCAAAACATTGTTTGTCTGTACAGACTCATTAATTAAATCTCTGACCAGGAAAACATAGCATAAAAGAATGGCGGGGGCCTGACGCTTCACAAGAGTTATATATAAGACCCAAAAGGTAGGTTTCCATTCAAACATATGGGACAAAATACTCATCAAGAGACAACTTATTTCATAGGACATCGTACATGCGATAGATTTAATAATAGAAGCTCACAATGACGGAAACTCAGTGCATAAAAGCGCACCCGCGTAAAACATACCACCGAATCGGTCGACTAAGGAAAGGCAGACCTCATAGGGGCGATTAAGTTAACTGCTCCAGCAGATGCACTGGAGAGGATAGAGTTTGCTAAAGTGGAAAACACGTAATTCAAAATTTCACAAAATAGATTGGTCCCCCACTTCTCTCAACTCTCAAACTTCCAGAACTGCTCCCCAAAGTGTCCCTCCAATATCACACTATCAAAACTCCTCACAACCCACCTCCACAATTGTTACTCCTTCCCTTTCACTAAACACTTCTCCCACACCCACTGCTTCTATACTCTCTTGACACACTAGAGTCAAACTTGAATGGTGGTGCACAGATCGAGGCACACGGGAAATCCTTCACAACACTCAACAACTCAAGCTTCGCTATTCGATAAGTTATAATACCTTCATACTACACACGATTGCATCATAAATTAGAGTAGAAACATGTTTGTGGGTTGAGAAATTTTCATGTAATCCTTGGAATTTTGGGTGGTGGTTGTTATAGGGGTAGATCTACAGATCGGGTGAAATAATAGTGTAATATGAGTCTATACATCATGCATGATCACATAAGAAACAAGGGAATGGATTTTCATCTAAAATAGGGTGAAATAATTAGATTTTCTGGCTGGGTTGGTCTGGGATGACGACCTCGCTTCAGCAGACCGATTCCGCTGATGTGGGTCCTTGAAGGCGTAAAATAGCTTCGTAGAAGCAAACAAATAGAGATAACACATACTTAGCAAAATAATACATATTTTCGTTGGAGCAGGATCGCAGAAGTGGAAATATAATAGAAACAATGCTAAAACAGTTGCTTTGCACTAGTTGACTCAGATCGATTTTTGTTGGTTTCTTTGGATTGTTAGGCACGTAATAACATAATACACATGACTATATCAATGAACTTACTTGAATTTTATTAATGCAGGTACAATTTGCTGAAATGGACAAAAAATCCAATTGAAAATCTTGCCTAGGCTTACGACTCATCGATGAGGAGCCTGTGACTGACTATAATACTATTCGGTTCATGTCAAAAGATTGTGAGAACAGTTATTATGCCAATATGAGGGACAATAATATGTTTCTCAATAGGGGTATGGATATGAATGGTGTGGAGGAGCGCATTCCTGACTTTTATAACTGACTGATGCAAATAGGCTGGAATTGCTTTGCTCCAGCTTCCTGCCAGGCTAATGAGGATTAGGTGAGAAATTTCTATGCCAATCTGAAATATGTGAGCATGACAGTGCCTAATCCTGAGATAAAAATTTGGGATAACATAGTACCAATCGAGGCTGAGGTGATTAATGATTTCTACGGGTTGCTGAACCATCTCCCGGAAGTAGTGGATGTCAATGAGTATTATGGGAATGGGGCGTGGTTGGTGTCACATCTAGTGGCTGAAGAGTATATAGGAAAGATCACCTAGACCAACAAGAAATCTGGGATTACAAATAAGTACTTTATTGTTGTGGCCCAAAAGTGGTAAAACATTATCACTCGTAGGGTACGTCCCTTGAAAAACACTTCCGATTGCACGTACATTTGTGTTCTGATGATAGCTTGAATACTGGATGATATTCTGGTGAATATGGGCCACCATATTATACTAGAGTAGATGGACTATCTGGTCAAGGATGGTCCAAGTCCGATGTTCCCATCACTGGTTATGGAGCTATGTCGGAGGGCGGGAGTGATGGATTGCCCTGGCGATGACTGGATTAATCCTGAATGGGTCTTCTACCCCCTGAAGGAGTTAGGAGTGGGTACTTTGGTGAAGAATAAGAAGAGGAAGGTGGACCTGAACATGAGCGGGGATGGTGATGTTGTTGATGGTTCTTAGTCTCAATCGCAGTCACAGAGGCTATGGGTTCTCAATTGCAGGAAATTCGAGACTTAGTAGTCACTCTCCCTAGGCCTTCCACTGGGGTTAGCACTTTGGGTGTCTCTATCGACTATTTTACTTGAGAGGAGATGAAATAGTATCTGGAGTAACAGAAGGTCCTTCAGACCTCGGTTGGTACTTTGTAGATGGCGTCTAAGGACTTGGCCAATGATCATGGAAGCCTCCATACGATCTTTAAGAATTAGAAGAAGAGGAACAAATCCAGGGGAAAACTTCTCGTGAATGTGTGGAGAGGTGTTTAGGGCTTGTTCAAGCATTTGGATTACAAGGATCCCCTCTCAGTTGAAGATGAAGACGATGAGGAGGACTACTCCTTCCTGGACAAACCTTAGGATGGGGACAAAAACATCAGCATCGGGGGAGATAGCGAGGCGGCAAGCTCAATGAGGCAAGGTTAAGCTCATATTTAGTATTGATTTCTAGCCTATGCCGGGTTTATTTCAAACAATTTACTTCTCTGGTATTTGTTGGATGTCTGTATGATTTGGTTTGGTTTGCTTACTTTCATTTTCTATTTTGCTTGGTTTGGTGAATGATTCAGACATTTTTGGTATATGTATTTAGTCATTTATTTATGTCTTAGTTGTAATTGTTGGATATTTAGGTATCCTGGATATCTGTACTATATGCTGGTTTTATCTAATATCATCAAATTGCCATGATGTAAGTGGATATGTACACAAGTTGAAGAATGATAAACAAGGGCAGAACTCACTGATTTCTGCCAGTGATTTCGCTGGCGCAGGAGTAATCTCCGCTGCGGTGGTCTCGGCTTTGCGAGAAAAAAATTTCTTAGGCGCACTTCAAGTAAAGTACGAGTACTCGCTGAGGTGGGAACTTAATCGTAGATGCGGTCTCGCAAAGGTGGAAAATATTCGCCAAGGTGGACCCAACAAAACAATAGGATAAGCGCCCGTGCGACCCACCATTAGCTGGTGCGGCTCTGCAGGCGTGGAAGAATTTTATTGGGGCGGACAAGCTAAGCCAGAACAAAATTTCATATTTAGACCAATTTTTCAAACTTCACAATAACTTTCAAACATAATTTCCACATGCGAACCAGTCTAAATAGAGTGTCAGGACCAGATACCAATTGGAATCGTATAGATACCAATTTGAATAAACCAGATGTCAAATAAAATGAGGAAGCACAATAGGAGTGAAAGAAATGAAGAGTTATTAGAATGCCTCATAGCCTCTCGAGGATGGTTACAAACGTCAATGTACCAATCCGCGAGACTCTACTAAATAATGTCACTGTATTCGTGAGACCGGTAAAACTAGAGCTCTGATACTAACTTTGTCATGACCCAAATCACAGGTGTCGTGGTGGCATATACACAATTTCCGACAGTAGGTGAATCAATTCCAAGAACAACTTAAATAAGGTTAACAAATACGGAAGAGAACGAATTACAATATAAAAAGCCAACTTTCATAAAAACATCTTTAAATACCAATCCTTGCTACAACAACCATCTTTCCCAAAAACCTGGTATGACTTATACAAGGACTCTACGATATAATGAAAGAATGAGAAATACAATGACACAACTCCGAATGAACGAGAAAATCTACATAAAATGGAAACTAAGGCCACCGAATGAGCAGTCTGCCTTAGCTTCCCGTGCTCCAATCTGCACCCTGAATAGACCGAGTACCTGCATCCACGTAAAAGATGTGGCAAGCGTAACATGAGTACACAACGTACTTCCGTAGGCATCATAGGCCGACAACAACGGAAGACACATAAAGAGAGATAAATATCAAGTTAACACCAGATAATCCTACAATAACGGTTCCATAGGTCAATTAGGTCATACTGAACACATAATAATTCATAGAATTAACAAGTCACCTTGTCCATAAAAGAATCCACGAAGTCATGTAAAAATTACAATCACACAAGACTAATAATTCATATAGATACCAAATCACACCAAGGTGTATTAATCAAGTAATTAAGCTTCATTAACCTCAAAAGTTACCTAAATTGTACATGGGTTAACTAATGCCAAAAATCATGCTTGACCTCACACATTCGGTTTGACAACACATGTTAATTAGACACAATAGTTCACTTACCCTGCTAACTTTAACCAACCATAATATAAAATCTTACAACGGAGAACACTTTGTTAACACTTATTATATATAGTATTAAACCCTAAGTGTAGCCATATCCAATTTTAAGCAAGACACATCTTAGTCCGTTAGGCTCTTTCCATAAATTCTAAGTAATTTCCATTTCTTTATCTCTATTTACCAAAACAACAATTTCACACATTTACACCATACAAACAAAACCGCACGACTTCAACTCAACGACCATACCAACAATCCATGCTAGACCCTTAATCAATTAACTATGTCACTTACCAAGCAATACAAGCTAATGAAACCCACCAACACAAATCAGACCAACAACGAGTACCCAAACTCATAAAGGTGTAAGCACACAATCCAATCCACAAGGAACAAGCCAATCATGACAACCAAATAGGTCCAATATAATCAATCCAATCATATGATCCCAATTAAATTAGAAAGTCACTCAAGTTCCAATAATCAATCCATGACATGTTACCACATAATAAGTAATCAATGTATGAATGAATGTATGAACATAAATGCAATACATATGCCAAGTAGCTTTATCATCCCGTATACAGATTATCAAGTTTTTATTATGATCAACCACCTATGGAGGGACCCGCGAAATCCATATACCCTTCCGAAATTTCCCATAGGAGCCCAGCTCTTGGCTAAATAATTACTATTGCAGGTGTGAAATCCGTTCACCCATGTATCATCATAATCTCATAGTGTTCTTACCTTTCCTGGTCCCTTAGACCCACAACATGTATCATACCACTCCAATATCAATATCATCAGAACCATGAGTGTATTAATGCAAATGACAATTCAAGACAAGAATCATAATGTCATGAGATGCAACAAGTGTAGAAATGAATATCACATGCTTTCAGAAATACATCAACATATAATACAAGTACAATCAGGATATCAAATCAAAGCATGTGTGATGAATAAACACAATAATAACAAGTATGGTGATGAGACCACATATTGTGATAAGCCCAATCAATCAGTAGTCGGAATCAGCTTAAGGCTAATTTCCTAAATCACCATCATCATAGTTCAACATCGGTACCCACTCAATCGTTCATCACAACCATTTGAGTGGTACCCCAAAACACGCCAAATACCCCTCAATATTTATAACTAATTACACATTTCTATCGAAGTCTTGTAAAAGTAAATTGTAGCCTGCCTCAAAGCCAAACAGGAGACAAGAACGGTCTACTCTCCACGCACATAGGTAACCATAGTCTAATACACATGTTATACATGTCAATATCGAATCAAATATATACAAGGACTTAATCCTTAACCATACAATACAAAAGGATACCTAAAATCCATCTCGGGCCCACGGTGTCAAAATTCTAACTTTATTATTCAACAAAAGCATTATTACTAGATATAACTCGAAATTAATTTGAAAAACAACCTTATTTGAACCTTCAATTTCATAATTCAATAAAAGCCCAATTTACAAACCGTAGGTTTTCCCCACTAATAAAAAGGTTTCCATAATCAAATTAAACTCTTCAACATGGTTATTTTATCAAATCATACACTTATTTAGAAAAATCAAGGTTTACCAAATCATTTTTCATCCTTTAATCACGATTCCATTAATTTCAACTACCATGGAATTTTTAACTCATTTTCACCATTTCATCTTTTACCCCCAAAACTAGAAACATGGAAGAACAATTAAAGGTATGGAAAGATTACCTTCCATACATAATTCTTAGGTCAAAACTTCAGGAAAACCCCTTAGGCCAGCCCCCAATTCGAGATACACATTTTTTGGAAAGTGAGATATTTTATGGCTTTTAATCCCACTAGTCAAACAACGTTTCCGCCCCTGTGAACCTTACCCCGCAGGCGTATATATTATTTGGCATGATTAGGGACCACTGAGGTGAAGGAACTTTCCACGTCTCCTCAGCGCAGAAGAGAAAAGGAATACATAGGCACGAACTTAGCTTTTCTGCCGGTGCAAATATAAACTCACTGGCGCGGCCCTGCTAGGGCGACACCAGCTCACTGGAGTGGAACTGATCCTTTAAAAAGTTATTCTAGTCAATAAGTCTTCTTTCTGAGTCGTAAGAGTCACTTTACTCACAATTCCCACGGGTAATAGTCATCGGTGAATACCGGAGGAAGGATATAACAGGAATTTAGACAAAAAGTTCATAACGACCGAATAGGTTATTACATATTGATTTCTCTGATTGTTCTTATTAGGATATCCATGTATTTTATAGCAATTGTATCTTGTGTGCCATAGCCTTTTATAAAAGTCTCAATACAACTTAGACCTATTATTTCTGGAATAACTAGTGCTAGTTGTGTAGTCTGTCTTAAAGTTCCTTGAACTTGAAGAACTTACATCCAAAGAAGTTGTCTCAGCAAAAACATTACTATTTGGTTTAATCTCCATTTGCCTCTCTTCTTGCACGAATATTGCAAAGGCTTGTCCCATGAATAGTAGGGGATTCATCATGGGTATGCTACCCCTTATCACATTGTAAACCTCATTCAGTCCCATAAAGAACTGAATCAACCTTCTATCCTGCTCTACATTATACATCAATTCTTTTCATCCACAACTACATTGGCAACTACACTAGTGTCTTGCTTCCAAATTGCTTATTTCTTCCCAAAGTTTCTTTATGTGAGTGTAGTAGCCTGAATGTCTAGTGTTCCTTGATTTAGGTCACTTATCTCCTTTTGTATTTGGTATAACGTTTTCCCATTGGTTTGATCATATCTATCCTCTAGTTCTCTCCAAATTTCAACAAAATCCAAGATGTGACCATGTCATCACATCTTTCCTATTGTCGCAACTTAAGCGACTGTAAATTTGGCTTCTTATATTCTACAGTAACAAAGTCAATTTTGTTCTTTACTGATAGTGACCTTAGGGCACTTCACTACTATGAGCGATATTCTATTCCATTAAAAAGAGTCGGCACTAATACATCACCTGCATTATTTAATTAATAAATGTAGAGAGGACTACTTACATCGATTGTATCGAACACATTGTACGTATTGACTGGTGTTTCACTGGTTTCCCCAATTTGATCATCATATGCCATATCAATTAGGGTTTCTCTGACTAATTTAGTAATTTGAAGAAGAGATTGAAATCGCGAAGCTTTATCTGACTAGTTCCAACAAATTGAAGATGAGATCGAGGTTACAAACCTTCGATTCGAAGATTTGAACAAGAGGCTCACTAATTTGACCAAATTTTAATTGATTAGGTTACAATTGCGAGAATTAATCACCTCGCTCTGATACCATATCAAAATCCATGAAGGATCGAGTACATAACTTCCATAAGAAGCTTGAATGGTGCTTCAACAGTAGAGGATGCTCACAAATTAAGGAGAGAGACAATGGAAACAGTTGAAGCAATTTGGAGAATGAAAAGTTAGCTTCATTCATTTGTGAATTGAAAATATATACACACTACCCCGATTGAATCCCAAAAATATCTAGTTGACGACTAATCTAATAACTAACTCTGCCACCTAAGCTAACCTCTAACTAATTCTAACTAAAAGCCTAACAACTCAACACTAGTACAAAAATGAAGTAGTACAACAAATACAAATAGATATTTTGTATCTCAATAATACGCATCAACCTCAATTGGAACAGACTTGAGATTCTACGACTTATTGAGTTTAAATTAATATAATTAAAAGAGGTGAAATATTATAAGTGGTTAACTTATCTACCTAATGTGCACTTAAGAACACAAAAAAAATCTAAAATTTGAAGTAAAACTGACTAATAAAAATATTTTGTCATGTATTTTGGTGCTTGATTGGAATAAGTAGTAATTCAAGTATAGACAAATTTAAGAAATTGTATATGTACTTAGCCTTTTATAATAACTTATTCAATTAAATTACTTTTTTGTTGTTTCTTCTTGTGACTTTCAAAATATTCTCTGCCTGAATTCGGCCCACCCTATAATTCTCTAACTTAGGGGTTATTTGGAATGTAAGATAAATATAATAATTACCAAATAAAATTTGGAATTAATTTTGTCCTATTTTTTATTTGAGGTATTATTTAATTTCAGGATTATTTTATCCCTCCATTTGTACTAAAATGGTGGAATTACTATCCCATATAGAAAGTGGGATAAAATAATCTCATGAAATATCCCAACCCATAAAATATCCTTGCTTATCTCATCCCGCATATCAAACGACAGTGTCATTCGAAAAAGTTAAAAAAGTCATGCCTTTCTTTAATTCTCTTGGAAGACTTCAAGATTTTTTGAGCTAATTTTTTTTTCCTTTGGTTGGGGTTGCAAAATTTATTTTTACAGACATGAAAGTAAAACATCGTGCTTCAATAATTAACATTATTAAAACTCTGATTTGCCTTAAGTGGAAAGCAACCTCTCTCTAGACACTCTGCCTTCTCTCAACACCAATAAATGAAGGAAATATTTTCCATGATCTCTTTATTCCTTTAAGGCATAAAATATATACATGTTACAAGACTAATATTTAGGCTACAATTATGGTAATCAGAATAATTTCTATTCCTAATATATAATATACACAAAGATTATAGAAATAATTAAGGATTATTTACATAATCTATCATTCCCACGCAGTCTTAGCAGGAGGCCTTCGAATGCTAAGACTGTCTCTAAAATCATCAAAGAGTATACACGGAAGCCCTTTTGTGAATATATCAGCAATCTGATATCTGAATAGGACATGAAAAATACGAACTTGTCCACGTGCAACTTTTTCACGGATAACAAAAAATATCAATCTCAATATATTTAGTGCGTTGATGTTGTACGGGGTTCCCTGACTGATATATCACACTCACATTATCACAATAAACCACTATGGCCTTTTTGATCGGACAACGAAGCTCCAATAGAAGATTACAGAGCCAACACAATTCAGAGAGCATATTCACAACCCCTCTATATTCGGCTTCAGCACTAGATTGAGATAACGTGGGTTGGCACTTTGAAGACCACGAGATCAAATTATCTCTGAGAAAAACACAATAACCATAGGTGGAGCATCTGGTATCTGGGTATCCACTCCAATCAACATCGGTACACGAAGTGAGGCCAGAGATGGCAGACTTATGAAGATGCAGGCCAAAATCAATAGTACCCTGAATATACCACAGAATCCGTTTGAGAGCATTCATATGTTCCGCCTTCGAGTCATGCATATGCAAACATACTTGTTGACCAACATATGATATATTAGGTCTCGTAAAGGTGAGATATTGCAATGCCCCTGCTAAACTGTGGTAATTTGTCGGATCTTCGTATGGAGACCCCGAAGCGTTACTCAACTTACCCTTTATATCAACCGACGTGGGTGAAGGCTTACATGATGACATGTCGGCTCTGTCAATGATTTCTCAGTATATTTTCTTTAACAAAGAAATGGACCACCTGTATGTTGAGTCACAGAAATGAGGCATATGATGTTGTGAGGATGATGCCATTAACATACAGAAGAATGTATTTCATGTCATTTCTTTTCTGATAATGAATAAATACTGATCGGAATTGCTATGCGAGAAGGCCAGTGTGGAAACAAACTCAACAAACCTGTTATACTATGCTCGTGGGGCTTGTTTGAGACCATATTAAGAATTTTTCAACAAGCAAACACAATCTGGATGAATAGGGTCTCGGAATCCCATAGGCTGGTGCTTGTAAACTGTTTCCTGGAGGTGACCGTGCAGAAACACATTTTTGACATCCAACTGGTGAATTGACCATGATTTTGACAGAGCCAAATTGAGAACCATCTGGATAGTCGCTAGTTTTACAACTTGTCTAAACGTTTCATAACAATCCACATCTACCTATTGAGACCTGCCATCACTAACAAGATGGGCTTTGTGCCTCTATAATGAACCATCAGATTTCTTTTTATGACAATGAATCATATGGAATGAATTATGTTTACATTAGAAGGACAGGGCACCAACTCCTAAGTCTTATTTTTAATAAGAGAAACAATTTCATCTAACATGAAAACTTTCCAATTCGGGTCGGATATGGTAGATTTTGGGTTACGGGGAATCGAGGATGGTTGAACCGAGGATGTCAGATTAATGTGACGCTTAGGCCAAAAAATCCCATGCATACTACAGGTTTCGATTGACCTAGATTGGGTTTGACCCATAGATGGATGTTGGAGCAGTGGGGCGATCGGGATGGTGTAGGCTAGCTGGTTACTGGGCCCGACAGTGGTAAAATAGGAGCTCGGCCCAACTGCAGTCGATGGAGACTGGATCGAGGAAGAGGGAATGGTTGGGCTAGGCCTCGGGTATATTAAAATAGGAAATTTGACCAAGGGAGGGGGACATGTTGGTTTGGGCCACTGGACATTTTTGGCAGGCCACTAGACTAAGGGAGAAGGAGAAGTGGGCTCCCTATTTTAGGCTTGATGAAGCAGTGGTCTCCCTTGTTTGCCTGAGTCGTTGGGCTATTTAAGTGAAATTGCACTAGAGGATGTGGCCCAGTGTCCAAAAAATCATATGAGGGCGGGAAAGAAGTGTGTATATTAGAAAACAAGAATTAGGAATATAAAAAATAACGTGATGAGAGATGAAAATTTTCCCACTAGACATAGCATAACACTTACAGCCCCGATGGTTTTGTGGGTATTCCAAAAATACACATGGAGTGGAACGAGCTTGAAGTTTATTTATTGTTGTAGAAGAAAAAAAGGGTAAAACAAACACCCGAAAACCCTCAAATGTGTATAGGAAGGACCCCGATGATATAGAATTTGTGTGGTTGAGAAATTTAAAAGTAGCTTGCTAGGGTGAATGTTTAAGAGGTACATTGACATTTGAAGAGCATGATACCAAAATGATGGTGGTATGGACGAATGAGCAAGAAGTGTACGAATTAAATTATTTATTGCTCGTATTTTTCATTTGGCTTTCCCATTTTGAGGAGAACCATGTGGATAAGAGAGACGAAATACTATACCATTTTTGTGACAAAAATTATTAAATTAGTCATTTATGAATTCCCTCCCATTGCCACATCAAACGAGTTCTTGTTTTGACTTTTGCTCCGACTTCTTCTCATATAAGCATTTTCTTCGGCCTTCAAAAGCTCGGACGAGCGGGGAATATCATAAACTCAAAGAAGATCAGGGTCAGCCGACCTAGAGCTATGCCAGGGCGGGGGGACGGAAAATAAATGAATTGGAAACACTTAATAGACTTTTCAAATTGGGTTTGGATGAAAGCACTAAATTGCATGAAAATAGTGTGAACCTGAGATTTTTTCCCAATGGGAAATTTCCATAGAAAATTATAGTAATCATCCAAAATAAGCATGTAATACTTATGACTGGCCGAACTTAAAATCGAAGATGTCCATAAGTCACTGTGCATGATATCAAACGACATAATAGTGTTCGAAGTAGACAAAGAAAAAGGTAATTTAACACGTTTCTCAAAAAATGCAAGACTGACAAATAGAAGAACTCAAAGATTGTTTACAATCAATAAACTTATTTTTCTAAGAGATTTTAACACGGGTGCTCCCGGGTGTCCCAAACGATTATGCCATAAAGTAGGAGAATGAGTAGCAAATATTGATGGAGAGGTGACTTGGTGGTTGGTGGTGTTGGAGATAGGATACAAATCTGTAGTGCTAGTACATCTAATTAGTGGCATCCCCATCCGAATGTCCTTCACAGAAAACATAAACATATCAAACTCAACAGAAACATTATTGTCAGTTGTGAAACATCGTACAAATATCAAGTTTTTAATCGGTTTGGGTACATGTAGGACATTATTTAAAAGTAAAGGTGGGTAGGGGGAGGTTTGATTTTCCCATGCCACGAATTAGAATTTCTTGTCTACTGCCAACCACAATATTTTTATTACTGCTCATATTAAAATAAGACGAGATAGTAGCTTGAGATGTCGTCATGTGAGAGGTAGCACCAGTGTCCATGTACCTTACCGTCAGCAACGTTAAGAACTTCATTCCGGTGATTCTCGAGATGGAAAAAGGGCAATATTCATCTTGGGTGGAGTTATTCAAAATTCATTGCCGCGCATACCAAGTCATTGACCATATTCTCCCTCCAAACCCTCAATCATGTGTCATGGAGAAAGACAAGTCCACCGATATTGATATAACTCTATGGTCTCGCTTGGATGCTATAGTCCTTTAATGGATTTACGGCACCATATCCAACGATCATTTGCACACCATATTGGAACCAGATTCGACAGCTCAACAAGAATGTGAGCGTTTGCAAAATATTTTCCAAGATAACAAGACTTCTCGTGAAGTTTATCTAGAGAATCAATTCACCAATGTAAGGATGTATGATTTTCCAAACGTCTCTGCCTACCGTCAAGAGTTAAAAATACTTACTGATCAACTATCCAACGTTGGTGCACCAGTGACAAATCAAAGGTTAGTTTTCCAATTAATTACGGGTGTGAATGAACAATATGATGGTGTTGCTACATTCATTCAACAAAGTAATTTGTTGCCACCATTCTATGAGGCTCGTTCGAGATTGATTCTCGAAAAAACCCAGGAAATAAAATAGGTGGTCAACAATGCTGGCACCGCCCTCTTTTCTACCATCACGTATGCCGATGATTTTGGGCCTCAAAATTCTTGTTCGGGTAATGTAGCGAATCGCAATAACAACGGACAAAACTGGTCAAAATTGCAACAATAACAAAGGAAAAAATAATGGCGGAAGAGGACGTGGTCAGGGTGGCGGTAACCAGTCCAGCGGCGGCAGCAACCACTGGCAGTAGGGGAAGACCAGGCCTAGGCAGTAGCAGCCGCAAGCCCAGTCAAACAGTGGGCAGCTGTGAGGGCAGTACCCACTATGGGCTTAGGCACCACAATAGTAGGCCGCCCCTTCTTGCTGGTACCCCACGTTGTCATGGGCCAGGACACCACCACCCACTCGGCGGCTCGGGGTCATTGGCAGTCGTCCATTGCAATCATATATAACACATAGAACACGCCGAATTAGGCTAGGGTTTCGATGAGGAAGAGGTCGAATTAGGCTAGGGTTTCGGTAAGGGAGATAGGCTAAATTAGAGTTGCTCTGGCGGTTTAGGGCTAGGGTTAAGGGGGTTAATTTTTTGCTCTTGATACCATGAAGGAAATATTTTCCATGATTTCTTTATTCCTTTATGGCAATAAGATATACACAAGACTAATATTTAGGCTACAATTATGGTAATCAGAATAAATTTCATTCCTAATATATAATATACACAAAGATTATGGAAATAATCAAGAAGAAATTATTTCCATAATCTATCCATAAACACCGACGCTCATAACTGCCCACCGCCTCGATATGGCTGACTTGAGTTTGGGAAACTCAATTCTGCCGAAACCACCAGACGTTATCAATAATCAAAGCTTATGAACTAGCAAAAACAATCCTCAATCATCCTCTGGGAATCTGTCCAATACTCAAAATGCGCTGATTCAATATACCCAAAATAATAAAAATCTTGATGAATCCGTTTCTCGAGATCATGAGATATTGGAAAATAATGAAGAATTATCGCTAGAATTCCAAGTTAAATTATCAGTCGAAGATAAGGAGCGAATCTACCAGCCATGGAAATACTCCATTATTACCAAGCTACATGGTAGAAGGATACAACATGAGATTTTGAAAAGAAAAATTCAAGAACTTTGGCAACCTTCAATAAACTTCCCGTTACTCAAGAAGAAAATATGACGATAGCTTTACAAAATGGACCGTGGTTCATCTTTAATCATTTTCTCTCGGTACAAAGATGGAAACCCAACTTCATAGCCTCAGAAGAAAAGCAACAGTGCACTGCAATTTGGGTTCGTCTGCCTCAGTTGTCGACAAAGTTTTATGATGCCATAATCTTACAGAAAATTGGAAGCACAATAGGTAGACTCCTACGTATTGATGTATGTACCTTAGCAACCTTGAGATAACGTTATGCTAGGCTATGTGTAGAGCTTCCAATGAACAGAGCAGTCAAACCCCATATCTTTATTGGCTCCAATAAGAAATAAATTTTGTACGAATGAGACAAAATCCTGTGTACATCCTGTGGATATCTAGGGCACATAACATTAAATGCTCAAAAAGACAGGAAACAACCTCAGTTGATATCGGAAGTTCTAAGAATTCAAAGGAATTAAGTGATGCCATTAATGAATGGAAAACTGTCACTTTTCCTGCCAAAGCTCGACAGAGTCCTGGTAAAGCTCAAGTATCTAAACAAACCAACCAAGGTACAAGTATTAATGCCAAAATATTTGATGCAAAAACTGATAAGTACTTGCATACTCAATTTCTCAGATATAGGAATATACAAATCGTTTCCCCCCATTGGAGGGTACAAAGATACGAAATACTAGTCGTCCTACATCTAAACCCACCGTAGAAAACCAGTTGGATTTGTCTAACCCTTTTCTAACCTTGTAGAGGAGCACATGATTTTAGGTAACCAAGATTACCCTAGGCAGGACACGCATAAGGGGCACGTGGTAGGAGACCATATGTTATCGTTCGATACCATGCAGAAATTAGTCACTAATTTAAGAACTATAAACGATAGTTGGCAAGAAAAATCCAATAAAAATACAAATAATAGAGTCACCAGCCACTTGGAGGGTACTCAACAAATGTTTAAAAGATAATCCCTCTTCTACTACCCCTATCAATCTACTAAAACAAATTGAACAAATGGCAAATCCGGATGGACACATACCCAGCTTGTCATCCACACCTTCAACGCTTAATAAATGACATGCATTTGGATACAACGATCATTACACTAGATACTAAATCAATACCCTCCCTCCTAGTGCTAAAAACTCTACTATACATAAGAAACCCTTAGGTTATTTACAAAACCATAATTCCCCGAATTCCAATCACAACAAGGCGGAGGTACATGTTGATACAAATTCATCGTTAACCTCGCCACCCCATGGAAAACCAACCTCCCCTTCCACCCTACAACACACAACCACCGGTATACTATGTACATCCACTCCCTCCTTAGAATATCAACCCCTATCATGGATGGAATTGGGGTTAGCGGGCCATGTAATCAGTTTCTCCATGATAGTGGAGGGTCGGGAGACTATAATGGTCTTGCAAAATCCTCAGTACCTAGCCCAGCTCATCTCCGAGGGTCTGAACCTAGCAATGAGCAATTACTTGAACCTGTTGAGTTGTGGAGCCTAATTCACCTCCGACACTATGAAGACCTTAGGTAGAGTTTGGAACACTGATTGACCTAACTGGTCAGGTCGATGTGAGGGTTGGAAGAGGGTGGTAAACCCCCCTCCCGGGGGAGTAGGAGGCGAAGCTATTTGAATTTTTTTATAATGTATTATTTAGTGGAAGGTATTTTGGGAATTTTAGGCTTGTATTATGTTCGCCCTAGTTTTCACTATTTATAAACTAGGGCGTCATTTTTCTTTCAGAAGAGTGGTCGAAAAAGAGAGAAAGAGAAAATCGTAAACTCAAAACTCCATTATAGTAAAATCTGCAGCGGCAAAGTGGACGTAGCTCTCGCATTGAGGGTGAACCACTATAAATTTGTGTGTTATTTATTCTTCGCATATTTACTATTTTTCTGATTAGGTAGGATTTGGGACATAAATCCTCACAATTGGTATCAAGAGCGACAAGTTGTGTTGCGATTCAGAAAACAATGGGAGGCAAAGATGGTTCGGCGCACGAAATCGGGAAATTCGATGGTACAATTATGCATTTTGGAGAATGTAGATTGAAGACTATTTATACAGCAGAAAGCTTCATCAACCGCTGAGCCCGAAGCCAGATGAGATAAATGATACAGATTGGAATCCTCTTGACAAACATGTTCTGGGAGTATTCTGATTGATGCTGTCGAAGAACGTTGCTCACAACGTGGCGAAGGAGAATACCACCATTGGCATGATGACGATTTTGTCCGACATGTATTTCTCATGAAGAAACTCTTTCATCTAAAGATGGAGGAAGGTGCTCCTGTTGCAATGCACATAAATGAATTCAACACGATTGTTAATTAATTGTCATATGTTGCAATCGAGTTTGACGATTAAGTGCAAACCCTAATTTTGCTGGCGTCTCTACCGAATAGTTGGGAGCCGATGAGAGTAGCGGTTAGTAATTCGGTTGGCATTGATAAACTGAAATTCAATGATGTTAGAGATCGTATCCTTGCTGAGGAAGTTCGCAGGATAGATTCTGGTGAAGCATCGACAAGTTCTGCTTTGAATGTTGAGAACAAAGACATAAATTATGATAGAAACTACAACTGAAATAAAGATAAGTCAAAGTCAAGGAATGGCAGGGGTCAATCCAGATCCGGGCGAACACTTGAGTGTTGGAACTGTAAGAAACCGGGTCACATCAAGAATAATTGTAGGGCACCGAAGAAGGAGGACAACAAGGGGAGTGGAATCAATCCTGCCACTGAAGATATTGGTGATGCGTTGTTGTTGCCTGTTGACAGCCTGATCAACTCTTGGATGCTTGACTTAGGAGCGTCATTCCACACTACCCCACATCGTGATATAATGATGAATTACGTTGCTGGGAATCATGGCAAAGTTTATTTGGCAGATGGTGAGCCTTTAGACATTGTTGGTATTGGAGACATTAATTTGAAGATATCAAATGGACACGTATGGAAAATCACAAAGGTCAGACATGTGCCGAAGTTGATGCGTAATCTAATTTTAGTGGGTCAGCTTAATAATGAGGGACATAATGTTAACTTTGGTAACAGGTCCTGAAAGGTGACGAAGGGCGCTATGGTGGTTGGTCGAGGTAAGAAAACTGGTACTCTTTATATGATGACAAGTTGTCATGATACAATCGTTGTTGTTGACAACACAAAGAAGACAGAGATGTGGCACTGCAGGCTGGGGCATATGAGTGAGAAATGAATGAAGCTTATAGTAACTAGCGGCATAATTCCGGAGCTGAAGTCGGTGGACCATCCTATGTAGACAGCTGCATTCTAAAAAAACAGAAGCAAGTAAGTTTTTCAAATGCAGGTAGGGAATTGAAGGTCGAGAAGCTTGAATTGGTGCACACTGATGTGTGGGGACCTACCATTTTCCCCTTACTCGGAGGATCACATTACTACGTGACCTTCATTGATGATTCAACCAGAAAGTTATGTGTCTATTTTATGAAAAATAAATCTGAGGTGTTCACTGTCTTCAAAATGTGAAAAGATATGGTAGAGAATGAGACAAACCTCAAGTTAAGGAGCCTGAGGTCCGATAATGGTGGAGAATACATTGATGGTGACTTCAAATGGTATTATGCTGATAATAGGATCAAGATGCTGAAGACTATTCCTAGAATACCACAACAAAATAGAATAGCGGAAATGATGAATCGAACATTGAACGAGAGTGCACGGAGCATGAGAATACATGCTGGACTACCCAAGACATTCTGGACAGATTCAATCAATACCGTAGCCTTCTTAACTAACAGAGGACCATCTATTCCTTTGGGTTTCAAAATTCCAAAAGAGACTCGGAGTGAAAAAAAAGGTAAATCTTTCTTTTCTGAAAGTGTTTGGTTGCTTATCCTATGTTCATATTGATTCTACTGCTAGAAGTAAACTTGATCCGAAATAAGAAGTGTTATTTTATTGGCTATGGTGACACCGAGTTTGGTTATCGATTATAGGATGACCAAAATCGGATGATCATCCGAAGCAGGAACGTGGTCTTCAATGAACATGTTTTGTACAAAGACAAGTTGCGGGAGAGTTCAGAATGTAAGAATAAGGAATCGGAAATAGTTAATTTGAGAGACTTCTCGGCACCCGAGCTACAGTCAGGTACTACTAAGGCAGAGGAACAAGCTAGTGATGGTGGGGTTGATGAAAATGCTGATTATGAAAAAAATCAGCGGACGCCGATCACAAAATTATGCAGATCATCCAGGATCAATAAGCTGGTTCACAGGTTCTCTCCGTCCCTCAACTATATTTTGCTCACTGACAAAGGGGAGCCAGAATGCTACAGAAGTAACGCAAGTTGATGAATCGATCAAGTAGGAGCTGGTAATGAAAGATAAGATGGACTCACTATTGTCAAATCATACATAGGAGTTAGCTGAGTTATCAGAGGAGGAGAAGGCATTGCAGAACAAATGGGTCTACCAGATAAAGGAATAACACGATGGAAGTAAGCGCTACAAAGCAAGGCTGGTTGTGAAGGGATTTCAACAGAAAGAAGGTGTTGACTACACAGAGATATTATCTCCCTTAGTCAAGTTGGTGATAATCAGAATTGTTCTTGGACTGGTAGCAAAGGAAGATCTGCATCTTTAACAGATGGACGTGAAAACTGCTTTTCTTCACGGTGATTTAGATGCGAAAATCTACATGAAACAACGTGAGGGATTTGAGGTCAAAGGGAAAGAGAATCGGGTGTGCAAGCTTCAAAAGAGCCTGTACGGACTGAAATAGGGTCCAAGATAGTGGTATAAGAAGTTTGATAGCTTTATAAAGAAAGTCGAATTCGTAAGGTGTGAAGCAGATCACTGTTGTTCCTTTAAGAGATTTGAAGACTCCTACATGATACTGCTTCTTTATGTTGATGATATGTTAATCGTAGGAGCAGCCCTACATGAGATTGATATGCTGAAAAAGAAGTTGTCAAAAGAATTTGCAATGAAGGATCTAGGAGCAGCAAAGCGAATCCTTGGGATGAGAATCATCAGAAGTAAGGAGGGCCTCAAGATCTCACAAGAAGAATACGTAAGAAAGGTGCTCAAGAGGTTCAATATGGAATATACCAAGCTAGTCAGTACTCCCTTGGTTAGACACTTTCATTTGTCAAAAGATCAGTCGTCGGTGACCGAGGACGAGATGAAGCATATGGACAAGGTACCTTATGCCTCTGCTATTGGAAATCTTATATATGTGATGGTATGTACGAGGACAGACATTGCACATACATTGGGAGTTGTTAGCAAGTTTATGAGCAATCTGGGAAAGCAACACTGGAGGATGTGAAGTGGATTTTTAGATATCTGAAGGGTGGCTCGAGTTCAGTTTTGTGTTTCCAAAAGTCAGAGATAGAATTACAGGGATATGTTGATGCTGACAGTGATGGTGATGTTGATAGTAGAAAGAGCACATCCGGGTATGTTTACACTTTCGGAGGTACTACGATTTGCTAGGTTTTAAAGTTAGAGAAGATAGTAGCTCTCTCTAGTTGTGAGGCTGAATACTTTGTCATGACGGAGGCCACGAAGGGGATGATGTGGCTACAATCATTTCTATGGGAATTGGATCAGGACCATGAGGGGAGTGTGCTATACTGTGATAAACAAAGTGCTATTCATTTGGCAAAAAACCCTGTCTACCATGCTCGAACGAAGCACGTACAACTCCGGTACCATTTCATAAGACCAGCTTTGGAAGATGGAGTATTAGTGCTTGAGAAGATCCCAGGGAGTCAGAATCCAGCAGGTATGCTGACCAAGGCCGTGCCGAACGTTGAACTGAAGTTGTGTGCAACTTCAGTTGGACTTCTTGGATGAGGATCGAAGACGCCGCTGCAGATGGAGATAGATGATTGAAATTAGTCTCAAAGTGGGAGATTGTTGAGTTGTGGAGCCTAATTCACCGTTGACACTATGAAGACCCTACGCAAAGTGTGGAACGCTGATCGACCTAAGCGTTCAGGTCGATGTGGGGTTGGAAGGAGGGTGGTAAACCCCCATCCCGGGGGAGTAGGGGGCGGAGCTATTTGAATTTTTTTATAATGTAATGTTATTTAGTGGAGGATATTTTGAGAGTTTTAGGCTTGTATTATATTCACCCTAGTTTTCACTAGATATAAACTAGGGCATCGTTTTTCTTTTAGAAGAGTGGTAAAAAAAAAGAGAAAGAGAATTGTAAACTCAAAACTCCATTATAGTAAAATCTGCAGCGGCAAAGTGGATGTAACTCTCGCATTGAGGGTGAACCACTATAAATATGTGTGTGTTATTTGTTCTTCGCATATTTACTTTTTTCTGATTAGGTAGGATATGGGATGTAAATCTTAACAGAACCAAGTTTGGCTCAACAATATCATGCAACCAATAGCTCCAATAATGAAACCCAACTTCATATCCACCATGCGAGCCCAATGGAATCTACCCCCATATTACATACCTCTTCAAACTCAATACCCTCTGATAGATCAACCCTTCTTTCCACCAGCCACCATTGCAACTTTGAACCCATTTTTTGTTCATTGGGATCCAATATCCAATAGAGCGACCCAACAACCTACTCTAATAGTACCAGTAGAGAACCCAACACCACCCCTCCCATAAACGAGACAGGAAATCCAATGCCACTAGAGGAGCCAATAGAAGCTCAGAGGGATCCTATCATCCCTAGAGAAGATCCAGTGGTGGAGACATCAATACTAGATGAGCTAAAATATTTCTATTCACCAATATGTAGGATTAGAAGAAAATTTTGGAGATTCACTGAATCTGGCCAAATGCTCAATGGAGATAAGACTTCCCCATGACCCTACAGTGGTAGACATAACTTTGATCCTAGTTCCTACCCTCAGGAACATTCCAACTCCCAGAGTGAGGGAGAATGGTTTTCACCCAACACCCAACCCACCATTGAATCAAACTACTAATATGATTATATGGAATATTATGGGAGGAAATAATGAAAACTTCCGTAATCATTTTAGGGATTTAGTGGCAACACATAGTCCATGCATGGTAACTTTACTTGAAACTAGGATGCATAATCATCTTGACTTGTTAAATGAATTTGGGTTCACGGAGTTGATCGAGGTGCCTGCAGAGGAATAATCATGAGGAATGGTCATACTATGGGATCATAATTTGGTGAATGTGAAAAACTTTATCCATAGAGAGCAGGAAATAAGTGCTATGATGGAAGTAATTTCTACCCATAAAGATTCGTTATTTACTTCAATTTATGCTAATGAGGATGTGCATAGAGGTTTTGGCTTCAGGGACAGGAACGGGGGAGGCGTCTCACTCTTGGAATTCGCTAGAGCTTCTGGGATGGTGATAGCCAATTCGAGGTTCCTGACGAAGGAAGAGCACTTGGTGAATTTCAGTAGTTCGGTGGCTAAGACTCATATAGACTTTTTGCTCCTTAGAAAGGTTGACAACGGTCTTTGTAAAGACTGCAAGGTTATTCCGAAGGAGACCTTACAACCCGACATAAGCTTTTGGTGATGGATTTCGAGATCAAGATGGAGAAGAAGAGGAGGGTTGTGGATGACATGTTAAGAATCAAATGAGGGAGTTTGACCGTGACTACTGCAAAAGAGATGGGAGAGAGGTTGATAGCCAATGGGGCTTGGGGTAGTAGTAGGATGCCACTGATATGTGGGATAGGATGGCCAGTTGCATTCGAGAGGTTGCTAGAGAAGTGCTAGGGGTCTCACGGGGTAGTCGTGGTAGGCATCAAGGGGACTGGTGGTGGAATGGTAAAGTTTAAGAGAAGATGGAAGCCAAGAAAGCAGCGTATGCAAAATTGGTAGAAAGCAAAGATGAGGTAGAGAAGCGGACGAATAGGGAATTGTATAAGATGGCAAGAAAGGAGGCAAAGTTAGCGATTACAATGGCAAAAATGGCGGCTTTTGAATGTCTGTATGTTGAATTAGAGGAAAAATACGGGGATAAGAAGTTGTACAGACTGGGCAGGGTGAGGGAGAGGACGGCCCGGGACTTAGACCACGTGAGGTACATCAAGGATAAGGATGGCAAAGTACTGGTGGAGGATAAGTATATTAGGTGGAGGTGGCAGTCTTACTTCTATAAACTCTTGAACGAAAAAAAGATAGAGACATTGTGTTGGAAGATCTGGAGCAATTTGGTAGGTATCGAGATTTTGGGTGTTTTATGAGCATTAAGATTGAGGAGGTTCATGGTGTTGTTCGCGGGATGTGCAGGGACGAATGACCGGGCCTGATGAGATCCCAATGAAATTTTAGAAGAGTGCAGGCAGGGTAGGTTTGGAATGGCTGACGAAGTTGTTTAACACCATTTTTAAGACAGTGAGAATACCCAAAGAATGGAGGTGGACTACACTGATTCCTTTGTAGAAGAACAAAGATGATATCCAGAGTTGTAACAACTACAAGGGTATCAAGCTGCTAGGCCACACTATGAAAGTTTGAGAAAGGGTCGTGGAGATGAGGGTGAGAAGAGACGTGTCTATTTCTGAGAACCAGTTTGGATTCATGCCTGGGCGTTCGATTATAGAAGTCATTCATCTTATTAGGAGGTTGGTGGAACAATATAGGGATAGGAAGAAAGTCTTACATATGGTTTTCATCGACCTCGAGAAGGCGTACGACAAAGTCCCTATGAAGGTTCTATAGAGATATTTGGAGGTAAAAGGTGTACCTATTGCGTACACTAGGGCAATCAAGGGTATGTATGATGGAGCCAAGACCAGGGTACGAATAGTAGGAAGAGACTCAGATCACTTCCCAGTGATGATGGGGTTGCACCAGGGATCAGCTCTTAGCCCATTCCTATTTCCCATGGTGATGGATAGACTGACGCGACAAATCTAAGGGGAGGTGCCATGGTGTATGTTATTTGCAGATGACATAGTCCTTATTGATGAGACTCGCAGTGGAGTGAATGCTAAGCTGGAGGTTTGGAGATATACTTTGGAGTTTAAAGGGTTCAGGCTAAGTTGGACTAAGACAAAATACTTGGAGTGCAGGTTCAGTAACGAGATCAACCCTGAGATAGGCGTGGAGGTGAGGCTTGGTACTCAGGCTATTCCTAAGAAAGGAAGCTTCAAGTACCTCAGGTCTATTATCCAATGGAATTGAGAGATTAATGACGATGTCACACATCATATTGGGGCAGGGTGAATGAAATAGAGGCTCACATCTGGAGTGTTATGAGATAAAAAGGTGTCACCAAAATATAAAGGCAATTTCTATAGGTTGGTGGTTAGACTGACTATGTTGTATGGGGCAGAATGTTGGCCGGTCAAGAATTCACACACCTAAAAGATGAAAGTTGTGGACATGAGGATGATGAGATGGATGTGTGGGCATACAAGGAGGGATATAATTAGAAATGATGATATCCGGGACAGTGGGAGTGGCCTTAGTGGAGGATAAGACGTGGGAAGCTAGGTTGAGATTGTTCGGGCACGTGCAGAGGAGGGACACAAATGCCCCAGTGTGAAGGTGTGAGAGGTTGGCTCTGGACGGGTTTCAGGAGGAGTAGAGGTAGGCCGAAGAAGTATTGAGGAGAGGTGATTAGACGGGATATGGCCCAGGTGCAACTTACTGAGGACATGACCTTAGATAGGGGGTTATGGAGGACAAGGATTAGGGTAGAAGGATAGTAGGTAGTCCAGCGTAGTCCTACTTATGCTTACAAATGGGTAGTTGTAGTGTTATTATTATAGGCCCACTTAGCCTACCATACTAGCAGTTGCAATATTGTTTTATTGTCACCTGTTATTTGATCTTTGCTGCTATGTGTTCTCTAGTGTACTTTGTTTATCTTATTTTATCTTTATCTTATCTCATCTTTATCTTTATCTTATCTTATCTTATCTTACTTGAGTTAGTTACTGCTTCTTTTTAAGAATGCGCTATCGTGGCTTACTCGCTTTTGATACCAGTATTTTCATACTGTTTTAAATTTCATGTCAAAGTCTAACCGTTTCTCTTGCGGTGCTTTGTCTTGAGTTGAGGGTTTCTCGGAAACAACCGCTATACCTACCAAGGTATAGGTAAGGTCTATGTACACTCTACAGTCCCCAGATCCCACATTGTGGGATTTCACTAGGTATGTTGTTATTTTTGTTGTATGCTAGTAATGAAAAATCTAAGAGATGTGAGTTGTGGTGTAACACCCCGTACTTTCGGGTGATAGGTTAAGCATCTAGACATATACAAATAAAGAGCTTAGTATATAAAAGGATGAGGTCCTGAACTAATTTAGGACTTATCAAGTGGGGCAATAATGATCGGCTAATTGATTAATTATAGTGGGAGACAACAATGATCGGCTAATTGATAAATTATAGTGGGGGACAAGATTAAGTGGGCTAAGTATAGGTGTAAGTGGGGGTATCTACGTGTACCATTTAAATGAATCACCTAAGTGACTAAGGTGATATAACTAATTGGTAGCAGCATTTGGGGTTAACATGTAACGGGGGTGATTAATATGGGAGGGGGAGATCATAGTTGGTTATATGGATTCCCCTGAGACTATTTTAATACTAACAACATTCAATCACTTAGAGCATGCTCATAGAGTGAGTAACAGTAGTTGATTTTCTGAAAAAAAAAGCCGATTTATGTACCTCTTTTCAATAGAAATATTCCTCTTAACATCTACAAATCAGATCCTATTGCATGTTAATATGCCTTGTTCCAAAAATAATAATGACGACATGAATGATCAAAGCAACTCCGACTTGTAGGACTATCTTTAGCTCGGAGAGCGTTCAAGGTATGTTAAGACAAATTATTTCTTTCTTTTGGCATGTTCCATGGAACGAAACGTGAAGATAATATTATTTCATAAATTATTCTATTCTTACAGTTAAGGATGTTCCTGTTATTTATTCCTATGTAAAAAATATGTCTAAATATGTTCCCAAATCCTTATTGAGATATATGAGAAATATGTTAATATTCCCAATGTTAGCCGAAGGTACAAGGATATAATGTCACTCAAATAAACTCAGAATGTTTTATTGTCATTCATGTATTTTTCATGTATTACCCTGGACTATATATTGGGGATGGGAAAAGGGATACATTGTTATATACGCAACACCCTGATCAGCTAGTATATGATGATGATTATGCCCACAGAGGCCAATATGATATGATGCCCACAAAGGCTAAAGGGAGACGACGTGATATACATATATATATAGATATGTATACCGCATTGTACATGACATTTAGGCATATTATGGCCTTAGAGGCATTCACTACTAGTCGGCTATTTCTATCCGTTGTTTCTTGTCTCAGTTTACTTTTATATCCCTGTTATGCTACTTTTCATGCCTGACATACTCGGTACATCAGTCGTACTGACGTCCCTTTTGTCGGGGGACGCTGCGTTTCATTCCCGCAGGGTCACGTAGGCAAGGCAACGATCCGCATTAGTAGGTTGCTGACTCAACAGATACTGTATCACTTCCTTTGTTTCGGAGTGTGAGTCTAATCTCGGTACAATATTTTTGCATGTATATATGGGTATGGCGGGGCCCTGTCCTGACCTTATGATATTGCATACTCTTTAGAGGCTTGTAGACGGTGTCTTGTGTATAGCAGTCAAATATGGCCTTGTCAGCCTTAGTATGTATATATGTATGGGTTGGGTCCTTCTGTTTGTAAGGTGTTATATGGTTTCTTTCTAGTTTATGGTTTATATGTTTTAGTAGGGTACTAGGTGATAACCCTTGTGTCCGCATTTTATTATGATTAGACGTTGACGATATTATTAGTGGTACTCGGCAGGTAAGGTCCTGGTGCCCGTCATGACCCTCCGGTTTGGGTCGTGACAAACTTGGTATTAGAGCAGGTCTATCCTAGGGAGTCTACAAGCAGTGTCTAGTAGAGTCTTGTCTATGGGTGTGTTGTGCACCACACTTATAGACATGAGGATACCGGGCATTTAGGATTGTTATTTTTCCTTTTAGATCTAGAATCGTGCGGTAGAACCGAGTTATAAGCATCTCACTCCTAATCCATCTCGTGTTTATGATTCCATCAATGCCTATAACTAGGAGAAAGTTCAAGAGTATTAGGGCATTGGATACGGCTGCAAGCGAAGGTACTAGCCGATTGCCACCCGCTAACGAGGGCCAGAGTGAGACCCACAGTGCGACTCATTCGTATGGTTACCCCAGTTCACCACCTATAGAGGAGCGTAGTGGGGCTGCAGTACTGTAACATCCCATAATTTTGGGCAATGGTTTGAGCACCTAAACGTAGGAAAGTAGACCCGGGCCTCAGGGAATTTATGTTATATTTACGTATGCTAATAAAGAGATTAGTATAAAAAAGATTAAACCCCGAAATAATTTTGAACGTAACAAGTGTGACAATGGGGTTAATAATAATAGTTGTATATCTCCAAAGAGGTTATGGACTAGTGTCATATCACAAAATTATGACATTGAGTATATGAAGGTCTTATAAGTTATTAAGATTTAAATGAATTGGGATCAAGAAATTAATTGTGGGCGTAATTGATTAATTGGGGGGATAAATGATTAATGGACATAGTCCACGTGTAGGAGCCCTAAGTGACTAAGGCAAGGTAGTAATTAGGTGGAGGACATGCACGATCAAGTGGTGGCAACATTAGGAGTAATAAACGACTAGGGGGTGATTAGTATGGGGAGAGGGCAAAGTCGTGGGTTCCTCCATTAGTAATATAGGCTTCCTCCATTTCGTGTACATTTCTAAATGTTAAGCCTATTTCCCTGTGAAAACGCAACAAAAGCAATTGGAGAATCCATTATTAAAACAGTAATTATTTCGTTACCCACATTTAAGTGCAAATTGAAATTCATCTTGGTGTGTTCGGACAGTCTTAGCAACAATCGTACCTTACGTGATTCGGATAATTAAGTGGAATCGAGGTATATTAAGGCAAATTATTTCTTCTTTTAGCATGTTCCATGTAACGAAATATAACTGTGATATTGTTCCATAAATTATTCTACTCTTAGTAGTTAAGGATGTTATTATTATTCATTCCTATATTGAAAGCATGTCTAAATATATTCCTAAATCCTTATTGAGGCATACGAAAAAGATGTTGATATTCACAGTGTTAGCCAAAGGTACAAGGATATTATGTCACTCAGGATGTTTTATTGTCATTCATGCATTTTCATTTGCATTATATTCATATATTACCCTGGACCCACATGTGCTATGCACACTACTATATGGTAAATATTATATATATGTAGGGGTTATGGGGAAAGGGAAAATGTTATACACGCACACCACCTGCAGCTGGTACAGACTATCGCGAAAGAGCTCGAAGAGGCCAATATTGATGCCCTTAAGTGGCCAATATGATAGTGAAATGATGCCCACAAAGGTTGTTATGGACAGGAAGATGCCCTTGTGTGGCCAATATTTATATGTATACCGCATTTGCATTGTGCATAACATTTAGGCATATGTATTAGGGCCCTCAGAGACATTTACTGCTGGTTAGTTATTTCTTTCAGTTGTTGCTGTTGTCGACTATTTTTGTTTCAGTTATTATTATATCTCTGTTATGCTATTATTCATGCTTGACATACTCAGTACATCAGTCGTACTGACGTCCCTTTTGTCGGGGGATGCAGTGTTTCATGCCCGCAGGTTCACGTAGGCAAGACGACGATCCACGTTAGTAGGTTGCTGACTCAGCGGATTTTTAGAGCACTCCCCTTTTCTCGAAGTGTCAGTCTATCTTGGTACGGTAATATTTGCTTGTATTTATGGGTATGGCGGGGCCCTGTCATGTCCCTTTTGATGTCGTATACTCTTTAGAGGCTTGTAGACAGGTGTCCTGTGTGTAGTAGTATTGAATGGCCTTGTCGGCCTTGGTATATATATAAGTTGGACTTTTTGGTTAAGGTTGCACATAATCCTTTTCGGCTTAGTCGTATTTAATTATGACTAAGTGTTGATTGTAGGGTTAGTGGCACTCGGTGGGTAGGGCCCGAGTGCCCGTCGCGGCCCTCTGGTTTGGGTCGTGACAAGTACCCCCAGTTCCTCCACTTGATACTCCAGATGTGGATCTTAATATGTGAAGTGTTGTACAGTTATTGACTCGATTAGTGGCCGCTCAGGCCCAACGTCAAATTCCCAGTCCTTCTGATAGAGCTGCTAGCGTGAGAGCTGGGGATTTCATCAACATAGACCCTCCGGTATTCACGGAATCGGACCTGAACACGGACCCACAGAATTTTCTGGATCAGATACAACGTACCTTGCGGGTAATGGATGCTACCGATACGGAGTCGGTAAAGTTTACTTCTTATACACTGCGGGAAATCGCGGTGACCTGGTATGAAAAATGGGAGCATTCTACGGGACCTCGTGCTTCACCAGCAGGATGGAGAGAGTTTTTAGAGGCCTTCTTACAACATTTTCTGTCGGTCGAGCTCCGACGGACCAGGTAGGATAGATTTCTACGTCTTGAGCAGGGCAACATGAATGTTCGAGAGTATAGCTTGTAGTTTAATTCATTGGCCAGATATGCTCCTACGATTATAGCTGAAATGAGTGACCGGGTACATAGGTTTGTTACTAGCTTAGGGCCGCACTTGGTAAATGAGTATACTACGACTTCTCTGAATCCAAATATGGATATTGCTCACATTCAGGCTTATGCACAGAATCTGAAGGATCGTAAGAGGCAACAACGGGTAGATCGAGAGCGAAATAAGGACCAACATAAGAGGGCTCGATCTGTAGGTGACGTAAGAGAGTTCAGAGGTGGGCCCAAGCCACTACTTTATAGACGACCATCCTATCCAGCAGCTAGCGCATCATTACTATTTTTGAGGTCGAGGATTGATCGGTCTGTTCAATCAGGACCATGACAGAGTTCACAAGCGTCATGGGCTTATTATAGAAGGGATTCTATTCAGATGAGGTTGTTGTTGGCTCGATGTGAGCAGTGTGGTAAGACCCATTCAGGGCCATGCCGATAAAGATCAAAAGTGTGTTATTCTTGTAGTGAACCTGGTCATATTATGCGAGCGTGCCCGACAGGAGGCGAGGGTGTTAGGGCCCAGCCGGTCGGATCTGCAACAACTTCATCACATTCAGAACGCCCGCTAGGGCAAAGTCATCAGACATCATCCGGTCGAGGCAGAGGTAAGGGCCAGAATCATATTTATGCATTAATGGGTCAACAGGATCATGAGTCCTCACCTGATGTTATTGCAGGTATATTATTGGTCTTTTCACATAATGTATATGCGTTGTTAGATCCAGGCTCCAATCTATCAGATATCACCCATTTTATTGCCTGTAAATTTAGTATGAAGCCTGAGTTGATAGGACATCCATTTGTGATATCTACACTAGTTGGTGAGTCGGTAGTTGCTAGACGGGTCTATCAGAATTGTGCAATATTAGTTCGTAGTCATCAGACCTTAGCAGATTTGGTAGAATTAACAATGGTTCATTTCGATGTTATTATGGGCATAGATTGGCTGGCATCGTGCTATGCTAATGTTGATTGCCGAACAAAGATTGTTAGATTTCAGCTCCCAGGCGAGCCAGTCCTTGAATGAAAGGGTAATACGGTGATGACAAAAGGTAGGTTTATTTCATACCTTAAGGCAAGAAAGATGATCTCCAAAGGTTGTATATACCATCTTGTTCGGGCTAGAGATGTTGAACCACCTACTTCTCAATTAATTCCGGTGGTTAATAAGTTTCTTGATGTATTTCCAGACGAACTTCCAGGCCTTCCTCCTGAAAGGGAGATTGAGTTATGTAAAGACGTGTTGCCAGACACTCGGCCGATATCTATTCCTCCTTATAGAATGGTTCCAACTGAATTGAAAGAATTAAATGAGCAATTAAAAGATCTTCTTGAGAAAGGTTTTATTAGGCCCAACATATCCTCTTAGGGTGCGCCGGTATTGTTTGTACGGAAGAAAGATGGCTCATTACGGATGTGTATTGACTATCGGCAGCTGAACAAAGTCACTATCAATAACAAGTACCCTCTTCCCAGGATTGATGATTTGTTTGACCAGCTATAAGGTGCAAAATATTTCTCAAAGATCGACCTAAGGTTGGGGCACCATCAGCTAAGGGTCAAAGGAAAGGACATTCTGAAAATGACTTTTAGAACAAGGTATGGGCACTTCGAGTTCTTAGTAATGTCATTTGGACTCACAAACGCGTCGGCAACATTTATGGATTTAATGAACATATTCACCCATTTCTGGATGTATTTGTGATAGTATTTATAGATGATATCTGGTTTACTCCCACTCGGAGGCAGAGCATGAAGATCATTTGCGGGTAGTACTACAGACGCTCCGGGATCATAAGTTGTATGCTAAGCTCTCCAAGTATGAGTTTTGGTTGAATTCAGTGGCTTTTCTTGATCATATAGTGTCAGATGAGGGTATAAGAGTTGACACTCAGAAGATTAAAGCGGTAAAGAATTGGCCGAGGCCTACGACTCCATCAGATGTTCGCAGCTTTTTAGGCCTAGTCGGCTATTATAGAAGGTTTGTAGAAGGATTTTCTACCATATCAACACCATTAACAAAGTTGACACAAAAGGCCATAAAGTTTCAGTGGTCCGATGCATGTGAGCAGAGCTTTCAAAAGATAAAAGAGAGACTAACATCGGCACCAGTCCTTACTCTCCCAGTGGGTCCAGAAGGCTATGTTGTGTATTATGATGCCTCGGGAGCAGGTCTATGATGTGTGCTAATGCAACATGGTAAATTGATTGCCTATGCTTCAAGGCAATTGAGGAAACATGAGAAAACTATCCGATGCACGATTTGGAGTTAGCCGCGGTGGCCTATGCACTGAAAATTTGGTGGCACTACTTGTATGGTGTTCATGTAGACATTTTCACGGATCATAAAAGTCTGCAATACATATTTAAACAGAAAAAGTTGAACTTGAGACAGATGGGGTGGCTTGAATTATTAAAGGACTATGATGTGGACATCTTATATCATCCCAATAAAGCTAATGTTGTAGCAGACGCGCTCAGTCGTAAGTCGATGGTCAGCTCGATTTTGGTGCAGGTTGAAAGGAAGGAATTAGTAAGGGAGCTCCATCAGTTAGCTAGTTTTGGAGTCCGATTAATGGATTCGGAAGATGGTGGTTTTGTGATTCAGAATATGTCAGAATCATCCCTCATATCGGAAGTTAAGAAACGTCAGTGGAAAGACCCCAGTTCGGAAAAAAATCAAAGAGGGCATTCAACAAAAGAAGACTACAACCTTTGCGATTGAAGAACATGGGGTTCTCAAGCACCAGGGCCATTTATGTGTTCCAATTATAGCGGGATTACAAGATAGAATTATGACAGGGATCCATTGCTCACGATATTTCATTCACCCTGGATCTATTAAAATGTATCATGATCTCAAGGATATTTACTGGTGGAACGACATGAAGAGGAGCATTGCGGAATTCGTAGCTCAGTGTCCTAATTGTCAGCAAGTAAAAATAGAGCATCAAAAGCCCGGTGGCTTGACACAGTACATTGAGATTCCGATGTGGAAATGGAAAATGATCAATATGGATTTTGTTACGGGTTTACCTCACTCTTATCGTAAGTTTGGTTCCATTTGGTTAATTGTTGACATACTGACCAAATTAGCTTATTTCCTACCGGTCAAGACTACCTACATAGCCTAGGACAATGCGAAGTTGTACGTTAAGGAGATTGTTCGCCTTCATGGTGTGCCTATCTTTATTATATCTTACTAAGGTGCACAGTTTACAACTAACTTCTGGAAATCATTTCAAAAAGGTTTAGACACCCAAGTTAATCTTAGCACAGCTTTCCACCCTCAGACAGACGGGCATGCCGAACGTATGATTCAAACGCTCGAAGACATGCTACGATCTCGCATATAGGATTTCAAGGGAAGTAGGGATAATCATTTACCCCTTATTGAATTTGCGTACAATAACAGTTATCATGCTAGCATTAAAATGGCTCCATACGAGGCTTTGTATGGACGGAAATGTAAATCTCCTATCGGATAGTTCGAAGTAGGCAAATCAGAATTATTTGAGCCTAGCGTAGTGCACCGAGCCATAGAGAATGTGAAACTTATCCAAGAATGGTTGTTAACCGCTCAAAGTCATCAAAAATCGTATTCAGATGTACGACGATGAGACTTAGAGTTTCAGGTAGATGATTGGGTCTTTTTGAAAATCTCTCCGATAAAGGGTGTAATGAGGTTCGGGAAAAAGGGAAAGCTCAGCCTAAGGTATATTGGGCCATATTACATAATTTGACGAATCGGCCAAGTAGCTTACGAATTGGACTTGCCTTCGGAGTTAGATTTTGTCCATTCGGTTTTCCATGTTTCTATGTTGAGAGCATGTATTGGAGATCCTTCTCAAATTATGCCAATTGACGACGTGACGGTTACAGGGGATTTATCATATGAAGAGATTCCTATTGCTATCTTAGATCGACAAGTCCGCAAGTTGAGGATGAAAGAAGTAGCCTCCGTGAAAGTTCTTTGGCGAAATAGGAATGTAAAAGAAATGACGTGGGAGGCAGAAGATGAGATGAAACTAAAATATCCATACCTATTCCAGACCAATGTCGGGGCTCCAAGAGAAACATAAGGTGAGTTCTAATTCCTAATATTATAATTAATGTTTGCGGACCATGTGAGGTCTGATGTAATGATGTATGTTACATTATATGGCACGTGAAAAAGGTAGTTTTATTTTCTGGCTACGTGACAGGGATTAGATATGTCACCCAACATTCGAGGACGAATGTTTCTAATGGGGAAAGGATGTAACACCCCGTACTTTCGGGCGATAGGTTAAGTATCTAGACATATGCAAATAAAGAGCTTAATATATAAAAGGATACGGTCCCGAACTAATTTAGGACTTACCAAGTGGGACAACAATGATCGGCTAATTGATAAATTATAGTGGGAGACAACAATGATCAGCTAATTGATAAATTATAGTAGGGGACAAGATTAAGTGGGCTAAGTATATGTGTAAGTGGGGGTATCTATGTGTAGCATTTAAATGAATCACCTAAGTGACTAAGGTGATATAACTAATTGGTGGCAGCATTTGGGGTTAATATGTAACGGGGGGTGATTAATATGGGAGGGGGAGATCGTAGTCCATTATATGGATTCCCCTAAGACTATTTTAATACTAACAACATTCAATCACTTAGAGTGAGTAACAATAGGTGATTTTCTGGAAAACAAAAAGGGTCGATTTATGTACCTCTTTTCAATAGCAATATTCCTCTTAACATCTACAAATCAGATCCTATTGCATGTTAATATGCCTTGTTCCAAAAATAATAATGACGGCGTGAATGCTCAAAGAAACTCTGACTTGAAGGACTATCGTTAGCTCTGAGAGCGTTCAAGGTATGTTAAGGAAAATTCTTTCTTCCTTTTGGCATGCTCCATGTAACGAAACGTAAACGTAATATTGTTCCATAAATTATTCTACTCTTAGTAGTTAAGGATGTTCCTGTTATTTATGCCTATGTTAAAAGCATATCTAAATATGTTCCCAAATCCTTATTGAGGTATATGGGGAAAATGTTAATATTCCCAATGTTAGCCGAAGGTAAAAGGATAATATGTCACTCAGATAAACTCATAGTGTTTTATTGTCATTCATGTATTACCCTGGACCATATATTGGGGATGGAAAAAGGGATACGACGTTATATACGCAACCCCCTGATCAGCTGGTATATGATGATGCTTATGCCCACAGAGGCCAATTTGATATGATGCCCACAGAGGCTACAGGGAGATGGCGTTATATACGCATATATATATATATATATATGTGTGTGTATACCGCATTGTGGATGACATTTAGCCATATTATGGCCCTTAGAGGCATTCATTACTGGTCGACTATTTCTGTCGGCTATTTCTATCGGCTGTTTCTGGTCTCAGTTTACTTTTATATCCCTGTTATGCTATTTTTCATGCCTGACGTACTCGGTACATCAGTCGTATTGATGTCCCTTTTGTCGGGAGACGCTGCTTCATGCCCGCAGGTTCACGTAGGCAAGGCGACGATCCGCATCAGTAGGTTACTGACTCAGCGGATATTGTAGCACTCCCCTTATTTCGAAGTGTGGGTCTAATCTCGGTACGGTATTTTTTCATGTACATATGGGTATGGAGGGGCCCTGTCCCGACCTTATGATATTGCGTACTCTTTAGAGGCTTTTAGACGGTGTCTTGTGTATAGCAGTCAACTATGGCCTTGTCGGCCTTAGTATGTATATATGTATGGGTTGAGTCCTTCTGTGTTGTAAGTTGTTACATGGCTTCTTTCTAGTTTATGGTTTCTATGTGTCAGTAGGGTACTGGGTGACGACCCTTGTGGCCGTGTTTAATTATGATTAGACGTTGACTGTATGATTAGAGGTACTCGGCATGTTAGGTCCGAGTGCCCGTTATGACCCTCCGATTTGGGTCGTGACATGTGGGAAAATCTTAGTACATTGTCTATGCACTATACGGGTCCATGGTTACTGGGTGGTGATTTCGATGATATTTTTTTATAATAATGAAAAATTTGGAGGAAACAAAATAAATAGAAAACATGACACCTACCTATGGAGTAAGATTAATCAATGTAACCTGTTAGACCTAAGATTTAAAGGTGTAAATTTACATGGTAATGGAGAGATTGGATAGAGTTATGTGTAACAATGATTGGCTCTCCTTATTCCCTAATGCCTCTATCATTCATCTCCCGCGTACTTGCTCTGATCATAATCCCCTACTCATAGAAATTATTCCTAAACCAATTGTCCCTTATTGCAGACCTTTCAAACTAGAAACAATATGGTGTCGTCATCCAGATTTTATTAACCTTGTTTCTTCTAGTTGGTCGAAGAGAGAATTTGAGAGAGCTTCTAATTACTAGTGCAGTGCTTAATTGGAAAAATAATACCTTTGGGGATATTTTCCAGAAACAACACAAGGTCTTAGCTCGTTTGAAGGGCCTACAGAATTCCATCCACTACACTACTAGTACCTTCTTGCAAACTCTAGAACAAACACTTCTTCCGGAGTACAATAGCCTATTAAAAATAGAGGAAAATTTCTGGAAATAGGCTACCCACTCGAGCATATCTCCAACACATTGGCATGACATGAACGTTGATGAGCAATGCCCACTTTGTCGTTCAGCTCCAGAAACAATTGATCATATCTTCACCATGTGCCATATTAATTTTAGAACTTGGGAAACTTTCAACATTTCCTTCCCACCTTTCTCCCAAGGCCATTGGCTGGATTACCTCCGCAGCAGCAACCCTAGCTTGGCTACTAATATTTTATCATGGCATGGTCTGTTTCCTTTTGTTGTCTGTGCTATTTGGCTCAACAGAAACCACAACCACCAAAATAACCTTACTCTACCAGTATAAACTACATACCTATAGCCCATGCAGCAGAGTACTCCCTACTATCACGACAACAACCCCCTCACCCAGTCAAAAAGGGCATTTATGTTTCATGGCATAAACCACAAGTTGGGTGGACCAAATTAAATATCGATGGCAGCTTCTCTACTCATCAATTCATAGGAGGGGTTGGTGGAACTTTTCGCGATAGTAAAGGGCATTGGATATCAGGCTTTACCTGTAAATGCTACTCTTAACTCTCCTCTTCATGCAGAGTTGCTTGCAATGGAAAAAGGGCTACACCTTGCACAACAACTAAATCTCTTCCCACTTGAAATTGGGACGGACAGCACAGATGCCATTACTGCTTTGTATAAAGGAAGTGACTCTTATGACTCTATTGTTTCCTCTCGCAGATGGTTAATTTACCAGGGGAAGCGAGTGTTGGTTACAAAGATGCAGGAAACGGAAATTACAAGTAACTGCTAAGTATTACAAGAACTGAAATTACAATTGATCAAACAAACTGAAATTACACAGAATTTGAATAACAAACTGGAACAGTTTTTCGGTATGTTGAGTCGAGTGTTTGCACTCTGTCTTTAAGACAATATTGCCCCGTACGTATCATTTCTACGTCCTGGACAATTGTCTCCCAAGATAAAACAGCAAGTGAACAAATGAGCAAAGGAAACTCAAGTGTTACCGTGAAGAATTTTGAGTAATGAAATGATGCTGGAAGGTAGTAGGAAGACTGATTTCTGTTTATGTTTATGTGTGTCTGCTTGAGTGTTTTTCGTGTACCTCAACAATGGTGACAAGGGGTCCTTTATCTAGTTGAAGGAGAGGCTCATGGACTGCCCACATAAGTGTCATTACTGGCCAAGTAATGGCAATTATGGAGGTAGTAATTCACCAAAATAAATGGTGAATTTGATGTGCAACGGATGGCATTTAGGAAGAGTAATTCAGCCAAAATAAATGGCTGAATTGAGTGTTGTTGACGTTCTGTTCTCTACCAAATCTGACTTTCTTGAAACTTCAGGGATCAAACTGTACATATGAAAGAATTCTGGTCCAAACTGTACATATGAAACTTTAGGGATCAAACTGTATATACGAAAAAGTTCTCTGGTCCAAAAAATAATATCATAATATCAGAAGAAGCACAGCCCACAGCCCGTGATCCGAGAACCCGGAAACCCAGAAACCTTGACCGGAAGGGCGGCGGCGGCGCGCGTGTGAGCTTTCCTCGAACCAAAGCACATCTAGGTCCTCCCTCCTTTAAACACATGGGATACCCCTTGGGGTCCCAAACCCCAAGCCAATTTTGAGTCTTATAAACAAAATAATTCTTTCTTCCTCCACCGATGAGGGAGAATTGATCTCAATATCACACTTTTCCATGCTTCAAACACCTCACTTCGTGAACCAATATCTCTTTCATTTCTCAATGAAATTTGACGATTCTTGGCCCTACGGTTATCTACTTACTTAGTAGATTATGCACATGTGAAGAACCGGATTCTCCAATATGCGAAACACTAGTGTTTAAGCCATTAAAGTTGGTCGGACGCAACTCCCGCCAAAGGAAAATTTCCAACAATCCCCTCTTGAAAGAGATTTTGGCGCACTCACATGGTGCTTTTTCATTTCCAGCAATATTTCAGCGGACCGATGTTGCATAAGGAGAGGTAGCTTCAGCTTTGAACCTTCCATAGTTAAATACCATCGGACTTACTTACTGCGAGGTGAACGTGATGTCTTGAACTGTCAGTGTTTAGTGTAAGTCAAGTCAATAGTACCAACACAACAAATTCCCTTACTCTCTTCTTCGTAATGTTTTGTCTGTTGTGGCCATGGACAACTTCTTGGATTCTTAAGTGCGTTCGCTTGAGGTGGCCCGTCCTCGCACTTAAATAGGTGGTCTCCTACATGGTATCCTACTATACCCCACTTCACAAGTGTTAGGAACCATTAAAAGTTTGTCAAAACCTAACCTCAACTGTTGAGGATCATTAAAGGTTTTTGAAAACTTAACTTTTACCCATACTGCAGATAGCACTTAACGTCTATTGCTGGAATGACTTTGGATTTGGTGTTTCTTTACTGAAATCACTATCCGAAGTGGTCGTGCTTCCACTGAAGCGATCAACTGAACCTTTACAGCTTAGTTTTCCCATTGAACCAAATTACTGGGATCTCCAGTTAGTAAGGTTGGGTTACCACTGTATTGGTCCTTATTCTTTGGATTTTAAGCCCATTCCCCTAGACATGCAAACCATCTGATCCTTGGGTAAGCCCTTTGTCAATGGGTCTGCTATATTATCATTTGACTTAATGTAATCAATGGATATTATACCCGTAGTGATCAACTGCCTAACGGTCTTATGCCTCCGTCGAATATGACGAGACTTGCCGTTGTACATAGCATTCTGTGCCCTTCCTAGAGCCGACTGGCTGTCGCAGTGGATCATTACCGAAGGTACGGGTTTGTTCCAACACGGAACATCCTCTAAGAAGTCATGTAGCCACTCAGCTTCTTCTCCTGCTTTGTCTAAAGCGATAAACTCCGATTCCATTGTGGATCGGGCGATGCAAGTTTTCTTAGAGGATTTCCAAGACACAACCCCACCACCAATTGTAAATATATACCCACTGATGGACTTGGTGTTCTCTATATCAGATATCCAATTTGCATCACTGTACCCCTCTAGTACAGCTGGATATCTCGAATAATGTAACTCGAAAGTTAGCGTGTATTTCAGGTATTGCAATACCTGATTCAACGCCTTCCAGTGATCATCACTCGGATTATGGATAAACCTAGCCAACTTATTGACTGCATAAGCAATATCAGGTCAGGTGCAGTTTGTTAAATACATCAAACTACGAATCACTTGTGCATATCGTTCCTGGTATACATGTGCACCAAGATTTTTATCAAGCTTTTGATTTGTATCAATTGGTGACTTTATCGGTGAACTGTCTAACATCTCGAACTTTCTCAAAACATCCTCGATGTAGTGAGACTGAGATAAGACCAGTCCGCCAGGCGTCTTAGAGATTTTTATCCCTAAGATGACATCTGCGATACCCATATCCTTCAAGTCGAAGCATTGTTTCAACATGTTCTTAGTCTCTAGGATTACCCTAAGACTGCTTCCTGTGATCAACATGTCGTCTACATACAGGCATATCATAACAAATGAGTCAAAGTTACCTTTCGTGTAGACACATTTATCACACTCATTAATGGAGAAACCCTTCGATAGTAGAGTACTATCAAATTTTTTGTCCCATTGCTTCGGGGCTTGTTTCAGCCCGTACAGAGATTTGACAAGCCGACAGGCTTTCTTCTCTTGCCCTTGAACCACATACCCCTCGGGTTGGTCCATATAAATTTCTTCTTCCAAATCACCATTTAGTAAGGCTGTCTTGACATCCATTTGATGTATCTCAAGGTCACGCAAAGCTGCGATCGCAATGAATACCCGTATGGATGTCATCCGAGATACCGGGGAGTATGTGTCAAAGTAGTCAAGACCTTCTGTCTGTCGATAGCCCTTGACTACCAACCTGGCCTTATACTTGTCTATAGACCCATCTGCTTTATATTTTCGTTTGAGTATCCATTTACAACCCAACGGTTTATTTCCCGGAGGAAGATCAACCAACTCTCAAGTGTGGTTATGCAGAATGAAGCCTATTTCACTCTTAATAGCTTCTTTCCAGAGCGGTGCTTCTGGAGTTGACAACGCCTTAGCAATTTTCCTTGGTTCATCATTAATCATATAATCTACAAAGTCAGGACTAAAGGATTTATCCTTCCTGGCCCTTTTACTTCGCTTTAGATCCATCTCTGGAGTCTCCAAGTTCTGAGAATCTGGAACACTACATTCCGGATGTTCAGCCACCTCGAGATCCGCTAGATCTGAACCATCTAGATACGGGCCGTCAACGACTCCCGATTCTTGAGAGCTTTGTTCATAACTTCGTTTGCGAGAGGTTATGTCTTTTTCCTTTCTAGGAAAGGTACCTTCAAAGAATTGAGCATTCCTTAATTCTATGATTGTACCCTGGTGGATATTTGGAATATCTGACTTATGCACTAAGAAGCGATAAGCACTACTATTATTTGCATATCTGATGAATATGCAATCTACAGTCTTAGTCTCAATCTTGACCTGCTTTGGCTTGGGTACTTCAACATTTTCCAAACAACCCCACACCTTAAAATATTTGTAGGTAGGTTTCTTTCCCTTCCATGAATCATATGGAGTTTTGTCCTTACCCTTATGTGGGACTCTGTTAAGAATCACATTAGCGGTAAGGACAGATTCTCCCCACATATTTTAGGGAAGACCGAAATTGATAAGCAAGGCATTCATCACTTCCTTCAATGTGTGGTTCTTACATTTCGCCACACCGTTCGATTGAGGTGAGTATGGAGCTGTCGTTTGATGAACAATGCCTTCTTGGGCACAGTATTCCTCAAACGGCGCTACGTATTCTCCCCCTCTATCTCTATGAATGGATTTAATCCACAGGCTTAGTTGTTTCTCAACTTCTGCTTTGTAACGTCGGAATGCTTCAAAGGCTTCATCCTTACTTTTCAACAAGTAAAGGTAACAATACCTTGTGCTATTATCAATGAATGTCACAAAGTACTTGTTCCCCCCTCTAGTTTGTGCGAACTTCAAATCACATATATCTGTGTGAATAAGTTCTAGAGGAGCGGTATTCCTTTCGACAGATCGAAAAGGAAGCTTGGTGAGTTTTGCCTCTACACACACCTCACACTTATGTTGAGGGTTTACGTTGATAGATGGCAACAACTCCATCTTTACCAGCCTTTGGATATACTTGTAGTTAACGTGTCCTAATCTATGATGCCATAAATTAGAAGACTCAAGCAAATAAGAAGAAGGTTCAACTTTATTACTTGGACGCATTACAGACATGGCATTCACTTTGAAGAGGCCTTCACAGACGAACCCTCTCCCCACAAAAGTGTCATTCTTAGTGAGTACAAACTTATTGGATTCAAACACTAGCCTAAAACCAGCATTAACCAATAAAGGTCCAGAAATTAAATTTCTTCTGATCTCTGGGACGTGCATCACTTCCTTCAGAGTGAGCTCCTTTCCGGAAGTCATCTTCAGGACCACCTTTCCTACCCCCAGCACGTCAGAGGAAGCGTTGTTGCCCATGAACAGCTTCTTGTTGGTTACAGGTGTGTACGTGGAGAAGGCATCTCTGTTGGACCAGATATGTCTGGTAGCACCTGTGTCCACCCACCACTGCCTCGGATTCTCAACCAGGTTCGCTTCAAGCACCACTGCCGAGAACTCCTCAATCATGTCATCCAGGAGCGTGTCCTTGACGACATTAGTATGCGCCTTGACTTTAGCCTTGGCTTTCTGTTGTTGCTCAGTCTTGAGCTTGCGGCATTCCTTGATCTTATGACCAGGTTTCCCATAGTGGTGACAGTTACCTCTGAACATCTCCGTTGCGTGGGCCTTGCCGTCTTTCTGGAACCTCCACTTCTTGCTTGAGTTCCCTTTGGCCTCAGCCAGATTTGCCTTTGCCTCAGTAGGTTGTTTACCCCTTGGCAAGGCCTTCTTGTTATCTTCCTGGATTTGGAGTTTGATAACAAGCTTTTCAAAGGTCACCTCCTTTGTCTTGAGTTTTAAGTAACTCATAAACTCATTTCACGAATGAGGTAAGTTCTCAATCAGCGATGCAACAAAAAACTTCTCATTTGGTTTTATTCCTTCCAAATCCATGTGATGTAAAATCATTTGGAATTCCTGGACTTGGGACATCACTGTCTTACTATCCACCATTTGGAATTTTAGAAATTTCCCAACGATGAACTTCTTAGTACCCGCATCTTGTGCGTTGTACTTCTTTTGCAGTTTTTCCCACAGCTCTTTGGCAGTGCCAACGGTGCAATAGACCATGTAGAGAGGGTCTGCCAAGCAGTTCAGTATGTAATTCTTACACATGAAATCGCTATGATTCCACGCATCAAGAACCATCTTCATGCCGTTAACGACATGGATACCAAGGCCCCCTTCACCCGTTTCAGAAGGCGAAGGGTCCATTTCATCTCCAGCTTGTGGAGGATCATCTGTTAGGAACCGGGCCATGCCCATAACTGTTAAGTAGAACAACATCTTTTGTTGTCATCTCTTAAAGTTTGTGCCCATGAATTTTTCAGGGCGATCATGGTGAGAGGCAGAAGGTGGAGCAGCAGCAGTCGGGAAGGCACCGGAGTTGCTGCCTTGAAGAGTAGCGGCAACAGCAGTGAATGCAGCAGAGTTGCTGCCTTGGACAGTAGCGGCAGTAGTGGGGAAGGAATCATTGTTGCCTTGAGTGGCAGCAGCAGTAGCAACAGAATCAGTCATGTTTTCAGCCATGTTGCAGCAGTTACAGTAAGCAAATATTGTCTTAAACTTGTTGGTTACAAAAATGCAGGAAACGGAAATTACAAATAACTACTAAGTATTACAAGAACTAAAATTACAATTGATCAAACTGAAATTACACAAAATTTGAATAACAAACTGGAACAGTTTTTCGGTATGTTGAGTCGAGTGTTTGCACTCTGTCTTTAAGACAATATTGCCCCTTAAGTATCATTTCTACGTCCTGGACAATTGTCTTCCAAAATAAAATAGCATGTGAACAAATGAAGACTGATTTCTGTTTATGTATGTCTGCTTGAGTGATTTCGTGTACCTCAACAATGGTGACAAGGGGTCCTTTATATAGTTGAAGGAGAGGCTCATGGACTGCCAAATCTGACTTTCTTAAAACTTCAAGGATCAAACTATACATATGAAAGAATTCTGGTCCAAACTGTACATATGAAACTTCAGGGATCAGGGACCCGTGACCCGGACCCGGACCGGACGGGCGGAGGCGGCGCGCGTGTGGGCTTTCCTCGAGCCGAAGCACATCTAGGTCCTCCCTCCTTTAAACACATGGGATACCCCTTGGGGTCCCAAGCCAACTTTGAGTCTTTATAAACAAAACAACTCTTTCTTCATCTACCGATGAGGGAGAATTGATCTCAATACCACATTTTTCCATGCTTCAAACACCTCACTTCGTGAACCAATATCTCTTTCATTTCTCAATAAAATTTGACGATTCTTGGCCCTATGGTCATCTACTTACTTAGTAGATTATGCACGTGTGAAGAACTCGATTCTCCAACAATCGAAATACTAGTGTTTAAGCCATTAAAATTGGTCGGACGCAACTTCCGCCAAAAGGCAAATTTCCAACAGCGAGTTCAAGTACGGCAGAACTTTCGTGAAGCAAACCAAATGGCATATCTACTAGCAAAAGCAGCCCTATAAGATATCACCAGTCGCTTTCAAAATCATGCCAGACCGCCATCTTTTGTTATGAAGCAATATAGTATAGATATGTCGAATAGTAAAGTCTGTGTAAAGTATGTTATGTACAATGTCTGTAATTTACTAGCTAGTCTAGCTAACCAAAGTGTCCTAAGTGACACAGTTTCTAGCCATCTGAATGATGTAACTGCTACTTAGTATGTTTATAGAATATCGTGTTACTTCAAAAAAAGAAGAAGATAATTTTAAAAGAGATGGACTTTTGTGTTTTATGGGGAAGGAGAAAGCATTAATATTAATCATGTTTTTTCTATTCTGTGCTCATGAAATATTTGAGAAGAGCGATTATTTATATGTTTGCAAGAAACTAAAGAGATCAAGGTGTAAATCATCATTAAATACAGCTTAAATTATAAAAGTGTATATATTAGGTACAAATTGCAAATTATTCAATAAACCTTGCCACATTGGTATCTTTAAAAATTGAAGAAAAAAAAGCTCCTTAACTCATGATCACCAAAAACCGCGTTATTGATCCACTCCACCATTGTCAATTGTGAACATTTCAATTTGCAACTAATACCAATTACAGTGGTTTAATATATACACAAATAATCTTTTATATAAGACTTATTTTGACAAAACATATTTCCCGTAAGAAATTGTTTTACACCGAAATATCACAGCATTAACTGCTATGTAATGAAGAAAAAATATTCCCTATGTCAGTTGAACAGGCATATAACTAAAAGGGAAAATGACTAAAATTATTAATACAATTTTATATGGTATCAGAGCCTAAAACCTAAACCCTAAAATTCTTTCTCTAAAATTATTCTCACTGCTGATGTACCCCCATTCAACCGACGGCTGCTTCATTTCTCTGATTTCTGAGCTTTGCTTTCTGTCTCGAGAAGAACAGTTCTCTGCCTTTTCTTTTAACCCAAAATTGTCAGACGACTGCTTCCTTTCTCTGCTTTCTGCACTTTGCATTATGTCAGAAGCATAGTCATTTCTCTTCTCAAAGTTTGCCCGTTTCATTTTTTTTTCCTTTTCGGAGAAACAAATCAAAAGCACCAAATTTTGTCTGCGTTTTGTTTTCAAGCACAAACCTTCCCTCTGTTTCTGTGTTTTATTTCATTTTACTTCACCCAAGAAATAATCAAAAGCAACACAGAGAAATTTTTGTCTTGTTCCCGGAATTTTGTTCTTTATCCGAAAAAAAAATATTCATAGTATCATCGACACAACACTGCCCAGCATTCAGGGACATGCAGTCAGCAGCCGCGGCACAGCAGTAGTTGGGACTACAGCCGCGGCCCAACCTCTGGCAGACTAACAATCAAAGTTCTGGAAACCAATTTTGGGTCCAATTTAAGGCAGCGTACCAGTCCGCCCCAGGTCAGTCAATGAGCCACAGTAATCCGGCCCAATTTTTTGGAGCCCATCATCTGCCCCTTGTCTCTCCCAATCTAATTTGGGCCCGACTTTCGTCACATTGACTCCTCAACAGCCCGATAATGCGTGGTATATGGATACGGGTGTCACATCTCACCTCACCAACAATTCTGGTAATCTTCCTCAACTGCGAAGTTTAAATACTCCACAATCTATTATGGTTGAAAGCGGTGTCATCACATTCCAATTCAAGAGTTTGGCCACACACTAACCCCACCACCGCATCCCCATTTCTTCTTGAATAATGTCTTATATGCTCCTCACATTATCAAAAATCTAATCTCCGTTAGGAAATTTGCCACCGATAATTATGTATCAATTAACTTTGACCCGTTTGGATTTTTCATAACGGACCTCTGTTCCGGAAAACTCCTTACGAGATGCAATAGTAAGGGTGATCTCTATTCTTTCCTATCCACGCCCGTTGCTAGTGTCAACCCTCTCACATCTCTCACTGCTCATGTCATTCCTACCACTACTTTAGCAACAATTTCTCCGTCAACCTGGCACAATAGACTTGGACACCCAGGAGCCCCTGTTTTTAATTTTCTTAGAAACAATAATTTAATTCGTTGTCATAATGGAAAATTTATCCAACAGTGTCTTTCTTGTCCCTTAGACAAACATGTTCGCCTTCTGTTCCAGTCTTCTTCAAGTGTTACGTGATCTTCCTTTGACATTGTTCATGCAGATTTATAGACATTTTCCATTACCAGCTCACTGGGTCATAAATTTTATCTTATCTTATTAGATGACTTTTCTCACTTTGTCTGGGTCTATCTGCTTAAATTCAAGTCTGAAGTATTTTCCAAGTTTCTTGAATTCCGTGACTATGTCAAAACACAATTGGAAAAATACATAAAATCTCTTCAATGTGATAACGATCGTGAGTTTAATAATTCCGCATTTCACAATTTTTGCTCTACTAATGGCATGGTTTTCTAGTTCTCGTATCCCTATACCTCATCCCAAAATGGCAAGGCCGAATGAATCATTTGCACTATCAATAACATGGTTCATACGATCCTATTTCATGCCTCCATCCCCCATCTCTTTTGGGTCTATGCTGTGAAAATGATCGAATATATTCTAAATATTTTGCCCATTCAGACTCTCCGAAATATAACACCCACTAAAATTCAATTTCATAAGATCCCAACTTATGAGCACTTACGAATTTTCGGTTGCCTGTGCTACCCGAATATTGCCTCCAGAGCCCAACATAAACTTGCATCCCGCACCACCCCTTGTGTGTTCTTAGGATTTCCCCGAATCATAGGGGATATCTATGCTATGAATTGTCTTCGCGCAAAATCATCATCTCACGTCACGTTTGGCGAAGCAATCTTCCCATTCGCAAATATCCAAAAACTCTAAAATTTGGATTACACATTTTTAGACGAGTCTGACACATCACCACTTCTCTGCCTAGCCCTCAGTCGCGCTGTCACTATTTCGGAGGCAGCCACTGTACCCACTGTCTCTGCTCAATCTCCTATCGGTCAGTCCACCACCATCGGCAGTCTGTCAACCACCCTCCCTGTCAGTCCAGTCTGTCTGCCACTTACCGCTGCCACCATTGGCAACGTATCCGCATCTCCTACCATTGTTACCACCGACAACGTGTCACGACCCAAACTGGAGGGCCGCGACGGGCATCCGGATCCTACTTGTCGGGTACTACTAAACATATAATCAACACTTAATCATAATTAAATACGGACTAAGCCAAAAAAGAAGCTATGTGAAATCTTTACCAAAAAACCCAACTCATGTATATATATATATATATATATATACCAAGGCCATACATGACTACTATACACAGGACATCTGTCTACAAGTCTCTAAAGAGTATAGGACATCAAAAGGGCGGGACAGGGCCGCCCATACCCATATATCCATGCAAAAATATACCGTACCAAAATTAGACCGACACTCCGAAACAAGGGGAGTGCTCCAAAATCTGCCGAGTCAGCAACCTACTAACGTGAATCGTCACCTTGCCTACGTGAATCTGCGGGCATGAAACACAGCGTCCCCCAACAAAAGGAACGTCAGTACGACTGATGTACCTAGTATGTCAGACATGAACAATAGCATACCAAGAATACAATAATAAACTGAAATAGAAACAGCCGACAAAATTAGCCGACAGCGACAGCTGACCAGTAGTGAATGCCTCTGAGGGCCATAATATGCCTAACATGTCATTCACCATGCGAGTGCAGTATGCGTATATATATATATATATATATATATATATATATATATATATATATATATGTGTGTGTGTGTGTGTGTGTGTGTGTGTGTGTGTGTGTGTGTGTGTGTGTTGCGGAACGTGCAACCCGATCTAATATGTTATATATATATGTATGTTGTGGAATGTACAACCCGATCCAATATATTATATGTATATCTGTGTGTTGCGGAATGTGCAACCCGATCTAATTTATTATATGTGTATATGTATGTTGCAGAACGTGCAACCCGATCTAATATATTATATGTGTATATGCATGAATGACAATGAAAATATTCTAAACTTATAGGATGACATAATATCCTTGTGCCTTCGGCTAACATTGGGAATATTAACATTTTTTCCATATATCTCAAATAAGGATTTAGGAATATATTTAGGCATACTTTTAATATAGGAATCAATAACATAAACATTCTTAACTACTAAGAGTAGAATAATTTTATGGAACAATATTATGGTTACGTTTCATACATAGAACATGCCAAAAGAAAGAAATAATTTGTCTTAACATACCTTTTGTCGAATTACTCGTCGACACAACGTATATGCCGTATAGCACTTTGATTTTATATTCCAAGAATTACCACCTCAAAATTGAATTTATGTTGCTTCACGAACATACCCAGAATAAAGTATCTGGCATTACTAAAGTATTTCAACTTCCACTCCTCATAATTTATGATTGTGATGTTAACAATTCCAATGTTATAATTAACTGTGTTGGATTACAAAATGCACAAATTCAGAATAAAGGAAAGAGCATCAAACCTTTCTAATAAAACTTCTTCACCATCGTGTATCAATACAAAATGCTTTAGAATAAACTTTTGCAAAACAAAGTTGAAAAAAAAATTGTTGCTCATGTTATTAAGAGGAAGGGGCAGGACGTTAGTGCCTCTACTTTACCCTCTAATTAGCGAAGAGAGTGTTGTACCAACTTAATCTAAAAATGGAATGTTGTTATATGTAAAGGTATCGGAGGGTCTATATAATGACCACGACTGACCCCCCCCCCCCCACATTAATTACTCCACTATGCTTGCCAACCTCACAACTTTCCACCTACTTGATAATACTACCTTAGTCACCTTTAAATACTACACGTCAAAACTCCCACTTAATCTTGTTCCCCACCTGAAATTAAACTTATCCCATAATTAATCAATCACATACATAATTAATTTCTTGATCTCAATTCACTTAAATCTTAATAACTTATAGGACCTTCGTATACTCAATGTCATAATCATGTGATATGATACTAGTACATCACCTCTTTATGCGCACGCCAAATCTATTTTCGATCCCCGTTGTCACACTTATTACATCCAAAATTATTTTGGGGTTTTATCCTTCTATATACTAAGCTATTTATTAACATACGTAAATATAACAAAAATTCCCCGACACTCGGGTCTACTTGCCTACGTTTAGGTGCTCGAACCATCGCCCAAAATTACGAGATGTTACATCATTCCCTCTTTAAAACATTCATCCTCGAAAGTTGGGGTGACATATCTAATCCTTGTCGCGTAACCAGCGAATACAACTACTTGTTCATAGAATCATTTATTATCACATACATTACTACATCCATATCAAACTTATAGCATGAAAATAGGACTCACCTTATGCTTCTCTTGGAACCTCGACGTTAGTCTGGAATAGGTATGGATATTTGTGCATCATTTCCTCTTCCGCCTCCCATGTCATTTCTTCCACGTTCTTATTTCACCACATAACATTTACAGAGGCTACTTCCTTAGTCCTCAGCTTGCGTACTTGTCGATCTAGGATAGCAACAGGAACCTCTTTATATGATAAGTCCTCTGTAATCTTCACATCGTCAATCGGTACTATTCGGGAAGGATCTCCAATACATGCTCTTAACATGGAAAATCGGATGAACAAACCCCAACTCCGAAGGCAAGTCCAATTCATAGGCTACTTGACCAATTCATTGAATTATACGATATGGCCCAATATATCTTGGGTTGAGATTTCCCTTCTTCCCAAATCTCATTACCCCCTTCGTAGGCAAAATCTTCAAGAAGACCCAATCATCTACCTGAAACTCTAAGTCCCGCCGTCGCACATCTGAATACGACTTTTGAAGACTCTGAGCGGTTAACAGTCGTTCTTGGATCAAATTTACCTTCTCTATGGCTTGGTGTACTAGGTCAGGCCAAAATAACTCTGATTTGCCTACCTCGAACCATCCGATAGGAGATCTATATCTTTGTCCATATAAGCTTCGTATGGAGCCATTTTAATGCTAGCATCATAATTGTTATTGTACGTGAACTCAATAAGGGGTAAAAATGATCATTCCAACTTCCCTTAAGGTCTAATACGCAAGCTCGTAGCATATCCTCGAGCGTCTGAATCGTACGCTCGGCCTGCCCATCTGTATGAAGGTGGAAAGTTGTGCTAAGATTAACTTTAGTGCCTAAACCTTTCTATCGGTCAAATATAATAGAGATAGGCACACCATGAAGGCGAATAATCTCCTTAATGTACAATTTCACGTAGTCCCCGGCTGTATAGGTAGTTTTGACCAGCAGAAAATGAGCTGATTTGGTCAATCTGTCAACAATTACCCAAATAGAATCAAACTTACGATAAGAGCAAGGTAAGCCCGTACCAAAATCCATATTAATTATTTTCCATTTTCACATCAGAATCTCAATGTTCTGAGTCAAACCACCGGGCTTTTGGTGCTCTATTTTTACTTGCTGATAATTAGGACACTGAGCTACAACTTCTGCCACGCTCCTCTTCATGTCTTTCCACCAATAAATGCTCTTGAGATCATGATACATCTTGGTAGATCCAGGATGAATGGAATATCGTTAACAATGGACCTCTGTCATAATTCTACCTCGTAATCCCGCTACATTTGAAACATATAAACGGCCCTGGTGCTTGAGAATCACATGTTCGTCCATCTCAAAGGTCGTGGTGTTCTTCTGTTGAATGCTTTCCCCGATTTTTCTCAAAATGGGTCTTCCCATAGACGTTCCTTAACTTCCGATATGAGGGACGATTCTGACATATTCTGAATCACAAAACCACCATCCACAGAATCCCTTAACCGGACTCCCAAACTAGCTAATTGATAGAGCTCTCTTACTAATTCCTTCCTTTCGACCTGTACCAGAGTCGAGCTAATCATCGCCTTACGACTGAGCGTGTCTGCTACAACATTAGCTTTACCAGGATGATATAAGATGTCCACATCATAATCCTTCAATAATTCAAGCCACCTCATCTGTCTTAAGTTCAACTCTTTCTGCTTAAATATGTATTGCAGACTCTTATGATCCATGAAAATGTCTACATGAACACCATACAAGTAATGCCGCCAAATCTTCAGTGCATAGACCACTGCGGCCAACTCCAAATTGTGTGTCAGATAGTTTTTCTCATATTTCCTTAATTACCTCGAAGCATAGGCAATCACTTTACCATGTTGCATTAACACACATCCTAAACCTGCTCCCGAGGCATCACAATACACAACATAGCCTTCCGGGCCCTCTGGGAGACTAAGAATTGGTGCCGATGTTAATCTATCCTTTAACTCTTGAAAACTCCGCTCACAAACATCTAACCACTGAAATTTTATGGCCTTTTGTGTCAACTTTGTTAATGGTGCTGATATGGTAGAAAACCCTTCTACAAACCTCCTATAATAGCCAGCTAAGCCCAGAAAACTGCGAACCTCTGATGGAGTCGTAGGCCTCGGCCAATTCTTCACTCCTTCAATCTTTTGGGTGTCAACTCTTATACCTTTGTCTGACACTATATGACCAACGAAAGCCACTGAGTTTAACCAAAACTCACACTTGGAGAGCTTAGCCTACAACTTATGGTCCCGGAGAGTCTGTAATACGATCCACAAATGTTCCACATGATCTGCTTCTGAGTGAGAGTAAACCAGAATATCATCTATAAATACTATCACAAATACATCCAGAAACGGGCAAAATACGTTGTTCATTAAATCCATAAATCATGTCGGTGCATTTGTGAGTCCAAATGACATTATTAAGAACTCAAAATGCTCATACCTTGTCCTGAAAACCATCATCGGAATGTCCTTCTCCTTAATCTTTAGCTGATGGTACCCTGACCTTAGGTCGATCTTTGAGAAATATTTTGCACTTTGTAACTGGTCAAACAAATCATCAATTCTGGGAAAAGGATACTTGTTCTTGATAGTGACTTTATTCAACTGTCGATAGTCAATACACATCTGTAACGAAACATCTTTCTTTCATACGAACAATACTGATGCACCCCAATGGTATATGCTAGGCCTAATAAAGTCTTTCTCAAGCAGATCCTTTAATTTCTCCTTTAATTCTTTCAATTCGACTGGAGCCATTCTATAAGGAGGAATAGATATCGGCTGAGTGTCTGGCAACACGTCTATACCGAACTCAATTTCCCTTTCGGGAGAAGGGCCTGGAAGTTTGTCTGGAAATACATCAAGGAACTCATTAACCATCGAAATTGATTGAGAAGTAGATGGTTCGGCATCGACATCTCTAGCCCGAACAAGATGGTATATACAATCTTTGGAGATCATCTTCCTTGCCTTAAGGTATGAAATAAATATATATTTTGGCGTCGCCGTATTACCCTTCCATTCAAGGACTGGCTCGCCTGGGAACTGAAATCTAACAATCTTTGTTCAGCAATCAACATTAGCGTAGCATGATGCTAGACAATCCATGCCCATAATAATATCAAAATCAACCATCTCTAGTTCTACCAAATCTGCTAGGGTCTGATGGCTGCAAATTAATACTGCATAATTTTGATAGACCCATCTAGCTACTACCGACTCACTAACTAGTGTAGATACCACAAATAGATCTCTTATCAACTCAGGCTCCATACCAAATTTAGAGGCAATAAAAGGGGTGATATATGATATATTGGATCCTGGATATAACAACACATACATATTATGTGAAAAGACCGATAACATACCTGTAATAACATCAGGTGAGGATTCCTGATCTTGTCGCCCCACTAACGTATAAGTGCGATTCTGGCCCCTACCTCTTCCTCGACTAGATAATGTGTGCTGATTTTGCCCTGATGGGCGTACTGAATGTGATGAAGCTGCTGCAGATCCGACTGGTTGGGCCCTAACACCTCCGTCTCATTTTGGGCATTCTCGCCTAATATGACCAAGTTCACCACAAGAATAACACACCATTGATCCATGTCGGCACGACCCTGTATGGATCCTACCATACTGCTCGCATCGAGCCAACAACAACCTCATATGAATAGAATCCCTTCTATAATAAGCCCATGACGCTTGTGAACTCTGTCCTGGTCCTGATTGAACAAACCGATCAATCCTCAACCTCAAAAATAGTAATGATGTGCTAGCTGCCGGATAGGATGGTCGTCTATAAAGTAGTGGCTTGGGCCCACCTCTGAACTCTCTTACGTCACCTACGGATAGAGCCCTCTTATGTTGGCCCTTATCTCGCTCTCGATCTACCCGTTGTTGCCTCTTACGATCCTCCAGATTCTGTGCATAAGCCTGAATGTGAGCAATATCCATATTTGGATTCAGAGAAGTCGTAGTATACTCATTTACCAAGTGTGGCCCTAAGCCAGTAACAAACCTATGTACCCGATCACTCATTTCAGCTATAATCGTAGGAGCATATCTAGCCAATGAATTAAACTTCAAGCAATACTCTCGAACACTCATGTTGCCCTACTCAAGACGTAGGAATCTGTCCTGCCTGGCCCGTCGAAGCTCGACTGGCAGAAAATATTGTAAGAAGGCCTCTAAAAATTCTCTCCATCCTGCTGGTGGAGCACGAGGTCCCCTAGAATTCTCCCATGTCTTATACCAGGTCATCGCGACATCCCGCAGTCTATAAGAAGCAAATTTTACTGACTCAGTATCGGTAGCATCCATCACCCGCAAGGTACGCTATATCTGATCTAAAAAATTATATGGGTCTGCGTTCAGGTCTGATCTTGTAAATACCGGAGGGTCTAGGTAAGCTCGAGCTCTCGCGCTAGCAGTTCTATCAGAAGAATTGGGAACCTAACGTTGGGCCTGAGCGGCCACCAATCATGTCAATAACTGTATATCACTTCCCATATCAAGATCCACATCTGGAGTATCAACTGGAGGAACTGGCGATACTACAGCTCCACTAATCTCCTCCGGTGGTGGTGAACTGGGGGAATCATACGAAGGAGTCTCACCATGGGTCTTACTCTGGCCCTCACTAGCGGGTGGTAATCGGCTAGTACCTTCACCTGCAGTAGTATACAATGCCCTCACACTCTTGAACTTCTTCCTTTCTGTAGGCATCGTTGGAATCATAAACACCAGACGGATTAGAAATGAAATGCTTATAACTCAATTCTATTGCATGATTTATGAGATGAAAGAATAGAAACGATCCCTAAATGTCAGGCAGCCTCCTGCTTATAAGTATGGTGCACTACATACCCATAAACAAGACTCTACTAGACACGGCTTGTAGACTCCCAATGACAGACATGTTCTGATATCAAGTTTGTCACGACCCAAATCGGAGGGCCACGACGGGCATCCGGATCCTACCTGTGGGGTACCACTAAACATACAATCAACACCTAATCATAATTAAATACGGACTAAGCCAAAAAAGAAGATATGTGAAATCTTAACCAAAAAGCCCAACTCATGTATATATATCTATACCAAGATCGACAAGGCCATACATAACTACTATACACATGACATCTGTTTACAACCCTCTAAAGAGTATACGACATCAAAAGGTCGGGACAGGGCCCCGCCATACCCATATAGACATGCAAAAATATATCATACCAAAATTAGATCGACACTCCGAAACAAGAGGAGTGCTCCAAAATCTATCGAGTCAGCAACCTACTAACGTGGATCGTCACCTTTCCTACGTGAACCTGCGGGCATAAAACGCAGCGTCCCCCAATAAAATTAGCCGACAGCGATAGCTGACCAGTAGTGAATGCCTCTGAGGGACCTAATATGCCTAACATGTCATGCACCATGCGAGTGCAGTATGCATATATATATAAATAGGTGTGTTGAGCAACGTGCAACCTGATCCAATATATTATATATATTTGTATGTTGCGGAATGCGAAACTCGATCCAATACATTATATGTATATATGTGTGTTGCGGAACGTGCAACCCGGTCCAATATATTATATGTGTATATGTATGTTGCTGAACGTGCAAACCCGATCCAATATATTATATGTGTATATGCATGAATGACAATGAAAACATTCTGAACTTATCGGATGACATAATATCTTTGTGCCTTCGGCTAACATTGGAAATATTTAAATCTTCCCCATATATCTCAAATAATGATTTTGGAATATATTTAGGCATGCTTTTAACATAGGAATCAATAACATAAACATTCTTAACTACTAAGAGTAGAATAATTTTATGAAACAATATTATGGTTACGTTTCCTACATAGAACATGCCAAAAGAAAGAAATAATTTGCCTTAACATACCTTTTGTCGAATTACTCATCGACACAACGTATATGCCATATAGCACTTCGATCTTATATTCCAAGAATTACCACCTCAAAATTGAATTTATGTTGTTCCTCGAACATACCCAGAACAAAGTATCTGGTATTACTAAAGTACTTCAACATCCACTCCTCATAATTTGTGATTGTGATGTTAACAATTCCAATGTTATAATTAACCGTGTTCGATTACACCATGCACAAATTTAGAATGAAGGAAAGAGCATCAAACATTTCTAATAAAACCTCTTTACCATCATGTATTAATACAAAATGCTTTAGAATAAACTTTTGCAAAACAAAGTTGAAAAAAAATTGTTGCTCATGTTATTAAGAGTAAGGGGGAGGACGTTACTGCCTCTACTTAACCCTCTAATTAGCGAAGAGAGTGTTGTACCAACTTAATCTAAAAATGGAATGTTGTTATATGTAAAGATATCGGAGGGTCTATATAATGGACCACGACTCCCGCCCTCCCCCCCCCCTTCCCACATTAATTACTCCACTATGCTTGCCAATCTCACAACTTTCCACCTACTCTATAATACTACCTTAGTCAGCTATAAATACTACACGTCAAAACTCCCACTTAATCTTGTTCCCCACCTGAATTAAACTTATTCCATAATTAATCAATCACATACATAATTAATTTCTTGATCCCAATTCACTTAAATCTTAATAACTTATAAGACCTTCGTATACTCAATGTCATAATAATGCGATATAATACCAGTACATCGCCTTTTTATCCGTACACCAAATTTATTTTTGATCCTCGTCGTCACACTTGGTACGTCCAAAATTATTTTTGGGTTTTATCCTTCTATATACTAAGCTCTTTATTAGCATATGTAAATATAACATAAATTCCCCGAGACTCGGGTCTACTTGCCTACGTTTAGGTGCTCGAACCATCTCCTAAAATTACGAGATGTTACACAACGTCTCTAAGCTCGTGTTACCGTCTCTGTCTCAGTCACCAACGACGCCGATTGCCACCACCACCGGCTATCGGCACACCATCTCTGTTCCGCCATTGATAAACATCCCTATCACCAACCAGAACCCTCAACCCCCACCTACTGAGTCACCACCTCCAGAAAACATTGTCGCCGACTACCCAATCACCCACCTCTCCACCACAACCCTACCAGTCATCGGAAAATGAACCCCCCAACTCCCAATACCCGGACCGCCAATGCCACACCAACCCACCCCAGTATAGTCCTAACCCACCTCCGACATACTACCCGACATCATCGACACCCCCAACCTGTCGTCGAACCCATCCGACACACCTCGCCCGCTGCCTTATCACGTCGACCGCATTTGTCAACCCTCTGCCACAAACTACCACACCAGTGACCCAACACCACCATCCTAACAAATTTCCCATCGACCCACTGCACCCACTCACCCGATGAAAACATGTGCCCAACACGGAATTTTCAAACCCAAAGTTCAGTTTAACCTATCAACACAAACCATTTCCCCAATTCCTAAAAATTCAAAACTAGCCAAAGTAGACCCTAATTGGAATGCGGCTATATGTACGGAATTTAATGCTTTAACAAAACAACACACGTGGGAGTTGGTTCCTACACCGGAGGGGGTGAATGTGATCTGTTGCGTGTGACTTTTTCATCACAAATACAGAGACAATGGTGATCTAGAGAGATATAAGGCAAGATTTATGGATAATGACACTAATTAACATGAGGGCATTGATTATGGTGAGACGTTCAGTCCAGTTGTTAAACCGGCCACCATTCGCACATTTCTGAGTATTGCTATGAGTAAGTATTGACCGATTCATCAGCTTGATGTGAAAAATGCATTTCTACATGGGGATTTGAAGAAAACTGTTTATATGCACCAGCCGCCTGATTTTGTTCATCCAGTGGCCCATCAATACGTCTGTCATCTCTGTAAGTCACTTTATGGCTTGAAACAGGCCCCTAGAGCGTGGTATGATCGCTTTGCACAGTACATTATACAGATTGGGTTTATATGCAGCAAGTGTGATAATTCTCTATTTATTTTTCATTGCGCTAGTAGCATTTCTTATTTGTTGTTATATGTGATTGACATTGTGCTTATTACCTCCTCTGATTTGTTAAAAAATGAGATTATTGTATTGCTTAAAACCGAATTTGCTATGACGGATTTGGGGAAGTTGAGTTACTTCTTAGGGATACCAGTGACTAGGTCTGCAGATAATATGTTCTTGTGTCAGCGCAAGTATGCAGATGAGATAGTCTATAAGGCTAAGATGGCGAACTGCAAGTTAATGTCCACTCCGGTTGACTCTAAATCAAAGCTTAGTGATGTTGATGGTAATCTAGTAATCGTTCTCACCCTTTACAGGAGTCTTGCAGGTGCACTACAATATCTTATGTTCACCAAGCCTGATATTGCTTATGCTGTTTAGCAGGTGTGTTTATTCATGCATGCCCCCAGGAAGCCTCATTTTACTGCCCTTAAATGTATCATTCGATACGTTAAGGGCACACTTGATTATGGATTACACCTATACCCCTTAGTACCGACCAGGTTGTTATCATATACGGATACTGATTGGGCAGGTTGTCCGGACACGCGACGGTCCACCTCCGGCTACTGTGTTTTCTTAGGGGATAATCTCATTTCCTGGTATGCCAAGAGGCAAGCTACATTATCCTGCTCGAGTGCAGATGCAATTTATCCCACATTAAACTTTGATTTCTTCCTCTTTTACTGGTCCTTTGGTAGAAGGTATTAGTGAAAATAATATTGTTATTAGTTTTGGTATTGTTTAATTTCTTATTTAGTAGTGTTTTCAACCTATGTATAATTAATATATGTATTAGTTATACACCTTATTCAGTACTATTCGTATACATAGTAAACCATGACATTAACAATACCAGTATTATTTCTATTCTAAATTCTAATACTCCCTATTCATTTAATACAACAAACCAAACAGTCAATAAAAATAATGTCACCATAACTAATCTCAGCATTACAAATACACTATCTTCAATATTATTCTTATACACCCTATCAAACGATCCCTTAGTATTTCAAGTTTATTTGCTACAATACTCTAACAAAATTGGACGAGATAGGAGTTAGACTTGTTACATTTGACTGTTTTATTACTTTCTCAGTATCATTTTATTTATAATGTGATACTCTCTCCATCCCAATTTATGTGACATTTTTCGTTTTTCGAGAGTTAATTTGACTAAATTTTGAAGCTAAATTGTATTGGATTTATTTTAAGATTAAAATTTATATATTTAAAAAAATACATGAAAAGTACTATAATTTGCAATTTTTCTCATATCAATTTGGTAAAATAAATATTTCTTAAAATGTTAGTCAAAGTTCATGCAGTTTGAATCTTATAAAATGAAAAGTGTCACATAAATTAAGACAGACGGAGTATAACTTTTCGAATATTTTACATGAAATCAAAACTCTACTAGAGAGATCCAAATTAATGCAGAAAAAGAAGTTACTCAAATCATGAAAAGATTTATATGACATCAGAGCTATACCAGTTCTTTTTTCTTTTTTTCCTTTTTATTCTTCCCCGCAAAATTTAACTATTATTTGACTACTCAAACAATATTGCACAACTACTAAAAGATATGGTACAACGGATGGGGTTCCCCTCTTAATCAAAGGTCTCGGTTTTGAGTTTTGGGTGTCGAAAAATTCTTGATAGGGAGTGTTTCCCTCGAATGGTCCCTATGCGGTGTGAATTTGAATTAGTCGAGCTCCAATATAGATATTAAAGACCTAATATGATATGATATGATATTGAGGACCACTCCAAGCTCAAGACCCTTTACTCGGAGTCAAGTCAAGAAACTCCAAGCAATGCAAGTGATGTTCACGCACAAAGGAACCTTGGAGGCACTAGAAGGGATGCGGACACAAGTATACAATATTTGGAGATGTGCGTGGGAGGAAGAAGAGCTAAAAGTCGAAGCTATCACAGTCTGAGACACCATCTGCGACAGCAGATAGTGCGGACGGGAGACTTCAGTTTATTTCGGATATTTTGTGCAAAGTTGAGAGCTAGGTCACTTTTGGGTCAAGTTTGTAATAACCAAGGGTATAAATAGGATACTTAGCCTCAGCTTACCCTCTTGTTTTGATGATGAAACTCCTTTGAGAGAATTAGTATTGTAGTGATATAGATAGCCCTAGTTTCTAGTCTTAGCTTAATTAGTGTAATTGATGGTTGTTTTGAGACTTGATTGTGATTCATACTTGAGTCAGCTCACTAGTGGAATCATCTAATTTCATAGATTAGGTGATTTTGTAGTTTATGTTCTTGAGGTATTTAATTTAATACATTATTAGTTGCTTGGAATAACTACTCTTGTGTTTAATCTTCTATCATTTTTAATTTCGCATTTGATCTGAAATTTCGGAGCAAATTGAGTTGAAATTGGAGTAGTTAAGATTTTGAATTGTTCTTCATTGTTTATCAAGTTCTTGAGGAAGAAGACCAAAGAGGTGGTGTTTGATTCAAAAACCCTAAGGAAATTTTGGAAAAAGTATTTTTGGGATCAAAAATCTGATTCAAGTGGGTCCAAGTCATTAAAGTACAAGGAATAATCAGAAAATTGATCAAGCAAACGGATCTCAAGAAAAATTGACGTCATTTGCGATTTAACTGCCAGACACGGTCCACGATTTGCAGACCACGCGCAGGCAATTATTGCGGTTCGCAATTGGGCCGCAAAACGTCAACAATTCCAGGACACAGTCTGCGAAACGCAGGTGGTGTCGTAGACATCATCTGCTATCCGCGAACCCTGCTCGGGTTTAGAAGACCATGCTTTTTCATGTTTTGTGATATTTTCCGATTCTGAATCCATTTCTGTTCACTTCCTTGATTCTCTAAACTATTTAACATCAAGTAATTACCTATTTGATTGTTAATTAGTTCTTGAGTCTCATTTTTCATTACGTGCTAATTCTTCTAAGTTTTTCTGTTGCACTTCTTTGATTTCGTCTGTTAGAATTTGAGTCATACGTCTTTCTATCAAACAAGAATTCATTCCTTCAATAAGAATTTAAGCAAACCTTGTGTGTTTGATTGGTCGTATATTCACTACAACCTTACAAGAGCGCTCGAGTGACATGAGGAGTGAGTAGGCATAAAGAGTGACGTGAGGACTTTTACTTTGAACTTGTTTGTTGCAATTTGTAGGTATTATGTCAACCACCGGAGGATAACCCCAAGAAGGGAAGGACCAATAGATTTTCTAGCTAAGGAAGTGGCGAGGATGAACTCAGAGATGGTGGCCATGAGAACGAGGTTGGATACGATGGGTACTAAGGTGGATAATATGGAGCAATCAAGGAGATTGGGCACTCCCCAATCGGTTGGTGGAGAAGCGAATGTTGGTAATTAATCAAGTCGGAACCCCAATATTTCACCTACTATAACCCTGGGATAATTTCAAGCCTTATGTTATCCACACACTAGCCACATCCTATCAACCTCAATTCCTCCTTCTACACACCCAACTGTTGACGTTTTGGGCCAAGCAGGGCAAACCAATTCCCACACTCAACCACAATTCTATCCACCCTATCAAGATGGACATCTACCACAAGTGGCCTCGAGAGCCACTCAACCTAACAACCACCAAATAAACACCCAACCCTACAATTCCCAAATGAACATGTATGCACCAACACTATAAAACTTTACCCTGGATCCATTTCTATACCATTACCAAAATCCCCCTTACGAAGAAAGAGCTGAGGAGAATGAAAGGTAGTGGGAGGAACCATGAGATGGAGGGAGAAACGGGAATGATGTTAATTGGGGACGAGGTGGGTGAGAAGGTAGAAGCAGACCTTTTGACGAGCGAGGTAGGTGTCCATGTCAAGATGATCGAGCACGATGGAAAAGTCATGATGATCGGGCAAGATGAAAAGGTCAGGAAGATAGAGTTGACCATGAACGCAACTTAAATACTATCAAGGTGGAGCTTTCTAGGTTCAAAGGAGGAAGCGATCCAGTAGAGTTTTTAGAGTGGAAGTTGCAAAGTGAGAGGATCTTCCTCACCAACAACATTTCGAATTCATTAAAAACGAAATGTGCCCTTACACAATTCGAGGGATATACATCTACGTAGTGGGAATCCAAGAGGCTAGAGCAAGCTCAAAGGTACATATTTGATATCCCGACTTGGCAAGAATTGATTGAGCTCATGGAAGAAAGATATGTGACACCAGATTATTATCAAAATATCCTTAAGTGGGTGTACATGTTGAGGCAAGGTAGTAAAAGTGTTGAAGAATACTTCGATGAATTTGAAAATTTGAGATTAAAGTCAAAAATCGAAGAGCACTTGAACTACACCATCATCCAGTTTGTAGCCAATTTGAACTATGACATTTCCAAAACCATGAGGCTCCAATCCTATGATACACTTGAGGATGCCTTCCATGATGCTATCAAAGTTGAAGCGGACTTGAAAACAGAGAAGTCCTATAAGGTGAAGAGTGTGTCATCATCATCATGGAGCAAGAGAAAAGATAAGTAGGAAAATCCCAAGACCAACTCTCAAACTCCCCAAGCCAAGTTCGACTACAAAGCCAAAGTTGAAGACAAGGATAAAGGAGGTAACAATGCTAAACCCAACTTTCCTCGCCCTTCTACCATTCAATGTTTCAAGTGTCAAGGTAGAGGACATATTGCTAGTGAGTGTCCCAATAGAAGGTCGATTGTGTCTTTGTTTGATGGATATTATACTGATGGATAGGAGAAGAGTAGAGGTGAGAGTGAGGTAGGTGACCCAAAGAGAGAGCATGAGGGAGATAGTGAGGAGGAGGGGGATGAGCAGAATCTAGTAGAGAATGTCAATTTAAATTGTGTCTTACGAAGAATCATGGGTTTTATGAATAGAGAAGAGCTTGACCAATGGGAGAACCTTTTTCATACTAGATGCAAAATCTTGGATAAGGTAAGTTCCGTGATAATTGATGGTGGTATTTGTGCAAATGTGGTTAGTACAACTTTGGTTGATCATATGAAGTTTTCCATCAAGAAACATCCTAGCCCTTATAAACTTTAATAGTTCAATGATTGTGGAGAGGTGAAGGTAACCAAGCGAGTGGTGGTGAATTTTAACACTAGCAGATACCAAGATGAAGTTTTGTGTGATGTGGTGTTGATGCAAGCGTGTGATTTTTTGCTTGGTAGACCTTGGAAATTCGACAGAGATGCTCAACATAGTGGAAGATCTAATAAATATTCATTTGTCTTTGGTGGTAAAAAGCATACTCTTACCCCCATTGACACTCTATCAAGTGAGTGAAGACTATAGGATTATGAAGGAGCTCCGAGAGAGAATGCAGAAGGAGGAGGTTGAAAAAGAGTCCTTACTTAGTCAAGAGGAGCAAATGGTGACCAAAGGGAAAACTAAGATGTGTACACTTGCTAAACTAAGTAATTTTCTGAAAAGGGTTGAAGAGGGATATTTCATGGTGTGCCTTGTCAATAAATATCTCTTGTTACATGCTAACCAAGATACTAGCACTTTGCCTAGTATTGTTTCGTCTCTTTTGCAGGAATATGATGGCCTATTTTCGGAGGATATGCCCAAAGGATTGCCTCCATTGAGGGGCATTGAACATCAAATTGATTTTGTTTTGAGATCCCAAATCCCCAACAAACCAGCATATAGGATCAATCCAGAGAAAACAAAAGAATTGCAAAAGCAAGTTGAATAATTACTTTACAAAGGGTTGGTAAAAGAGAGCCTTAGCCCATGTGTCATACCCGTGATACTTATTCCCAAAAAAATGGCATGTGGCAGATGTATGTTGATTGTATGGCCGTTAACAAAATAATGGTGAAGTATCGATATCAGATCCCTAGGCTTGATGATATGTTGGATGAGCTATGTGGCTCAAATGTGTTCTCTAAAATTGGCCTTCAAAGTGGATATCCTCCGATAGGTTTACTGGTAAAATGACATGAAGAAAGATATCACAGCATTTATAGCTCAATGCTCGAATTGTCAGCAAGTTAAGATCGAGCATCCGAAGCCTGGAGGTTTGTTACAGCATATAGAAATCCATACTTGGAAGTGGGAATTTATCAAGATGGATTTTATCACCAATTTGCCTCGTTCTTATCGAATGCTTGATTCCATTTGGGTTATTGTCGACAAGCTAATAAAATTGGCTCATTTTTTACCCATTCGTACTACCTTCTCAGCTGAAGATTACGCCAAGCTATATATTAAGGAAATAGTTCAGTTGCATGGTGTTCTAGACTCTATTATATCCGATAGGGGTGCTCAGTTTACAGCTCATTTTTGGAAGTTGTTTCAAAAGGTCTAGGCACCCAAGTAAAGCTTAGTACACATTTTCATCCATAGACTGACGGTCATGCCGATCGCATAATTCAGACACTCGAGGATTTGCAACGAGCCTGTGTTTTGGATTTCAAAGGTAGCTGGGATGATCATTTGCCCCTTATCGAGTTCGCTTATAATAACGGCTATCATTCCAGCATCCAGATAGCCCCGTATGAGGCATTGTATAGATGAAAGTGTAGATCCCTAATTGGCTGATTTGAAGTGGGTGAATACATGTTACTAGGCCTCGACTTGGTCCAATAGGAAATGGAGAAGGTAAAGCTGATTCAAGAATGCTTATTGACTACCCAAAGTCAACAAAAATCTTATTCATATATTCGACGCCGTGATTTGGAATTCGCAGTTGGTGACTGGGTATTCTTAAAGGTTTCTCCAAGGAAATGAGTTATAAGATTTGGCAAGAAAGGAAAGCTTAGCCCTAGATAAGTTGGGCTATATAAGCTTATCTGCAGGATAGGCCGGGTGGCTCATGAACTTGAACTACCCTCAGAATTGGAAGCAGTTCACCATGTGGTCCATGTTTCGATGTTGCGTAAATACATAGGAGATCCTTCCCGTATTACTCCCATAGAGAATGTGCAAATCACTGAAGGTTTAACCTATGAAGTGAATCCGGTAGCCATTTTAGATAGGCAAGTCTAGAAACTGAGATCTAAGGAAGTCGCCTCAGTTAAGGTGCTATGGAGGAATACCAATACAAAAGATATGACTTGGAAGGCCGACGAAGATATGTGATCCAAATATCCTTACTTGTTTCAATCCTCAAGTTTATATCGATACTCGACCGATATGATTCTCTCACTTCTATTCTATTCAAAGATCCTAAATCATATACCTTATTTAGGTGTTAATGTCTATGCAGATATGGCAGGTGCAGCTCAGAGTATGGCAGAGAATAGTTGAGGTGAGTTATGGCTATCTTTCTTAATTTTGATACATACAGACGGTCGTGTGAGGCCTAGCTGATATTATTTTATTGTTATGTTGCCTTGTATGGCATTGGATATATATTTGGACTATTTAATAGGTTTTGGGTAGTCCTGTTTACAAAGAAAACTCTGTCAAAATTTTTAGAACCCTCGAGAGTTAAGAATATCCTCAGCATTCGCAAACGAATGTTTCTAAGGGGGAAAGGATGTCACACCTCGTAGTTTTGCATTCCGTCTTGTCATTAATGGATACCGATGTTTCGGGAAGAGGTATTTATTAACAAAAGGGTGATGAAAGTTTACGGCTTGTTTATGGAAGTTCTGGAGTGTTGGGAAGTCAAACGGATTGAAGAAAATACGTTTCGATGAAATCAGAAAACAAGGTGCTTTGATGGCAAAGTTGACGGACCGTTAACGTGCCAAGGTAAACCGTCAAAGTGCCTGATATTTGCTTAGCTCAAGAGGAAAATTGACGGTCTAGATTGATGGACCGTCGAATTTTTGACGGACCGTCAATCCCACCGTCAAATTATGGCGGTGGAAAATTTCTAACGAGTTTATAATCGAGTTATGCATCTTTAACCATTTCTTTCCCCAAAATAGACCTAAGGCTCTCCAAAAAACCTCTCTAAGATATCCCAACCTCCCAAGATCAAATCTAAGCCAAATTATGTAAGATTAACGCTATTAATCCCGTGATTATCATGGAAACTATCTTCTCTATATTGAATCAATTTTGGAAACCCTTGATATTAGGGCAAATTGTTGTTTTGAGGGGATTCCGGCACATCAAGATAATTTTTATCCTCCTCTATCTATATTTGTGATTAATTAATAGTTTGGATTGAGTTATGAAAGAATTTTCGTAATCGAAACTCGTAGACATATAAAATCATGGTGGTATGGTTTGTGGGCGATTTTGCTTGGATTATGAGTTGGTATTGATAAGTAATTTGATTGTTGGTATTGTGAGTCTATGGAAGAATGTTTCGGAGGATCGTGAGATCAAATTACCTAAGTACCCTTTGTTAAGGAATCTACGAACCCTTTGTGTTAAAATTATCGATAAGATGCATAAATGAAGTTCCTTTATGAAATATGAATTCGATATTGATATTGACCCTTGTTGTTATAGATAATCATCTGTAAGGGGTGAGAGGCTTCATGGAACATAGCTAACTTCTTCGATAAGGTATGTAGGGCTTTCCTTCCTCTTTCGGCATGATCTATGTAAAGGCAATGCTACTCTATATCAATTCCATTCTTGACAACTAGAAGTCTCTTTGTTGAGTTATGATCATACAATATCGTTCTCAGAAAGGTTATTCGTGGGTCGTAAGTCGATAAGGTCATGTAATGATAATAATGTCAGTTTCATAATATTGATCGGAGGTGTAGTGACCTTACGTCACTCCGACTGAGTTGGTACGAATAATATGTCTTTCAGTTGTGGGTCATATATACATATTATGCATCTATATTGCCTCAGAGGCCTATGACGTTATATACGCAGCTTATACATACATGACATTTATGATATTGCCCTCAGAGGTCTACGACGTTATACATGCGATTGTTATACACATCTATATAGCTTATGCATTGTGGCATTATGAGTTCCAGGTGGTATCTTCTAACTTCCTTGATTAGAATATGTTTATTTGCAGTTGATTATGCCCTACATATTCGGTACATATTTCGTATTGATGTCCCTTTCTGGGGCACTATGTTCATGCCCACAGGTACATATAAACAGAGTGGCGCTCCTCCCTAGTAGGTGCTCTGCTCAGTGATGATTGTCGCACTCCCTTCTCTCAGAGTTGCAGTACATGAGTCCTTAGGTACTATTATATATGCTACTAGTGTTTTGGAACATGGCGAGACCCTGTCCCAACCTGTTGGTATGTATATATGACTTAGAGGCTTGTAGACCTGTGTACAGTAGATGTTGGTATGTCGTAGCCTTGCCGATCCTTTTCGTTAGCAGTATACTCATGTTGTGGCCTTGTCGGCCTTGGTTATCTATTTATATGTATATATCCTACTGGAACTCTTCTGTGTGCAGGTTATCTTTCAGTCTTGTCATATATGATTAATTTGAGGTCTTGTCGGCCCAAGTTTCATGTTTCAATATTCGGATACTATAGTGGTACACTCAGGTCTTCGGACACTGGATGCCGGCCACACACTCCAAGGCTGGTGTGTGACAATTCCGCATTTAATTCTTAGAGATCATGATAGGAAACCCAAAAAAAAAAAAAAGAAGAGTATTGCAAAGTGGATGGACACAATAGTACTATCTAAAATTCATTTAAAATCTCTCGAAATAATGACTTGTTTTGGGGACTGTTGGTTTTGCAATTATTTGAGTTAACTAGTGAAAAGTATGACGTTACGAGGTGGAGCCAAGGGGAGGTTGGTGGCTTCCTTCAGATAATCTTCTTTTTTTTCTCAAAAGTAAGTTTTATAGTTTTTTATTTAATTTTTAATTAAGAAGCACACTCGACAAATAAAAAAGTAAAAATCTCAACTGCCCTAATTTGTCAGGCCAATTATTGATTGGCATACTCATCTATAACGGTCATCATCTATAATAATATTTTATTATAACGGTCAACTCTTCTTTGAAATCAATTTTTCATGTTATCTATAATAACATTTCGATATAACAATAAAAAATATTTGAAAAAATGATGTTATTATAGAGAGATTTGAGTGTATAAGTAATATTAATGATTCCCATCCCATGAATAGTCAAAACTGGCGATTCGTCACGTATTATATATGTGATACGCTTGTGGTCCTTCACAATTAGGATGTCTTGTATAATACCATATTTGGAATTAGGGGCGTTTACGGTTTGGTTAAAAATCTATCCAAATTGAAAATTAAATTAAACTGATTAAATAAATTGATTATTGTTTGGTTTTGGTTTTGGTTTTGATTTGGTTTGGTTTTAAATTTTTAAAAACTGAAAATATTTGGTTTGGTTTTACTAAAAACGAACCAAAGAAAAATCGAACCGAACCAATAAATTATAGTATACACGAAATTTAGAATTTCATATATAATATATTGATTTGTATAAATAATTTTAGATACTTTGTATATTCTTTTATTAAAATTTTATTCATCTCTAATAGGCTAATGAACTTTACACTTTAAGCTCATAAAAGAAATTCATGAATCTAAACTCATTAATTCATATAAATAACTATGCGATTTACCTACTCCTTCCGTCCCAAAAAGATTGGTCTAGTTTGACTTGAAACAAAGTTTAAGAAATAAAGGAAGACTTTTGAAATGTATGATCCAAAATAAATCTTATATATTTGTGTGGCTATAAATTATCTCATAAAGTTAAATTATTTCTAAATATAGAAATGAGTCAATCTTTTTAGGATAAACTAATAAGAAAAGTAAGCCAATGTTTTTGGAATGAAGGTAGTATATCTTTTTTGTGTGTGTATTTCTTATAAATTTTATTCACTTGATTAGAATTTATCTTAAGATATTTTTCTTGTCTAAAAAAATCGTAGCCGCCAAAATAAAAGATTAATAATGAATTATAAGTTGAAATGGGTGAAAATTTCTTTTCTTATTTCAGGAAAATCATAAAAACGAGAAATATCATTAGGTTTCATAAAAACTGAATAAATCGAAATCGAACTAAACCGACAACAACCAAATCGATGGATGCAAATTATATTTGGTTTAATTTTATTTTAATAATTAAAAAATTGAGATATAATTTGATTTTAATTTGAACCAAAAACCAACCCAAATCGACGATGAAGAACTACAAGAGATTTGATAAAGGCAACAGAAGAAGATGAATTTAATGATATCAGAATTTGTACGACCCTTTGCTGAATCAAATTAAAAATTAAAAGGAATCAAAATGTGTCAGGTAACGATAGATAAAAAGATGCCTCTTATGTTGAGACGAAAGAGTTTTAAAAGATTGCAAGTACCCTAAAAGAAAGTTTTAAAAAATTACAGAAATTCATTGGCAGTACAGAAAAGACATATCGGCAAGTTGGTACAATCCAATCCATCTATAACCAAGAAATAATCCCACTATAAGATATTGGCATGGCTTGACAAGTAGGAGTGTTTTTCTTTTAAAATGTAGCATATACACTGTATACGTTCACTTTCAAAATATAATATATACACTGAAAGACTGGTAGAGCTCATCTTTATCAATGGCATGAATTCAACTGAGAAAGAAAGGAAAATAATTTAAAAATAGGTCAAATTGCAAAGAAAGTCGACTTCATATTCTATATTTATGCGTCTACTTTCAAAATGTATCATATACACTTTATGTGTGCATATACAGTATCGATTTATATACATCATATATACAAATGTTTATACATTTGATACATTGCATATACACGGATAGTATATACACAGTATGCGCATGCATATAAGAATTGTCCTACAATTTAGGGATACATGTATCAATGTATATCTATATCTATATTATTTTAAAAGCATAAATATAAATGTTGATTGACCAAAATATCCTTCAAATATTGAACGACTTTTATATCCTTAATAAGCTCTAATCCTATTTCTTTTATAAAACAAACTTCTTAAACCTAAAAAGTGAAAAATCCTATTACTACTAGAACCTAACTCACGTAATTAGGCCTAATTTTACTTCTTTACGTTTATTAACATACAAATTTTTCATATTAATTTGAGTTAATTGATCTCCTTTTCTATCCTTAACTATTGACATTTTTTAATTCTATTTCTTTTACCACAATCATACACGAAGATTTAAGAATCAATTACCGAAGGCAACGAGTAGCAATTGGTGAGCAATATGTGTGGCGACTAATTATATTCAAACATTCCATTACTAAAATAACATTTAAGGGAGTTTAGGTTGGTGTGAAGTGCACCGCACTTTGAGTACAATATCGGAAATTCCATTCTCTTTTTACCATTTAAAATCGAAGAAAAGAAATTAATTATCCTAACATATTCTAGCATCGAATAATTAGGTGTTGATTTCATTTTTTAATATCAGTATATAATGAAAATAAATATAATATATGGTCACCAACTCAATTTCTAATGTTGAATTATCTTAGTCATAACATATTTTTCCACATTGGTAAAAACATAAAGGATAATATATACCAAAAAATAACATTAATGGGTAGTATACGATCAAATAATATTTTTGTACTTCATAAAATAAATAATATATAATTTCAACCTAACGTTTGTTACGATTGATAAAATATAACGTGTGAGACACGTTCAGAGAGACTAGTTATATTAAAAGCAGAAAACCTCTATCTTAAAAATTAAATTATGAAAATACCTTCATATTAAGCTAAATACCTAATTTAATCTAAAAAAAAACCTAATGTGCGCTTGAAGCACCTGTTATGAATTAGACATCTGCTTCTAACCTTCCCAGTGAAGAGTTGCCACCGTTTTAGTTTTCTTCCCATCATCCTCTTTTTGTTATACTAGGAGAAAGTTGATGTTTAATTCTCAAGTAAGTGATCAAATAGCCGAAACTTGTTTTAGCCAAATGTAAGCACCATTCATCAAGTTTAACTTTCAGTTGAGACAATGTAATTCTAAAATGACTATAAGTAACAATTTTCAGTACTCTAAAAGGTTCAGACTATTTTGAGTAAATTAATGTGCTTATAATTCGTGGGTTTGATGAAGATTTTAATTAATATGTTCCTTTTAACTTAGTTGTGTACTGAGTTTGTATTCATTTATTCCTTTGTTTAATTGGTTAACTTCAATATTTTATGTTTGGATTTAGGATCAACACAACTATTTGGTTCTAACAGTGAGAGATTTAAATGCTTGGCATTCCTAAACTTTGCGCAAAACATAGTTTGCTTGGTATTGTCATTTATGAGTTTACGGCAGGTTTGAGGATCCTCTGTTTTTAATTCGCTTTTTCTAGCCCGGTGTATTAATCTTGGGAATAAAGTTTTCAGTAAACCATTTGTACAGTATTTTGAGGAAATAACTATCCTCCAAATAGTTTCTAAGATCTATGCTGCCTATGTTCCTCGCATATTTTACACTAAAATACTCTCCACAATTTACTAATATTTTTTAAATATATATACAAGATATTCAACATTGGTGTTTATGCAGGTGGTGGTGGAAACACATACAAAAGAGGCAGTATAGTTCACCTGTTCAAGGAAGAATTTTTTGAGCTATATTTTTTTCTTGAGGTAAGATAACAAGTAATTGAGTAAACCATTGATCACTAGCTATTAAAAGTTCATGTTTCGACAATATTTGGTTGAATTCGAAAACAGACAATATTTGTAGTTAATATTAAAATTAAAAACAAGTTTTTTATTGTGTTTGACATGAATTTCACTTCAAAAACAGTTGAACTCTTTGTGGGTGAAAACATTACTTCATTTTAGATACTCAAACAAAATTTTCAGTTTTAATTTTTTCTATTTTAAAATGAAATTGAAATTGAAATTGAAATTGAAATTGAAATAATAAATAAAATAGAAAAATAAATATTGATTTGCAAATATTGTATGTCCCAATATCTTTACAACTCAAACATGAAAATTTTGAAATATGCATAAGGTTACAATTCAACATGTTACAATAGAAATTTTATGATAAGGACATGGGATAAGCGTGCAACGCACGTTCAGAATGTACTATAAAATATACAATATAACTAGATTGTGTAATTATTTAAAAATACCGCTATAAAATATAATTATAGAGTATAATCAGTTACATTAGATAATTTTTCCTTTTAAATAAGTTGGCAAATTATAGTCTTGTCCCTTAAACCTTACTTTCTCATCTTATTCTATCTCACCCGAATTCCCTTTTTTTGTTGTTTCCCTTGCGCTCTCTCTCTCTCCCATTCTCTTCTTCTGTCTCTCGTCTGTCTAGGTTGCTTCCTTATACTTGTATGTCTTACAACAGTGGATTCAAGCTCTACACTTATAAATTAGTGATCCAAATTTTCCCTAACTTTTCAATAGAGCAATTTTCACAAATGACTATACTTTGGGTTTTTTAGATATAGCTATACTTTTATTAATTACGTTTTGTAGCTACGTAAACATGTTATGTACTTGAGGAATTCAAGCACAAATCTGTAATCTAAGAAGCTAATGGGAAGAATAGCCTCTGAACAATGTACAGAATATGTAGTTGAGAAAGATATTTAGAAGAAGAAAGAAGACATTATTCATCAATGATTCAATTACAAAGGGAATTGCTATGTATATACTTTGCCCCAGCTGTATATCACATTAACTGCTATGAACAGTGTAACTAAGGAGTCGTTTGGATATGAGTTGAAGTCATGATATGAAATCAGTAATTTGAAATCATGATGATTTAAAATTAAAGTTTTGTTTGAACATGCAATTTGAATTTCTTAAGTTATATTTTTTTTCTCATAGACATAAAAGCTCACAAGTTGTGGAAGCCATAAAAATTTCTCAATTCTCATACAATCTTACCAAATTAGCAAATCATAGTTCATAACAAAATTGATATGCTACTAGAAAATCTTTCTAAAAAATACAACATCAATTGATTGAACTTTAGTTCAATAAAAAAGAAAATTAAACTTGAGTTGTAGTGTAACTATTCTTTAATATAATCCTCCCACATGGTATGGACAGTCTCTTAATATACTACCAACTTGCAGATCTTTTAATATTTGATAAAATAGATGGTAAACATGATTAGTTTATATATCAACCAACTTATGTATCCCTTTTTTTTATAAAATATAAATTTATTGGTCAAGTTTTACATTTTAAAAAGTTTGAAATCATGAATTGGAATTCCAAATCACACCTTTTTGGATGATTTGAGATTTCAAATCATAATATGAAGTTGAAGTTGAAATTTTGTCCAAATTGCATAATCAAACGGTGATTTGAAACCAAATTATGAAATCATGATATGAAAACTCATGGCCTGTAAGACTTTGAAAATATTTTCCTCAATGTATTCATCCTTCAAGGGTACAATATATACACCATATACATTAATTAGGAAGAGTCAATCATGTCTAATCTTCCTAATCAATTCCTAATAATCTTCTACCTAATTAACATAATCTTCCTAATTAACATATTACTACCTACCATATATAAAGTGATACTACATTAATACATAATAATAATAATAATAATATGATTGCATAATATTCTAACAAATATTGTAACACTCCCCCGCAGTCAAAGCTGGAGGGCGGTGAATGCTGAGACTGTACCTAAAATTTTCAAATAATATCAGCGAAAGTCCTTTTGTGAAGATATCTGCGATTTGATGTCGCGTTGGGACATGTAGCACCCGAACTTGTTCGCGAGACACATTCTCGCATACAAAATGAATATCTAACTCAATATGTTAGTGCATTGATGGTAGATGTGATTCCCTGAGAGGTAGATTGCACTAATATTATCACATTATACTATTGTTGCAGTTGGAATAGGGCAATGAAGTTCAAGTAACAGGTTCTGAATCCAACATGAGTCAGATACAACATTGGCCACAACACGATATTCTGCTTTAGCACTTGAGTGTGATACAGTGGCCTGCCTTTTTGAGGACCATGAGATTAAATTGTCATCAAGGAAGACGCAATACCCGGACGTGGATCATCTTGTATCCGGACATCCTGCCCAATCTGCATCAATGTAAGTAACAACTTTGGAAATAGAGGACGGATATAAATGTAATCCATACTCCAGAGTTCGCTGAATATATTGCACAATACATTTTAGAGCATTCATGTGTTCCTCCATTGAATTATGCATGAATAGACACACTTGTTGTACTGCATAGGTAATATCTGGCCTGGTGAATCTGAGATACTGTAAAGCTCCTGCTAGGTTGTGGTATAACGTTGAATCAGCAAAAGATTTGTTAGAGATGGCACTCAATTTTGACTTTGTGTCGACCGGAGTTGCCGAAAGTTTGCAGAAAGACATCCCAACTCGTTCCACGATTTCTGATGCATACTTCTTCTGGGAGAGGAATAATCCACATGTATGTCGGGTCACATCAATCCCTAGAAAGTAGTGGAGTGGGCCAAGATCTTTCATAGCGAATTCAGAACTAAGTTGTGACATGATATTCTTGCGAAGAGAGTATGAAGATGATGTTAGAATAATATCATCCACATATAGAAGAAGATAAGCAGTATGATTACCCTAACGATAGATAAACAGGAAATTATCTGAACAGTTGTGCGAGAAACCCATGTGTGACACAAAATCTGCAAACCGCTTATACCAAGCCCTGGGGGCCTGCTTGAGGCCATATAATGATTTATTGAGTAAACACACATGGTTGAGATATTTAGGATCCCTATATCCCAACGGTTGGTGCATGTAAACAGTCTCATTAAGGTGTCCATGGAGGAAGGCATTTTTGACATCCAATTGATGAAGTGACCATCTTTTTAAGAGAGACAGGCTGAGAACTGTTCTGATAGTTGCAGGTTCGACCACTGGACTGAATGTTTCCCCGCAATCTACATCAACCTGATGTGTCTTCCCATCACCTACAAGACGGGCTTTATGCCGCTCAAAAGATCCATCAGATTTTTCTTTATGGCTGAAAATCCACATAGATCGAATTATATTAGCATTAGATGGACGAGGTACTAAATTCCATGTCCTATTTGTAATTAGAGCAAGATATTCATCATCCATGGTCATTTTCTAATTAGGGTCTTTTAGAGCAGATACTGGATTACGAGGCAATGGTGATTTCGAGACCTGGGTGTGAAGGTTATATTTTGCATTGGGTTTGACAATCCCATATTGACTACGGGTGATCTGACGGTTTGTTGGGCCAGTGGACTGGACGCCACTGACCGAGGAGTGAGAAACCGATGGTCCAATGGGTTGCACTGATAGAGCTGGAATTGGGCCCGTTGGGGCTGCTTGACCCAATGGGCCTGAATTACGGTTTTCAACACTAGTAATAGGTACCGGGCTGTGAAAAAAATGTGTTAGATACGAAAGCTTATCATTATCCAAAAAATTATAGTTAGGGGTCCTGGTGGCATGTAACTTAGCAAAAGGAAATATTGTTTCATCAAAGATTACATGACGACTTATAAAGATTCTTTTGGAAGAAATGTCGTAACATTGGTAACCGCGATGATGAGTAGGGTATCCTAAGAACACACATGGAGTAGACCGGGCATGGAGTTTTGTGATTGTGGTGGATGGAAAGAGGGGGTAGCAAAGACAACTAAACACTCTTAAGTGATGATATGTGGGCTCTCGTAAGTAAAGCATTGTTAGGGGAGCTTGGTATGATAGATTTTTATGAGGAAGGACATTCAACAGATAAGTGGTCATTTGAAGTGCATGATGCCAAAATACAAGGGGAAGTGAAGCATGAGAAAGAGATGTTCTAACAATATTGTTAATGGTTCTAATTTTACGTTCCGCCTTCCCATTTTGTGATGAAGTATGAGGACAAAACAAACGAAACTGAAGACCATTTGTTTTGAAAAAATCTCAAAACTGTTTATTGTCAAACTCCCCCCCCTCTCATTATCACATTGAATATTTTTATATCACGTTCAAATTGAGTTCGGATGAATGCTCTAAAAGTGAGAAAAGTGAAAAACACTTGTGATTTTTTCGATAAGCAAATAATATCTATGACCAGAAGAACTTAAAATAGGTGATGTCCAAATATCACAATGTAAAATATCAAATGGCAAAAGAGTGCATGAAGTAGATGAAATAAAAGACAACTTAACATGTTTACCAAGTGTGCAAGAATGACACTTATTTAAAGTCTGTGTTTAGGTACAAGAAATAAAATTATTTTGTTTAAGAGAAGCCAAAACAGCCTCTCCTGGATGTCCCAAACGTTGGTGCCATAAAGATGGTGCCAAGGCTGCAAAAACAGAAGGAAACTTGGATTGTTGTGTTGACGAATTTATTGGATAGAACTCCCTCTTGCTATCACATCTCATGAGAAGCTTCCCTATCTGAAAATCATGCACGAAAAGGCCAAAGGGGTCAAACCGGACAGATACCCAATTATCAGTTGTAAACTTTCTAACAGAAATCAAGTTTTTGAATAATTTGGGAGCATGAAGGACATTCTTTAAAATTAGGGGTGGGTTTGGTGGTAACAATTTGCTAGAACCATAACCTTTTATTGGAATTGAATGGTCATTTTCGATAATTATTCCATTATCATTGCTCAAATTAAAATAGGACGAGAGATTACATTGGGAGGACGTCATATGTGACGTCGCTCCGGAGTCCATATACCAATTTGAATCCTATGATTAAGTCCAACAGTGTGCATGACGAACTCAATTTCCATGGGGTGGGCCCCTGTTGAACGGGCCTCATGCCACTGGGTCGGCTGAGGCCCACTGCTACTGCATGTGGTAACAGACCCAGCGAAATGGGCATGTTGGGCCTGTTGCTGCTGCTGCCAGTTCAGTGGAAAGAACCCACTGTTTTGCTGAGGCTGGGCAGTGGGCCGTTGGGGCTGCCTGGCCCAATTGCCTGTTGGGGCTGGGCTGGGTGGTATAGCCCAAGGCCACTGCCAGCCGGTGGGTTGCTGCCACTGTCCGCCGCCCCTGCCGCCGGGCTGCTGCCACTGTCCACCACCGGAGTTGGTGGTGCCGCCATTACCGCCGCCACCGAAATTTCGGTGGCCTCCACCTTTGTTATTTTTGCAATTTCCACCCTTATTTTTATTGTTATGACGTCCTTTTTGTCCCTTATTTTATTGAGAAGGGTCAAAAAAATTACCATCATGTGAAAGAGTGGCAAGCATGGCGGAATTTGAAGTAGTTGAGGCCTTTTTTACCAAGCCTGACTCTTCAAGTACAAGCATGGACCTTGCTTGATAAAATTGTGGTAGAGGATTACTTTGACGGATTAGAGTTCCCACGCCGCTATACGCGTCGGTGAGACCGGCGACCAATTGCAAGACTAACCGGTTATTAGCAACCGGTGAACCAACGTTTCGTAATTGATCGGCCAACACTTTGAGGCGTTGACAATATGTAGAAACATTAGGGAAATCCGTCATGTCAATGGTTGAGAACTCATGTTCCAATAAAACAGCACGAGAGTTTTGGTTATCTTGAAAAATATCTCGCAAGCGTTCCCACGCCGCCATGGCTGTGGAATCCGTTCGTATGCAACAAGTCAGTGGAGATTGTTGCATAAATCCAACCAAGGACTGTGGCATCAAGTGTATCCCACAATTCCTTGTCTGCATAATTTGTTATGTCTTCCCTTTACCATCTTTTGGAGGAATTATATGATGAAGAACTTTGTGAGCATGACAACATATTTTGAATAATTCCGCCCAAGTCGCATAATGAACGGTTTCCATTTCTAATTTGATGAAAACATGTGTTTTGATGTTTGAGACAGCAAAGGCAGGGTGAAATGATGATTTGGTTTCAGACATAATTAGTTGTGATGAAGGATAATCAATAATGGAGTAAAAAAATGAAGAAATTTTTTCGGCCACTAGGGTTTCTAGGGAGGAAGATGACCGAAAATTTGAAAGAAATTAAATTAATTTTGGATCTTTCCTTAAGCTCTTGATACCATGTAAGACTTTGAAAATATTTTCCTCAATGTATTCATCCTTCAATGGTACAATATATACACCATATACATGAATTAGGAAGAGTCAATCATGCCTAATCTTTCTAATCAATTCCTAATAATCTTCTACCTAATTAATATAATCTTCCTAATTAACATATTACTACCTACCATATATAAAGTGATACTACATTAATACATAATAATAATATGATTGCATAATATTCTAATAAATATTCTAACATGGCCAAGCGCCTACTAAGCTTCAACTAATTGTGAACTAATCTCAACTAACTCTTTAATTTATGAAATCATGATATGAAAACGCATGGCCAAACGCCTACTAAGCTTCAACTAATTGCGGACTAATCTCGACTAACTCTTTAACAACCTTTTAACTAACTCTCCCGCCTAAAATGACTATAATACCCTGACTTATATTTGGCATACAACAAAATTTGTATTCAATTTGGCTGTATTTCGTTATATTTATTCGTAGCTACTTTTACACTGTATTCAATTTATTGTATTTAAATTCAGTTGTATTCAAATAATATAAATGCAAAAAAAATACATGGATATTCAGTTGTATTCAAATTCATTATATTAATTTGTACATAAAAAAATCTCCTTCGAAATACAGACGAAAAATACAATAAAGTAACACTGTATTTTACACTAAAACTAACTAATACACTCAAATTCACTCAGATCTGAGATACAAGAAATGAAATACACTCAGATCTGAGATACAAGAAATAAAATACGCTCAGATCTGAGATACAGGCAAAATTCTTTTAACCAAACAACAAGTGTATTTACTAAATATAAATATCTCTTATATGTTATCTACACTACGTAAATTTCCCTTTTCAATATATGTGAAATTAGACCTGTCCAACGGGTCGGGGACCCGCCCGGCCCGACCCGAAAAAATCAGGGCCAGGGTCACATATAAGCTTACCCGCGAGCCACCCGACCTGAAAAAGCAGGGACCCTATTTTATGATGGGTCGGGCCAGGGTCAGAATATTTTACCCGTCTGACCCGGCCCGACCCTACCCCGACCCGCATATTTTTAATATAATTTATATTATTTTTCCTTCATTAATATTTATTTTGTACATATATATATTTTTGCCATTAATATTTAAGTGATATAATGCATGTTTTTATAATATATGTATTGCTCTAATCTACATTGAGCTCGACATAAAATAAGATAAAAATGGTAGCTAATTATTAATTATATATTTATATTATTAGTCGTTCTGTTAATATCACGGAATGATAATGTAGGGAGAGAGAAAGTAGTTGTAAATTGGTGAAACTTCAAATGGTCATAACTCTGCGCTCGGATGTCCGTTTTATCTGATTATTTTTTTAATTTTGCGTATTTTTTCGAGACGGGGCCGGACAAACCGTCGCACGGCGGTTTGGCGCAACCAATGTTTAGAAAAACGTCTGTTTTCCCAATCAATTTGTGTTTTCCCCCAAATCGATTTCTAATTTTCCTTTTTCTTTAGTAAAAATCTCACGATACACAATAGATTTCAACGTCGAAACTTCATGATAGTGTAGGTGTGAATGTCAATTCAGTTTTGAAAATTCAATTTTTTTAAAAAAATAAAAAATTCCTCGACCCGACCTGATTAGGGCCGACCCGTGACCCGTAGGGTGAGGGCCAGGGTCGGAATTATTTTTTAAAAATAGGATCAGGGTCTGGCAAGCAGAAAAAATAAAGTCACCCGACCCGACCCGAGCTTTGGACAGGTCTATATGTGATATAGGAAAAGAATGACTTCCTGGTATGTGTGTAAAATATGGCCCAAAACATGATGGTCCGCCTAATTCATCCAAATTTTTGTAGGTTGAGCCCAAGATAATTTCTTATTGGGCTGATTTTAGCCCAACCCAACATAACTCATTTTTTGAGTGATCTCCAAATTAGTCCAATACTACAATTCTAGCTCATTTGTAAGATTTACTTTAATTTGAATTTATTTTTTGAGATTTACTTATATGAAGGAAAATATTTTCCACGGATGTTTTCCTAGAAAATAATTTTCACGAAAAATACCTTCCTCGACGTAGCCCATTTCATCCCAAATAACTTTTGGGTCAATTTTAGGCTAACTCATCTATTAACTCGGCCTATTTTGACTTGCCCAATCTCGATGTAAGCCGCCCATTTGACACCCCTACTTCCTGACATGGAGATGTTTGTTTCTCATGCGAATAAAATTTTTCTTAACATACAAAGATATGTTCAAAATATAGAATTATTCTACAAAGCCGAAGAAAAAAACTGCAGAATCAAGAAACGTCGTCGCAACTTAAAATTTCATCTGAGACATTTTTTTTTCTTTTCAAGAGGCAGACTTCAAATTTCTTTTTCTTCCATCTTCTTCTCCTTTTTTGGGATTGGAAGTGTATTTTATGTTGTTACGATGGAATAATTGACGGTGATGGTGGTTTTTTTATGGTGATGCGGCAGATTATGAGTGGATATCACGTTGTATATCATGATATACATCGTAGATGTGTGCTACACATAGTATACAACGTGATATCATTATCGGAAAATGTTGCTAGAAGGAAATCTTTTTGTGATATACAGTCAAAAGAATTGTGCTGAAAATGAAACTTTATGGCGACCTGTCATTTTTTTCCAGCAAGAGAAGACTCTACTTAGAAAATTTTACAACGTGAATTTATCCAAAATGCTTCATACTTCGATGAATTGGGTAAATAATCATTTCTAACACCTGATATTAAATATTAGTCACTAATTTAAAAGTTATTAATATTCAATTCTTTTTTTATATGGAAAAGTTTTAAATAAAAATATCCTCAATTAAAATACAAGACAATCGTCCTCCGGGGCATAGTCCAGTGGCAAAGCCTGGGCACTATAAGACGCTCTGGCATGGGGCAGCGTGGGTTCGATTCCCCGCAAGCACGAAGAAATTCTGCATGTTGGGGAATTTGACCTTGTCTCATTGATCAGTTGTACGCTTCCAGAAAACTGGCCACCGGAGCACATCCCGCGATTTACCTGGTGATAGTTGTTGAAGGACCGGTGCTATTACCTCCAGGACGTCTGGGTAATACCAGTGAAGTAGTCAGGCGCAAGCCTGGAAACCTGAATTATCAAAAAAAAAAAAAAAAAAATACAAGACAATCCCAACAAACGGTGCTGAAATTCAAAGAATTGATAAGTGGAACCAAGGAACGATTCATGTGGTTAAAATTTTACTGAAATTTCAAATTATGAATGATTTATGAATCTCAAATATTTATAAGTTTAAAACCAAGGAAATTTATTGAAGTTTGAAACCCAATGAACTACTTATACTTTATAGTACTTGAATAGCTTACATATGCTTGAATTAAAACGTCTTCCACGACATCTTGAAAAAAAAAAGAAAAAAAAAACGAAAAGAGGTATCTATTGATCTATAGTTTGAAAGAAATCTGAAATCCTTTTCCTTAATATACCACCAAGTAAAAAAGAGGAAATAACACAAAACATATGCTTTAAAATCATAGACTTTTGAAACTTGATATTAGGTCAGTCAAACAGTTCCTGATCACATAAGAGTGGGCCTATCTGTCCCACCGACTCAGTCGTCTAATATCTTCTGGCCTTCATGAAATCTTTAGATAATCTTTTTGCAAGGCCCATTCTTTTCCTAATAATAATGACACATGAAAGCTTTCATGTGATAAGTACATATACCAGGAAATGACGCGGTTTCTAACGCGGGCTGTTCTCAAAAGTATCTGGTCGGGAATTTTTATCTTTGCTTGATAATTTTTTTAAAAAATAACCTTTAACTTGAAAGAATTTGTCGGGAAAAACTTTTATTGTCCATCTGTATAATTTCTAGCTTTTTCCTATAAGGCATAATTTGTGATAAATTGAGCAAGTTTACTGTGTTAAAATATCCTGAATTTTTGCCTTATAAGCAAAATCTATAACTTATGCCTGATGGGCAACCAAATATTTGTCTCTGTATCATATTTCAATTAAGTATAAATTCTAATTTTTGCCTATAAGGCAGAATTTGTGGTCAGTTGAATATGTTTACAATCTTAATATATCTTCAACTGCTGTCTTATAGGCAAAACTAATTTATATTCACAACTTATACCTAACGGGCAACAAAAACTTTACCTAACAAATTTATGAATAAAGGTTATTTTTAACCACCCCTCACGAAGGCCATTTGTGAACTTTAACACTACATATACAACAGACACTGTTGACTAAGGCCTAATGACCACCAACATGAAAGTTCTATTTATAGTTTAAAATTTATGATCAACAATCTGAAGCGAAACTAAAAATTTAATTTACAGGTTCTGCGACGTAATTCTTTTTATTTATAAAATGATATAATTTTAAATTAATATACAATAATTAGGTTCACAACCAAATATTATAGATACTTAATAGTTTTCATAATACATATATATTATTTAGATAGAATTTAAAAGTTATTGAGTTCACATGGACCCAAATATTACATGCTGTCCAACATTTTTCGACATGCTATAATTAGCATGTTATACAATTTTCATTCATTAACAACATAAGTTTCATTCATTAACAACACTTAGCATGTTACAATGCTGCTTTTGCAGCTTCGTCAGTAATTTGAAAATGAGAGCTATATTACACACTACATTTTAAGTGGGAGGAACAGTACACACTATGTTTACACCCCATCATCATAAGGAAAAGAAGTAGAATCTAACCATTCTTCTCCAGTAATAAACTCCGACACCGTGAAATTCGCAGCATCATAATAGTCCATTATGTGATAACCTGACCATGTAACACGATTATCGGTCCCTGATGCAGGTCCACTGTTATCATACTCTCCATAGTATAACGTATCCAAACTTTGATTTCCCGACCACTCTTTCCACCCTTGGGGATTAATAAAACTGTCTATGTATGACTCGAGGTACACCGTTCGCGAATAATTTCTCCACGGTCTTCCTAGGTAACTATCGATAGTACTAGAATTAGAGTATAAATCCTCGGTGGCTAAAATTGAACAATTTTGTATTGAGATGCCAGTGCTCTCTTCAGGGGAATCACGGGATTGTGCTGTAATTACGGTGAATTGGCCAGGCATTGGTAACCTTGACACAATGTTACATCCTTGTAAAACAACAGCTGCGTTTCCGAAAATGTAATCGATTGTACCGTAAATGTCGCATTCTCGGTAAAATTGTCGGAACGAGTGGGCGTATAAAGTGTCCTGGTAGCCGGTTATGGTGCACCTATACACGGCCGCTAAGTCTGCATTGATACGAAGCGCAACTGCTTGGTGCTTCTCGGGTCCGGCTGTGTTTTCAAATGTAATGTCACGAGCCAAGAACCCTTCACCAGATATAGCTGAAAACAATCAAAGATCATTATGCCATTCATACAAAATTAATGTTAATGGATATATATTTTCTACGTTCCACTTTATATGGCATGATTCAAAAGGCAAGAGCAGAGCCGTCCCTGGGGCGGTCAAGGCGGCGCCACCGCACAGGCTCCCCGGCATGCGAAGCCTCCGCCTCAGATTTTTTTTTTATTGATTTTAAATATTAAGATATGTATTAACAATGCCTCCAATTTTATTAATGAGAGTTGTAGCCTAGCGATGGAAGGTTTCCTTCAAAAATCCTTCCCTAGTGAGAGGTTTGTGTTCGAATCCAATGAGCAGAGCGAAAGACTTTTTTTAATATTGATATAGTTAATTTTAATTTTTCATGTGAATAAAAAAGAGTGTATCCTACTTTACTTTGAACACGAAGTAATGTGACTCTTGCCCAAGATCAAATTTGCCTCTTCTTCTACCTATTTGGATAAAAAATGTCCTTAACTTATTTAAAATGGCTCAAAAATTATCTCCTTTCATCTGTTGAATTTAATAAAAAAAGTAATTAAACATGTGACCTTTATTCATTAGTTCACATAAAATTCTGACCCAACCCGAATGGACCCGACACATCTATGACCCAACACAAAACGTTTTAACCCGACCCATCTGTGTTCCTTTCGAGATGATTTGTTGGGATTATATTATATAACCGAAACAAGTACGTTGATCGAATTGGAACCAGCTAGCTTTCTTCAAAATTTTACAACCATAATTGTTTCAGATTATTTCTACATAATAACCACACTAAAAAGTAAAAACCAACCTCGAAGGACTTCAATATAAAATTACCAACTTGAGACTCAAGACTACACCCAAAATGTCATCGAACCAGTGGTCTAGGTGCAACTAGTTTCGGTTAGTTTGATGAAAACTACACATTAACTTGACTAATTCGATTTTGTTTAAGCCTCGACTCCATCCATGGAAAATAATTACGTCTCCGCTACAATATAGATTGGGTTTTTGTGGGAAAAATAATTAATCGTCACTTTGGGTCTCTTGGGTTGAGTTGAACTTTTATTTAAATCAATAAAAAATCATTGTTTAGTAAAATATTAATTAAATATTATATAATTATGCTGTTAATGATAATCTTAAGCTTGAAAATAACTTTAGGGATAAATTTGATCCAATAAGTGGAAGGAGAGGTTTTAATTGAGTCATTTTTAATACATTAGGGGCAACTTTGATCCAAATAGGTGGAAGGAGGACATTTTTTAACAATTTTTTAAAAATTATATAAAAATAGTATAAATCACAATTAAAATTTTTAAATATTTAAAAAGAGTATATAAAAGTCTTGCACCATCATATGATACTATATGCAAACATTAACGAATCCGTTGTCATGGCATCGAAACATTCGATTCAAAGGACGAATGATGGGTCACAAAAAGGATCAAATCCAAATTCAGGTTCAAAAGAAGGTGATCGAGGGATCCAGACTTTCGATCTACTCTACGGCGGGAAATTATATAAGAAAAATATTTTAAAAAATAATTTTAAAAATAGTGATCAAAAGAAAATATCTTGACTTCCTAAATGGTACTTTCTCCATCTCAATTTATATAATATAATTTAACTCGATATTTAATTTTTAACAAATAAAGAAAGATTTTTGAATCATGTGATCTAAAACAAATCAAATATATTTACGTGATTATAGATCATTTCGTTATACGTAAAAAATAAATATTAAAATTAAATTATTATAAAATAAAAAAATAAAATTAATTTTTTTGGGATGAACTAAAATGAAAGTGTATCAAATAAATATTCTTTGATAGAATAAGGCCCATTTACCAAAAAGAAAAAAGAGAAAGGTTTTAAGTGATGAATTTACCGAGAGTGGCAGATCTGAAAGTAGTCCAACCATCAACAACATTTCTATTACCAGTAATCACAGTAACATCACTTCCATCTCCAAGAAGAACAATGTTAGGCTTCCAACTTGGAATTTCAACATTTTCTTGATAAACCCCTTCTTTTATATAGATGAAAATCCTATCATCACTATTATTTGGAGCAAAATCAATAGCTTCACTTATGGTAGTAAAATTTCCACTTCCATCAGCCGCCACTGTAAATGTCAAATCATCATTCTGATCATAATCGTCATCGCTCTGCAATATTCGCCGGTCCTTCCATGACAACCACCTCGGCGCGCTGGCCCACAACAGCCGGCGCCGCCTATTTCCATTCCCCGTTTTTTTAAACAGAGTACTCTGTTTTTTATTTCCATTCCCCTGTTTCTTAAACAGAGTACTCTGTTTTTCATTTTCATTCCCATATTCTTTTGACAGAGTACTCTGTTTCGAGAGCATCGATAGAGAATTACTAACATGCTCGTAAGTACTGCTCAGAGTGTTAATTAACGTATATTTCAAAGATCCTGTACTGAAATCCAAGCCTTCTAAGCAAGTAGCTTTGTTTGTCAGTGCTGCACTGAGGAACGCTTTCGAATCAGCTAAATTTTTGGAGTTAGTTGAGCCAGAGTTGATTCGAGAGATCGATTTTTTTAACGAAGATATTGTAATTTGATGGAGGTCTTTGCAATCTTGGAGAATACCCTTTTGTTTTTCAACAAGATTTGAACCTGAAGCTGAGGTGAACAGAGTTGTGAGGTGTTCTGTTCCGGATAAGGCCGATTGAAGAGATTGGAGGAGAATTTTTAAGATATTTGGGCTGATATTAATGGAGATTGATAACTTGTGTGTGTTGAAACAGGATTCTGGGTATGGAGTGGAATTGCACAGAGAAGAAATATAAGTAGTGTTCAAAGTTGATGTTGATGTAGATGAAGAAGAATTAAAAGCAGAACTTGTTGTGAAGGATGTTGAGCACATTATCATGAGCAGGAGGAACTTAATAATAAAGGAGCCCATCATGAACAAGTTAGGAATGAAGTGAAATGCTACACCTATTTTCACTTCTTATATAAAGTGGAGTATATTCTTTTAAAGGTCAATCTGATAATAATATAGTTGGACAAAAGATGATAATTTGAATTTGAGGTTTTGTTTGAACATGTAATTTAGATTTCTTAAATTATATTTTTTATAAATATAAAAAAAAATTAATTCTTATATAATCTTACCAAATGAACAAGTTCTAGTTCATAACAAAATTAATATGCTAGTAGAAGATCTTTCTAAAAAATACAACATCAATTGATTAAATTTTAGTTCAATAAAATGAAAAACTGAACATGAGTTGTAATGTAACTATTCATTAATATAATTCTCTCACATGATTTGGTAAGAGTAAATTTGTTATAAATATATTATCAACTTGTAGATTTTTTAATATTTAATATAAATGATTGGTAAAATGATTGATAAATATATTTATCAACTTATGAATCTATATTTATAAAATAGAAATTTATGGGTTAACTTTTATATTTAAAAAAATTGAAATTATAATTTGGAATTCAAAATCATGATTTTTTAAATGATTTGAAAAAATAAAAACGCATGTACAAACGCCTACTAAGTGTGCATAATTTGGGAGCTTATGGTTCTTGGATTTGGGAATGAACAAAAAAAACACAACTTGTAAGAAAGAGGGAAAATTCTGTTAGCAATGATCTTTTTCATATGCTGATTAGAATATTTGAGAAAATCACAAAAATGGTCCTTTATGTTTGTGATTTAAAACAATTCTTTGTATGTAATGAGTCCTGGTCCTATAAGTTTATCATCAGTACACTTTTAATCACCTAAAATATTTATAGTATGTCTGTTAAATTTGAGGAGAACGATGAAAAATAAAAAAAATTATCAAGAACTTACGTTTAGAGGTACAATTTTTGTATTTTTTATTTTAAGAGTTTGGTGCAACTTTTGATGTGTAATGCTTGCTATTTTGTGTTAATTCTTTTAGTGTCTAGTGTATTTTTGTGTGTATCATATTTTAGGATTTGATGGGACTTAATTTCTTGATATTTATAGTTTATTTTTTTCATTATTTCCATCAAATCTAACAAACATAAATTATTAAATATTTGATAAATACTAAAACTTTTGACAAATTTAAATTATCAAAATTATTCAATACATACTTAAGGTACTATTGATACTATTATAGAGTAATTTATATTGAGGGATTAAAGAATAAAATTGAGAAAAGAAGAAGAAAAAGAATTGTAAGAAAAAGAATTGTAATAATTCTGCCGGTGATACAGCTTTATTTTAGCAGGTATTTCATCGTGAAAATTAAACATTTTAAAGTTGGAGTTGAAGATAGAGTTGTGTTTGATTATAGTTTTTGTAAGGAATATTTGTTTATTTGAATAAATTGAAAGTGAAAAAAGTGAAAATAAGGTTTTAAGTAAATTTCAAATACAACTTAAAGTTATATAAGAAATTTTCATGACCAAATGATGATTTTCAAATTAAAAAAAAATTAAAAAAAATCATGGCCAAATGAATCCTTAGTTTCAAGATTTTGTCGTTGATTTAAACATGTCTCTATAAACTAGGACAACTAGACTCACCATCAGTGGTGAATCTAGAATTTTCACTCAAGGTGTTCGAAAAAACAAATGGATCACTTGAGCTAGCATTTTGCATTTATTCTGAGTGTTCAAAAGTTAATATATGTACATGAACACAAAAAAATTATCCTAAATATAAATTGTAATTTTTTGTCCAGAATATTTGGATGAACACCCTGGGCCATGAATAAATTCGCCCCTGCGCACAACCAACACATGCAAGCAAACCTCTTATAGGTTCTAAGATACAATTTCTTACACTAACCGTCGGCAACCGCTATGATTCGTGGATTTTCTTTCTTTTTATAGTTCTTTCACGTCTATATTGTGCATGTATGCCGGGACGGACCTAGATACTCATTCATTGATTCACGTGAATCTAATAGCTTTTATCCTTACGAAGTATAATATAAAAAACGTACTTCATATGTATAAATATATGATTGTGAACTCAATATTATAATATTAACTTGAGGTTGTTGTAGGAATTCATAAACTTCATGTTGGAAATTGGATTTGATTATCCATGTGGGTCAATTCGAATTCATATACAAATAAATAAATATATATGTGTAATATATTTATTATAATTGTAGATAACGAAATTTTATTAAATTTACAGTTTCGAATTATATTCAAGATATATTAGTCCAAATAAATAAATGACGGACTAATATGATTGGATTAATTATTTAAGTCTAATAAATATGGATTTAATTAAAACAGTCCAAATGCATTGGGCTAGCTCATTTATTGGGCTATAAATGACGAGCCCACTTTGCCAAGCCCAAGATGCATCTTATCCTAGAAGCCCAAATTGATGTCATGTGTCAAATAACGTGGCACACCAAGTCAAGCGAAGTAGCCGATAGGATCATGCCACAAGTCAGAATGACACAACATGCTTAGTCAAATTAAAAACCAATAAAAATGCGTCAGGTGTACAAGTGACATGTTTCGACTACTCACTCTAAAAGTGGATTGGAAGCTATCATAAAAATTATTGACCAAATCAAAAGGAGCAAAATCAAAACGCTAGGACAAGTCAACTCATGATTCTGGTTCAACTTCTCCTAAAGGAATGATATTTGGGACTCCATTCCAACTTGCAATTATTTGATTGTCCATTAGAAAATTGCTCCAAATCTACTAGTAGTTGGATAAAACTGTTCCATATTGAATAGTAAAAAGATAAATTTGATCCATATGAATATGAAAGATAGTTAAATTAGAAATATTTTTTCACGTGGAAAAATTGTGATATTTTTCATGTCGATGTTATTGGAGAGGGGTATTTTGAGCCCTTATTTAATGTCAAGGATATTTTTGTCCTAATGGTATAATATAGGATAAAATTGGGCATTTTCGAATAGTAAAAGGAACAAGTTTGATCATTTTTCTTTATAATAAATTACGTTTTACTAATAGATTCGTTTGGATGATACAAAATTCATCTTGTTTTGCTTGCTCAATATTTTGTTATTTGATTCGGAATGAACACACATACATTAGTACTTTTGCTAATAGAAACTTAAAGGAAAATTTCAAATGCTAATTTTTTTTTTGGTAACCAACGTAAATATCATTAACAAGCAAGAAAATCCATACACTTAAAGAACACTCAAATCTTCTAATCACCTTCTAGGAAGGGTACTAGACTAATTGAGCCTCTATCAGACCCTTAATTACACAAAATCTCCGCATTAGCCATCTACTTTTGTAAACCTTCCTAGACAGTTTAACTAACTCAAATCTATCTACATATCCTTCTTTATATGTGTCACTACAGTGTCAGTATCTACAATTATGCCTTTGAATATCTTCCAGTTCCTTGCTCTTCATATATGGTATATCATTGCTCCAAATAATGTTGCTATCATTTCCTTATGAAATAGCTTCCAGTTGTTGTTCCTAAGCCTGTATAAAAAGTGCTTGACTGTACCAACTGAGTTATGTGTTTCAGCCCATTGTAACATAGTAGTTCTGACCCTTCTAGTCCATGTGCATTCTGAAAACAAATGAGTATGAGCTTCCTCCATATCACACAAGCAGCAAGTATCATCATCCACTGGTATATTCAGTCTAATTTTAAGCCTCTCCATAGTCAGCAACACGTCCTGCATAGATAGCCAAATAGCGAATCTGTGTTTTGGTTGTGAAATTTTAGTCCATATCAACTCAGCCTGTTCTGCTCACCCAATAAAGCATTATAACTTAAGAGTGATTGAATTATTTCCATTAGGAGTCAAATTATAAGCACCATTTGAATACCAATTCTACATTTCCCCTTTGTGTGAGTTTAACTTCTTTCAGTACCAGCTTGAATCTTGTGGTGGCACATGGGTCAAATATTGTCATTATTATTCATAAACACTTCCATAATGCATCTTCCTTCATGGATAATTGCCAGATCAACTTACTAACAGAGGCTACGTTCCATAGTTTGCTCCCTTTAATATTGAAACCACCAGTCTTTTTTGGGGTGCAAACCTGATCCCATGCTACTAATGCCATTTTCCTTGTCTCTTCATTGCTCCCCCACAAATAATCTCTATATTTTATATCCAGTTTCTTTATCACATTTTGAGGCAAAATGAATACTGAACTCCAAAAGCTATGAATAGAGAATAAAACTGCCTTTATAATTTGCAATCTGCCTGCATAGGATAACTGCCTATAGAAAGCACTTATTATCCTCGCTGAGATCTTATCTGTGAGTTGTTGACATCCCATACTGTTCAAACCCTTTGAAGTCAGTGGTAAGCCTAGGTACCTGATGGGGAAAGTGTCTTAAGGCAAACCTTGTCCTCAATAGTAACTGCTCATTTGTCTGATCATCAACACCTGCCAGGAACAGACTTGATTTATCCATATTAAATTGCAACCCTATGATATGACTAAAATGTGTTAGTGCTTCCATCACTCTAGAAACAGAATCAATATTACCTTTACAGAAGATCATAAGATCATCTACAAAGATCAGATGAGTAAGCTTCATTTTCTTGCACATGGGGTGATATTGAAAGTTTGGTAATTCTCTCATGCACTTCAAAGTTCTTGAGTACTCCATTACTAACACAGATAATAGGAGTGACATTGGGTCACCTTGCCTAAGTTGCCTTTGCCCCGCAAAAAATCATGCACTTCACTATTGACTCTAATTGTGAACATTAGAGAGATTACACAAGTCATAATCAATTGAATGAAGCTTGTAGGAAATTCATATCCCTTTGGTGCCTCCTCCAAAAACTCCCAACTTACCACTCTCTCAAACCTCTGCCAAGATTTCATGGCTTTCTTGACAGAGTAATACGCCATAGCATAGTGCTTGCAATCGAAGGGATAGTTGTGTGTACTCCCTAAGTAAAGACTCCAGATAAAACAACATGTAAGTGTTCTAGTTTTATGTTACAGGTTTTGATTGTCATATAACGATACCAGAAGAAATTGTTGGGGTAAGTAGAACAAAATTTTAAACTTCCGCTGTGCCTAGTAGGGGTGAGCACGGGTACAGGGTACCCAGATACCCGACCGAAACCGATACTAACGGGTAGGTTCCGGGTAGATATATTATAATAATGGGTAGGTTCCGGGTATTAAAATTAGGAACCGATCAATATCGGGTCCGGTAAATAGAAACCGGGTACCCGGACCCTATGAACCTACCCCCATTTAAATTATTTAGTTTTGGGCTTTGGGGCGTTTAGATTTTTGGCCCAGTCCGGTTAAAAGGTCATATACAGATAAATATACACTAACACTACGCAGTACGCAGTACGCACTACGCAAGGTCGCCCTAGTTTACTTTCTCTTACTTTCCAAATTTTTCATTTTCCAGAGGCGCAGCTCATAGGTTCGCACTACTACGCAGCTCGCCATCGCCATCGCCATCGCCATCGCTAGTCGCCATTACGTAGCTCGCGCCTCGCAGTAGCCTCGCACTCGCATCCTCTTCTCTCTCTTGTTGTCACTGTTTCTCACTCCAGAAGCTTGACAAAGGTTGCGGTATTGTGCTCGAATTCCTCTCGGTTTTGTTAAAGGTAATGAATAACCCTTAAAGTTGTTGCATTGTGAAGAACATTAGATTTTTGCATGTATTGGCTTAATCACAACTGCATGAGATAGAACATTAAATAGTTCAGATTTCAGATGATTCAATAGAGAATATTCTGAATTAGTTTGGGTTGATTTTTGTTAGTTTAGATTGAATTAGTTTGGGTTGATTTCTGTATTATAATGTTACTGTTTTTTATTGTTTGTTGTTAGTATTTGGGTTGATTTCTGTTAGAAAAGCTAGTATTTGGGTTGATATTTCCCTTTTATCGTTTGTTGTTAACTTGTTATGCTCAATTTATTGGAGTTGTTGTTTTGTTCTCTCCTCTCATAATATTTTGATATTTAGAAAATTGAAAAAGCTAGTATTTGGGTTGATTTTTGTTAGAAAAATCTAGTATTTGGGTTGATATTTCCCTTTTATTGTTTGTTGTTATGCTCAATTTATTGGAGTTGTTGTTTTGTTTTCTCATTTCATAATATTTTAATATTTAGAAAATTGAAAAAGCTAGTATTTGAGTTGATTTATGTTAGAAAATTGGAGTTGCTGTTTTGTTTTGTTTTATTTTGATACATTTTTTTGGTAGATGGCTGAGGCTAGCACGACATCCACAACTCGTGCACCATCGAAAAAGAAGGCAACAAAATCTGAGGTTTGGGAGCATTTTGTTAAAGCAATAGATGAGAAAACTAGTAATGTTGTTTCTATTTGTAACTATTGCAATGAAGGCTTAGCTTATAATGTTAACAATGGTACATCATCCATGTGGAAACATTTGAGAAGTTGCAAAAAGTATCCTCACAATATTGACAAGAAGCAAAAATTGCTTGGTGGTCATTTTAAAGGTAGTATAAATAGGGATAATGAACATATGCTTAGCACTTGAAAATATGATAAAGAGTTTTGTAGGCACATGTTGGCTAGGATGATTATTATTGATGAGCAACCATTTAGAACGGTTGAACGTGAAGGTTTTAGGGGTTTTGTGTCTGCATTACAACCTTTATTTAAGCATATTTCAAGATTCACAATTGCTAGGGATTGCATGAAACTTTATGTTTGTGAAAACTCATGCTTAAAAGATAAGTTGTCATCTCTTAAATCTAGGATTGCTCTCACCACTGACATTTGGACTTCCATTCAAAATTTGAGTTACTTATGTCTTACCGCTCACTTTATTGATCAAAATTAGAATTTGCATAAGCGATTGCTAAACTTTGTTGTTATGCCTAGCCATAAAGGTAGGGATATTGGTAAGATGGTAGAAAAATGTATAATTGAGTGGTGAATTAGAGATCGTATATCAACAATTACAGTTGATAATGCGAGCTCTAATGATGTGACAATTGCTTATTTGAAGGACAAGTTAAGAAATACCCTTATTTTTGGGGTGAGTTTTTTCATATGAGATGTGCAGTTCATATATTGAATTTTATTGTGAAAGATGGGTTGAGTGAGGTTCGTGAATCAATTAGTCGAATTCGAGTTGCAATTAAGTATGTTAGGAGTTCCCCAAGTAGAGCACAACAATTTCAAAGTTGTATAACTGAAGAGGGCATAACTTATAAGGGCTCTGTTTGTCTTGATATTAGTACGAGGTGGAATTCTACATATCTTATGTTAGAAAGTGCTAGTAAGTTCAAACAAGCATTTGTAAGACTTGAAGATGATGATATGGCTTTTGTGACTGAGCTTGATTGTGGTGTCCCGAAAGATGAGGATTGAGAAAATGCATCATTGTTGTCTTTATTTCTGAGAAATTTCTATGAGGCAACTATTAGAATGTCAGGAAGTCTCTATGTGACAACTAACCATTATTTTCATGAATTTATTAGCATGTTTTCAAAATTAACTCAATGTGAAAGCCAAAATAATAATGAAAACCTTAAGGCAATGACTACAAAAATGAAAGCCAAATTTGACAAGTATTATGGGAGTATTGAGAAAACAAACATGATGGTGTTGATAGCCGTAGTACTAGATCCTCGATATAAGTTGAGATTTCTGAATTGGAGTTGTAGAAGGATTGGTGTTGATGATGCTAAAATAGAATTGATCGTTAGTAAGGTAATGAATGTATTGGAACGTCTTTTTGTATTCTATGACAAAAATCATTCTTCTTTGGTTGATTCTAGTGTATTGGATGAGTCTCAAGGCTCTATTGACAGTGTTGGTGGAGAAAATTTTGGTTTTGTTGATCCAGCTTCACTTGTCAAAGATTGGTACCAGGATGACCAAGATGAACTTAATGGAGATTTAATATCTGAATTGAAAAGGTACCTTAGTAGTCCTCGTGAGCCCAAAAATGAAACATTTGATTTATTGATGTGGTGGAATGCTGCTAAGTCGACTTACAAGGTTCTCAGTTTGATGGCTAGAGACATCTTAGCCATCCCCGTATCCACGGTAGCCTCGGAATTGGCTTTTAGCACATCTGATCGAGTGCTTGATCAATTTCGCAGCTCTCTAACTCCTAAATTTGTGGAAGCTTTGATTTGTTGCCAAAATTGATTGCGCTCATCTTCAAAATCCATTAGTGTTGAGCAATATATGAAAGATGCAGAAAAATATGAGGAAGGTAAGTCACTAGGTCTTTCTTTATTTTTGTCTTATGGATTTGGGTTATTTAGAATTTTTATTTTTGTGTATTATCTTTTGTCTTGGAATCTCACAATAGTTTCATTTTATTTTCGTAGAGCTTACTTGTGTCACGGAAGACATAATGGTGGATTAGTATGCAAGTGGACGTGTGACATTTATGGGCGTTTCTTTAGAAGATGTATTTTTGTTTTATGTTTATTTGGAGTTTTGTAATGTATTCTTCATTTAGTGATTGTGTTGTATCCTGTTCCTCAATTTCAGTCACTGATTTCAGTCACGGGAGACCCATTTCAGATTTTTAGTCACTGATTTCCTCAATTTTAGGCTCAAAAGCAGATCTGCAATTTCAGTAGTTTTGCAATATTTTCTTCATTTATTCACTGGAATACTGGATTATGCAGATCTGAAATCGATGGTGATAATTACATTAAATGTCACCGATTATGCAGTGTAGTTTTGCAATATTTTCTTCATTTAGTGATTGTGTTGTAGTCATTTCAGATTTTTCGTCACTGATTTCCTCAATTTTAGGCTTAAAAGCAGATCTGCAATTTCAGTAGTTTTACAATATTTTCTTCATTTATTCACTGGAATACTGGATTATGCAGATCTGAAATCAGTGACTGATATTTCTGTTAAATGTCACTGGATTATGCAGTGTAGTTTTGCAATCTTTTCTTCATTTAGTGATTGTGTTGTAGTCATTTCAGATTTTCCGTTTTAGATTTAGTCATTGTGTTGTAGTCATTTCAGTTTTGCAATGTTTGCAGGGTACCCGAGAACCTATTTCACGGGTTCAGATTTTTCGTCCGTCACTATTTCCTCCATTTCAGATTCAGTCACTGATTATGCAGTAGTATTTATGACAAATGTTTTACAGGGTACCCGGGAACCTATCCGGAACCGCAGGGTCCGGGAACCTATCCGGAACCGCAGGGTCCGGGTAGATTCCGGGTAATGATTGCTATGGGTAGGTTCCGGGTAACAAATTTAGGAACCGATCGTTTACTAGGTAGGGTCCGGGTAGTTTGAAAAAGTTAGGGTACCCGAACCCACTCACCCCTAGTGCCTACTTATATCTTTTGAACCCAACAAAACTCTATAGTGGTATCAGAGCACATGCTGGTTCAATGGTTATATAACAAATGAATAACATAATAATATGGGTTAAACATAAAATTGGATTAAAACAAGGCTTCTTGAAATCCTACATATCCTGATCGAATGTTAACATTTTGATATCACCATAAATTATCACCTACGCTAAATCAAGGAAGTCATTCCGTTCTAACTCGGACTAAGTCAAGTGCAGATAATCGGTTCATTGCGAACATGGTGCACGGCGAAGAATGAGTATGAATGGATTATGATCGATATGTGCGTTATTGATAATAGTGGGTGAGGATAAATGATCTGTGATTTGATCCCTAAATTGGATTTAAGGCTCGAACGATTTTAGAAAATCAACACAAAAACGTTTTGTCAAGACGTCGGCGCCGCGGCTCCATGGTGGAGCGTCGCGACCCTAATGCTTCATTTTTAATTCCATACTTTCTGGACATTAGGCGTCGCGACCCTAATGCAAGCCGAATGTTTCTGCCTTGCCAGCGCCGCGGCTCCATAGTGGAGCGTCGCAGCTCCATGGTAGAGCATCGGGCGCTAATGCATTTCAGAAGCAGAATTTCAGTTTCTGCCTCACTGGCGATGCGACTCTAATGATTAGCGTCGCGGCCCCATCGGTCCAAAAAAAATATTCAGAATGTTTAACCCATGATTATTATTATAAAGTATACTATTTATGTGCTAAATGATTGTCATTTAGATTACTAGAATAGTGTCCGCAAATAATTGTCTGGGTAGGCGGCGCCCAATATTTGTTAAACCGCTTAATATCATGCTTGGGCAGGCGGTACCCAATAAGTGCTTAATAGACTTTGCATTAAGATATTATATTTGATATAGCATACTAGAGTTGATCTTGGTTAAAACTCTAAATTAAAATGTTCCCTAAAATTTTAATACAAGTCTCATTTAAAATGAACGCGTCGTCCGTTATAATTGATTGTAGTGCAAAATCCTTTTCGGCGAGATGAGTATTTATGCCACAACATTTGCTCTAAGTCTATGAGGACTCAGACTCTTTCATAGATGCATGTTAAATGTAGAAGTGGGTGATAAACCATCATGAGTATTTACACCACAATGTTTGCTCTATAAGGTAAAACTAACTTAGATACATAATTACAGTCGCATAACGGGGTTGACTTGCTAGGCTGTCTTGGCGCCACAGTGTCGGACAAGTTGAGGGATGCAGATCGATTGTTTAGAACATTCGGTCAAACATGAGTTACAAATTATTTAAAATTGGTTTAGAGACCTACCAGGTTGTGCTGTTGAAGTTATCAGCCACAACAAACGCGGAAATACCTGGATCATGGCCCATTATGAAAATATTTGATTCAGTATTCTTCTATGGGGTCAAAGAGTATGTTAAAATATTGGGAGCTAATTAAACTAAGGGCCATGTTAATTAGTTAACGAATGTGTTCAATAGAAATTATATTAGAGTTTAATTTCAAGTCTATCTATTTCTTCAGACTATATATAGAATGTCAAATCTATCACTGAAAATGTTGGTCAAGACAAACAAGTTGACTGGAGCAAATTACCCTGACTGGTTAAGAAATCTGCGATTAGTGTTAAGACAAGAAAGAATTGAATGTGTTAGACACAGTGTTCCCCACAGTCCCTGCTGAAGATTCTACTGAGTATGCCCGGTTTGACAAGGTGGCTTATTAGAAACATCTAGACGATGCTACCTCGACACAGTGTGTAATTTTATCCTCTATGATTGTAGAGTTACAGAGGTAACATGAAAACTTGGGCCCTAACGAAATGCTCGAACACTTGAAGAGTCTCTATGACTCACCGTCTCAGACAATGGAGTATGAACTGTTGAGGGACCTTTTCAAGTGTAAGTTGAACGATGGGGGTCAAGTGTCAGCGCATGTTCTGAAGATGATTGGGCTGATAGAAAGGTTGGCTTCGATTGGAACGAAGCTGCCTATAAATGTCTCTGTCAACCTGATCCTGAATTCACTTCCTGGTTCATTTGAGAATTTCATTGTGAACTTCAATATGAATGGGACCAAGGCAAGTCTTCCAGAGCTTCACAATATGTTAAAGACCTTTGAATCATCTGCCTCTAAAGGTAAAGCCGTGCTCATGGTGGGCTCTTCTAGCAAGTTTGAACCTAAGGGTAAGAACATGCAGAAAAAGAAGGGTAAGACAGTTGCTGCACCTACATTTATGAAACCTAGAGGATGTGTTCAGAAGAAGGCAAATGTAGTTTCATATGTGTACCTCAACTGTAAGAAGAAGGGGCACTGGAAGAAGGACTGCACAGCTCCGGGAGGAGGCAAAACACTAGGTGCTCCTGGCTCTACTGGATAAGGTATGTTTGTCATTGAAATAAACATGTCTATAAGTAACTCTCACTGCTGGGTATTAGATACCGCTTGTGGCTCACATATTTGCAATAATGTGCAGGGTCTGATTGACAGCAGAAAGGTTGAACCTTGAGAGGTAGACCTGCGCGTTGGAAATGGAGCACGAGTGGATGTTGAACGCGTGGGAACTTATAGTCTAGATTTACCTTCAGGCTTTTGTTTAGAACTAAATAATTGTTATTTTGTTCCCTCATTGACGAGAAATATTATTTTTATCCCAGTGTTAGACATTGAGGGGTTTTTCTCATTTATTGCCAATGGCAGTTATGTACTGTCTTTTAATGGTTTTGTTTGTGGAAATGCTCCGCTTGTAGATGGTTTGTATGTTCTAAACTGTAGTCGTGAAATTTTCAATGTGCAAAACAAACGAGCTAAGATAAGTAATCCAAGAAACCCCACCTACATATAGAACTGTAGACTTGGTCACATCAATGATAGCAAGATTAAGAAAGTTAGACTACCTGGACCATTTGACTTGGAGTCCTATGGTAACTGTGAATCTTGCTTAAGAGGAAAGATAATCGACAAACCACTTTCTGGGAAAGGGGTCCAAGCCAAAGAGGTACTTGAGTTGGTCCATACTGATGTATGTGGGCCATTTTCAACTCAAGCTAAGAGAGGCTTCCCTTACTTCATCACTTTTACAGACGACTTCACAAGGTTTGGACATGTGTATCTTATGAAATATAAGTCCGAAGCCTTTGAGAAATTCAAGGAGTACAAGTCAGAAGTAGAGAAGCAACTTGAAACAAGTATCAAGACCTTTCGATCAGATCGATGAGGTGAATACTTAAGTAAATAATTTCTGGATTACTTGAAGCTTCATGGAGTTCAATCACAATGGACACCTCCTGAACGCCATAGATAAATGGTGTTGCTGAAAGGAAAAATCGAACCATATTAGATATGGTTAGATCCATGATGAGTTTCTCAGCAATACCAACATACCTTTGGGGCTATGCATTGCAAAGCTCAATTTATATTCTGAATAAGGTTCCTTTAGAGAAAACTCTATATGAGATATGGAATGACAAGAAGGAAGCACTTAAACACATGCGACCTTGGGGTGCCCTGCATATGTAAAGAAGATGCTTATTGACAAGTTGAAATCTAAAAGTGAGAAATATTATTTTGTGGAGTATCCAAAGGAAACTAAGGGATACTATTTCTATCTTCCTGTAGAACATAAGGTCATTGTTTTCAAAAATACAACTTTCCTTGAAGAAGACCATGTCTACAAGGAACGGAGCTGCAATAAGATAGAACTTGAATAAATTCAAGATAACACAGAAGTTGAGCCCTTGTCAAAAGACCTAGACAAGGATTCAGTGGGAGTATCCGATGAAGATTGGGTACTTAGAGTACGCCCTTCAGCCAGTGAGAGTGCTGTGAAAGATAATGCAGAAATGCAAGGCTCTCATACACAACCAATGGAAGATGATACAATGAATGTACATCGTTCCATTCAGGAATTACATGAAAATGACATTCCTGAAAGCTCTTAAGGTGATGGATTGTCCAGCACACAAAGACCTTCTCACAATCAGAATGCAACAAACACTGAAACATAGAATAATCAACTCCGTAGGACCACTAGGACTCATCATCCACCTGAAAGACTTAATCTCCTTGTTGAAACACACAATGAGATAAATATTCCTGATGACGATGAACATACAACCTACAACGAAGTTATGTTAGACATTGATTCGCAGAGATGACAAGAAGCCATGAAATCTGAGATGGACTCGATGTACATCAATCAAGTTTGGAACTTGGTTGATTTGCCAACATGGGTTAGACCCATAGGATGCAAATGGGTCTTCAAGAAAAAGATTAATGGATATGGCAAGGTACAGACTTATAAGGCGATATTGGTGGCTAAAGGTTATAATCAATGGTCTGGGGTCGATTATGATGAAACCTTTTCACATGTTGCGAAAATTAAGTCAATTCGGATTTTACTTGCAATAGCCGCATACTATGATTATGACATTTGGCAAATGGATGTTAAAACTGCTTTCCTCAATGGTAACCTAATTGAGGAGGTGTGTATGATACAACCTGAGGGTTTTACATCAAAGACTAAGCCCAAAGCAGTATGCAAGCTGCAGAAGTCCATTTATGTACTTAAGCAAGCCTCAAGGAGTTGGAATATTTGCTTTGACAAAGCAGTCAAATCGTTTGACTTTGTTAGAAGTAAAGAAGATCCCTGTGTTTATAGTAAGCACAAGGAAGATAGTATTGTCTTGATTGTTATATATGTAGATGACATATTAATAATGGAAGATAATAAGACTCTCATGCAATCAGTCAATGAATGGTTATCCAGCACCTTAATGATGAAGGACTTGGGTGAAGCCTGCTACATTCTTGGAATTAGGATCTATAGAGATAGACCTAATAGATTGTTGGGGCCGTCACAGTCCACATACATAGACAAAGTGCTAAGACGATTCTCTATGGAAAACTTTAAGAAGGGAAGTCTTCCTATGGGTCAAGAGATCAAGTTATCAAAGAAGGATAGTCCTTCTCCTGTTGTAGAACTTGAATGCATGAAAAGAATCACATATGCTTCAGCTATAGGATCTATCATGTATATCATGACCTGTACGAGGCCAGATGTAGCCTATGCACTTAGTATGACTTGCAAATTCCAGCAGAATCCTGGTGAAGAACACTGGAAGGCAGTCAAGAGTATTCTTAAGTATCTTAGACGAACTAAATAATATTTCTTAGTCTATGGTGGACAAGAGAAACTAGTGTATACTGGGTACACTGATGCTAGCTTCCAGACAGATCTTGATGACTTCAAATCTCAATCTGGATATGCCTTCATTTTCAATGGCGGAATAGTGAGTTGGAAAAGTTCCAAGAAAGCTACAACTGCTGATTCGACAACAGAAGCCGAGTACATTACTGGATCGAAAGCTGGTAAATAAGTTGTCACGATATCTGAGTTCCTAAAGGAATTAGGGGTTATTCCAAGTGCCACTTGTCTAATAACGATTTATTGTAACAACACTGGTGCGATTGCGCAAGCTAAGGAACCAAGATCAACAAACAGAAACAAGCATGTATCGAGGAAATACCACATACTTAGGGAGATGGTGGAAACTAAAGAAATAAGATTAGACTATGTTCTCACATATGATAATCTAGCTGACATGTTTACCAAACCATTAAGCTTAGTTAAGCATAATTGTCATTTTGAAAACATGGGTATTAGATACATCAGAGATTAGCTCTAGGCCAAGTGGGAGATTGAAAGTATGTATGTCCTAGAGACAGTCATTATTAGGGACAAATGTACTTGAACACATTCGTATTATTAATAAGATTAATATTTATGGCATTTGCGATTATTGAATTATTATTTGATTGTTTGTAATTATTCATTAATGTGCATCCCTTGAGCTTACGTTGTCATTAATAAAGTGATATATTGATGATAGAGCGTAAATCTAAAATAGTCTCGACTAATGATCATCGAGAATGGGATATCGATGATATGTTATAAGTCGACATGTGGTCTGCATTACATTCTTAGAGAATGTAGTATGTCTCACCTGCTACTAGTAATGGTTACTAGTAATGGACACATTGGAAAGTATTGGTATACCCAGCTGATAAACTATTTGTTATACATGTCTAAAGTGTTATCAACATGTGGGAGATGAAAGTATTTATCATCTCACATAAAGGTTATGTTTGCTGGATTCATGTAAACATACTTCATATATTGAGTTCGTCGTACGGCGCAGTCTAAGAGTTCCGTATGGACCTTAATTGGATTAGTGTCGATATATGAAGGCTATAGGGTCACACTATGTCGATTGTCTCTTCGACTAAGGGTGTATTGAGAGAATATTAAATATTCAATTTGGAATCGAGATATTTAAAATGATAATAACTATGTGATAATTTATATTTGATGGAAATTATTTAATTAAATCAAAATTGGATTTTTGATTTAAAATTAAAACGTGCTGAATATATATACATGTAAGGAGCCGCGGCGTCTACCAGGCCGACCCGCGCCGCGACGCCTATTAAGCTGTGGGCTCAATCAAACTGGCCCACTGCACCTCGATTTTTGGGCTAGACTTAGAGCCCAACCCTAATCTGATGTTGACCTAATCCTCCCTATATAAACAGCACTAAACCCCATAGATTAAACACATTAATTCTCATAAACAGATTCTAGACTTAGAGTCTAGGATAAAACTCTCTCAAACCTCTGCCAAGATTTCCTGACTTTCTTGACAGAGGAATACACCATAGCATATTGCTTGCAGTCGAATGGATAGTCGCGTGTACTCCCTAAGTAAAGACTCCAGATAAAACAACCTATAAGTGTTCTAGTTTTATGTTACAGGTTTTGATTGTCATATAACCATATCAGAAGAAATTGTTGGGGTAAGTAGAACAAAATTTTAAACTTCCGTTGTGCCTACTTATATATTTTGAACCCAACAAAACCCTACAGTCATTTCATCAGACTAATCAGGTGAAGAGAAATTACAAGTTCTATTCATATGAATACTCCCTAAATCTCCGTTTGGTCAGTTCTTGAATACTCTACATAATTCCTAATATGGAAGATAAGTCTTTAATACTAGTGTTTGGCATCAACTATAGGGCGATCACATATTCATTAATAACCAATAAAAAAGAACACTTTTTGTAAAGGAAGATGAAGCCAGATTGTTTAAATGAAGAGATATTGTGCCAGTTACTGAACATGCTGCTATCCTATTCAAAGGAAGGCACTTGACGAAAGTATTCGGTAAAAAATATACATTACATAGCTACATAAGATGATCCAAACTAAATTTATTAAAAATAGCTCTTTGCAAGACTGCTCATTCGAGAAAGTAAAGATAAAGGAACTTGCCGTGAGTAGATTTGGGTCAAGATTACGCTTGATCAGTTTCTTTGAGCTGAATGACAACCATGGTGGAAGTGAAAAATTAGCCTTCAGGATCTGACAACAATTTACAAACACAATTATTTACATAGAATTCTGAAAATGAACAACGAATTCCAGAAACATCTCTGATAATAAATGAAGAAGGAAGAAACTTTCAGAAATTACTTTTCGGTATAGAGAATAGGTTTGGTTCATGAAAAGGCAAGTATCTAGCCATTAGAACAAAGAGAATGACCACAGGACCAGACATCAGTTGTTGTACCATCATAGCCTTTGTCAGTTAACACCTGATACAACACTTCTTGTTAAAGGTAGGAAACAGTAAGAAATAATTAAATAATTATGCTTTCGGTCGTTGTTACCTCAGGGGCAACATAATTTGGTGTGCCACAAGCAGTATGAAGCAGTCCATCGTCCTGAATAACATCAAGAGTTTTCCATCAACTATAACACTATACAATACTAGTGAGTGAATTGTGAATTGTGAATTGTGAAATGTGATTGAAGTGAAGGGATTATGGTGAACCGTGGATAGGATTCAGTAAGATTGTATTCATGTATGAATTTGAAACAGGTGTGGACAGTTACTCATTTAACTATTTATTTATTGGAAAATATACCTTTACCTTTTGAATAATTAATATTTCAAAATTTTGTAAATAGATTAAAGACAAAATCAGTTGAGTGCGGCCAGGAATGGCTGGAGCATCGGCAGAGCGGATGTTTTCTTTGATCACAATTTTCTCAAGTTATCTTGTAGTGTGACCTAAAACTTTATGGTTTATGGTATTTTTTCCAAATTTCAGATCAATGAACTTTGCTTCGATAAAATGCCTTGATCAATTATTTCAAAAAGAAGACAAAAAGTCAATTCGACTCTTGTAAACTTCAGGTTATCTACTTTACGATAAAGTGAATAGCTCTTACCACCAAAGGATGTGGTGCAACTGATGGGGCTGCTTCTCTCTTAATCAAAAGTCTCGAGTTCGAGACCTGGGTGTGGAAAAATCTTTGGTAGGGAGCGCTTCCCCCCGAATGGGGCCCTAAGCGGCGCGCATCCGGATATAGTCGGGCTCCAATGTGGGTACCGGACACCAGGTGGAAAACAAAAAAAATAGCTCTTATATACATACGCTTAACTTTTCAAACGTACAGAATACTTACTCGAACTTGCTTGGAAGTGCACTCAATCCGAAGTCTGAAACTTTAAGAGTACCAAATGAATCCAGCAATAGATTCTCCGGCTACAAATGGTTACAAGTCGCATAACTGAATATTAATAATAGTCAAAGCATGACGAAGAAAACTTCTATTTAAAAAAAATGAAATTAAGCACCAGAATCCTTCAAGTCTTTGTGGTAAACGCCTCTACTGTGGCAGTAATTGTTGGAAATTTGCCTTTGGCGGGAGTTGCGACCGACCAACTTTAACGGCTTAAACACTAGTGTAACGTATGTTGGAGAATCCGGTTCTTCACACATGCATGATCTACTAAGTACGTAGATAACCGTAGGGCCAAGAATCGTCAAATTTCATTGAGAAATGAAAGAGATATTGGTTCACGAAGTAAGGTGTTTGAAGCATGGAAAGTGTGGTATTGTGTTCAATTCTCCCTCATCGGTAGAGGAAGAAAGAATTGTTGTGTATATAAGATTCGAAATTGGTTTGGGGTTTGGGACCCCAAGGGGTATCCCATGTGTTTAAAGGAGGGAGGACCTAGATGTGCTTCGGTTCGAGGAAAGACCACACGCGCGCCGCCGCCGCCCGCCCGTCCGGTCCGGGTCACGGGCTGTGGGTCTTCTGATATTATCTTTTTGGGCCAGAAAACTTTGCCAGAAGTACAGTTTGATCCCAGAAGTTTCAGATATACAGTTTGGACCAGAATTCTTTCAGATGTGCAGTTTGGTCCCTGAAGTTTCAAGATGTACGCTTTGGTCCTCAAGTTTCAGAAAATCGAATTTCGACGGTCAAAAACAGAAATGCCAAGCACTCAATTCAGCCATTTATTTTGGCTGAATTACTCCTCCTATAATGGCCAAAACAGTTGGTCTTTCTTCCATTTATGTTGGTGACTTTACTACCTCCATAATGGCCATTATTTGGCTATTATGAGGCGATTCAGCGATAAACAGCCCCTCCCTCTCCTATATAAACACCCCATTACACCATTGTTGAGCAAAAAAGACATATGCACGAAAAACAGTAAGAGATGCGAAAACAAAGGTACCTAAAATACACAACAAAAGCAGTTTCTTCCTACACCTTCCAAGGCATCATTTCGTTACTCAATATTCTTCACGGTAGCTCTTGAGTTTCCTTTGCTCAAGTGTTCCATTGCTGTTTTATCTTGGGAGACAAATTGTCCAGATTTATAAAGGATACATACGGGGCAATATTGTCTTAAGGACAGAGTGCCACACTCGACTCAGCAAAAACGATTTACATTTTTCCGTCTTCTACAAAACTGGAATTTCCAGTTTTTACTTGTGTAACAATTGTAATTTCAAATTACTAGTTGAACTATTGAATATTTGTTTATCCTTTCGAATACTTGTAATAGTTATATACTTCCCGTACTACTTTATAAAGTACCATAGAGCAAAATTACCCAACAACTTAAGACAATATTTGTATAGTATTACTATTAGTGTTCGAAAGATGTCGGTCAAAAGTTGTGTGACCAAATCTGGATATGGAAATGGTTTTCTGGTAGAAGAGAGTGATGATGATGAACGTATTCATAGTGTCACCGCTACCAAGACTGGTGGGAACAAGCGCTCTAGAGAGCCTGAGGATGTTAACTGGGACAAGAGGAGAAGACTGAAGATGTACTTCTATCTTGCAGCAGAAGGCCTGTATCTATCCTGCATAAAAGATCCGAATAATGGTAAGAAGGAACTGGACACTCGGTCGATGAAGTGATCAAGTGAGTCGAGAATCCGAAATTGGGATAAGTATTTTTCTTACTTGTCAAGAATAAAGATTAGATGATGAGTATTTTTCTTACTTGTCAAGAATAAAGATTAAATGATGTCCGATTAAAAATGGATTAAAGTAAGGAGGAATATGAAAATAATTTATATTCCTTACGCTTTAACAAATCGTAAGTTTAATCTCATCTTCTTTTCCGCTTAAAGATTGGATTGTAAAGCATCTTAAAAAGATCCGTTCCTTTAAGTGTAATTATTAAAAGTGGGTAAAGTATGTTCGCACATACGAGGGAGTAAGATCCACTGACTGCGAAAAATCATTACAACTCTTAAGTAAGCGCCAAGAATTATCTGGGCACCAATCGTAATCGGAAGAAGTCTAAAAGTTAAAGACGTAGAACTCCGTCATACTATTTGGCGTAAGATCCTTCATAGGATGATATTGGACACTCGATCATACAAAGCCTCAAGGCGACTAGAGTGGGCCAAAATTCCTTTGATATGATGATATTGGACCCTCAGTCATACAAAGCCTCCGGGTGACTGAAGTGTGGCCAAAATTCATTTCATAGGAAAAGTAATAGACACCTAGTGTGGTGGGCCAGAGTTTCCAGGTCTTAATGATCTGAAGGCCTAAAGAAAGGCAGTAAAGAAATTGGACACTCAGTCTGCCAAAGCAACTGAAGTGGGCCAGAGTATCGAGATCACATATGATCCGGTTACGCCCTAACCACGGGCAAGAGGTTGTTCATGTGAAGCAACGCCACCTCTAAAATCAAAGGGGCTGGAGAGGTTGTCCTCAATAGGACTTCAGGAAATAAGATCACTCTAAAAGAGATGAAACATGTTCCTAACTTGGTTTAAGGGACGTTGTTGGTCAAGTTGGTTTGAGACTAGTCCAACAGGTCTGTAATAACTAAGAATGGTACAATATGTCTATAGCCCAATGAATGATATATTTGTAATCCGTGCATCTATGCCATCATAGATTAAGACACGTTAAATAATAAGTCATTCAAAAGCTAACGATGTTGAGATTGTTGCCTCCTTTCGACATAAACCCTCAAAATGAATGTGAGGTAGGCGAAGAGGCAAAATCACCTTTCCAAATTCCGTCAAGGGAATAGCGAAAGAAGCACCGCTCCTCTAGAACTTAGTCACACCTACTTGGGTGATTTGAAGTTTATACAAAATAGGGGGGAGACAAGTACGCGTTGTGATCTTCATTGATGATGGTACAACGTATGGAATCCTTTGTTTGTTAAAAAGCAAAGATGAAGTTGTTGAAGCGGATAAGCGCTACAAAGCAGAAGTTGAAAATCAACTAAGCCTATGGATTGCGAAATTCATAGCGATAGAGGGGGAGAATGTGAAGCAGCGTTCATTAAACGACTGTTCATTACTCACCTCAAATTTAACGGTGTTAGCCAAGCGCAAACCCGCACGCCTAAATTATGTGGGGCAAGGCGATCTCTTACGCTAATGCGATCCTCAACGGAACTCCGCATAAGGATAAGGATAACTCTCCGTGTGAGACATGAAAAGGATCTCACATACAAAAGTTGTGATGTGGGGTGGCTTGGTAGAAGTTGGACTACCGAAACAGGTCAAGTTCGACCTAAGACTGTAGATTACATAACCACTGGATCTGTAAATAACAGTAGTACTTATCGCCTATTGGCGTCAAAGAATGTTGAATTCTTATAAGATAACTTTCCTTGAAAAGGAAAAAGGAGTAATTGCTCAAGGTTAACAAGAACCCGCGAGGGCCTGGCTGTCCGGAACTAGACGTTCCGTATCTACAGGACTCGAAAGTTGCTGGCTATCCGGAACGTAATATTCCAGATCTACAGAACTCAGGGATTCTAGATGTTGAACCAAGACGAAGCAAAGAGGGGACAAGGACTTGTTCCAGTCCTTCTAGCTTGTATGGTTAAGAACGAACCATGGACAAATTAACAAATAATTGTTATCTCCAAAAGCGCTGCTTTGGAAAGAAGCTAAAGAGAGAAATATATTCCCATACTTGCGTAATGGTTGATCTTCCTCCGGGAAAAGAACCTTTGGGTTGTGAAAAAGGATACTCAAAAGTGAGTACAAAGTAGATGGATCTACTGACGAGTTCAAAGCCTCGGCTACTTGTACATGTGCTCCCCTGGGAGTAGCTTCACATCCAGGGCCATTGCAGTCTTGCGTGGCATGAATGTTAAAACAGCCTTCCCAACCGGAGAGTTGGAAGAAGAGAATCAGAGTTGGTTTTCTGGACTGTTGGGCTTCTTCCTGAACTTTCATCTTGGTCCCTGAAATGTTTACATTTTGGTCCTGAAAGTTTCAGATAAAACAGAGATAATGAATCTGACCACAGAAACATTGACTCTGAAGTTAGAAAGCCAACAGTTGGAGAATCAACAGTCTGAAAGTAAAAGTCATATTGAAACAAAGTCTCGATATGAAAGATAAGGATATCACAGATGACATCTTAAGAATTGGATTTCTAAAGACATCTAACGGACTGGTCGATAGTTGACAGTCTCGTTGAAGCCATCAATGGATATGAATCATAGAACTGATTGGAATCATGGTGCACCCATAGACAAGGAGCGATATGCACAGGTCATGTGTAGTTCAATGTATTGTACACACTACAACCGACCTGGTATCGTCCTACGAACAGATCAGTTGAACTAAGGTTCACTGATAATCTTAATACATGATCAATATAAGGCGTTAAGTCGGATATGACGATATCTGAATTATTCGCTTATCTTCGGATTATAGTATTCTGGATGTCCAGCGGTTCTGGGAGAACACAGTGATACAAACTGGACATCAGATCTGAAGAACACCAAAGCCACAAGTAAATGTGTATGGTGGATCTTAGAAAATCCTCTAAGCAAACTTGCATCGTCCGATTCAAGATGGTATCGGAGTTTATCGCTTTATACAAGGCATGAAAGAAGTTGAGTAACTTCACGACTCCTTAGAGGACGTCCCTTATTGGGAGAAACCCGTGCCTTCAGCAGTTATGCACTGTGGCTAGCCGGTCGGCTTTAGAAAGGACACGGATGACGGCGTCTGGACATATCTGTCAGGATTTGTCAGGAGACATAAGACCGTATGGCAGTTGATCATCACGGGTGTCACTTCCTTGTTTACTAACTAAGGGACTACCCGGAGATCAAGTGTTCTGCCTGTCTAGGGGAATGGGCTTAAAACCCAAAATATACGGACCAATACAGTGGAAACCCAACCTTACGAACTGGAGATCCCAGTAATTTGGTTCAATGGGAAAACTAAGTTGTAAAGGTTCAGTTGATCGCTTCGAAGCATGAGCACTTCGGATAGTGATTTCTGAAAAGAAACACCAAAACCAAAGCCGTTCCCGCGATAGACTTTAAGTGCTATCTGCAGCTGGGTAAAGGTTAAGTTTTCAAAACCTGTAATGCTCCTCAACAATGAGGTTAGGTTTTTGGGAAACTTTTAATGGTTCCTAACACTTGTGAAGTGGGGTATAGCAGATACCTTGTAGGAGACCACCTATTTAAGTGCGAGGACGGGCCGCCTCAAAATGAACGCACTTAAGAATCCAAGACGTTGTCCATGGCCAAAACGGACAAAACATTACGAAGAAGAGAGTAAGGGAATTTGTTGTGTTGGTATCATTGTCTTGGCTTACACTAAACACTGACGGTTCAAGACATCACGCTCACCGCGATAAGTAAGTCCGATGGTATTCAACTATGGAAGGTTCAAAGCTGAGGCTACCTCTCCTTATGCAACATCGGTCCACTGAAATATTGCTGGAAATGAAAAGACACCATGTGAGTGCGCCAAAATCTCTTTCAAGAGGGGATTGTTGGAAATTTGCCTTTGGCGGGAGTTGCGACCGACCAACTTTAACGGCTTAAACACTAGTGTAACGTATGTTGGAGAATCCGGTTCTTCACACATGCATGATCTACTAAGTACGTAGATAACCGTAGGGCCAAGAATCGTCAAATTTCATTGAGAAATGAAAGAGATATTGGTTCACGAAGTAAGGTGTTTGAAGCATGGAAAGTGTGGTATTGTGTTCAATTCTCCCTCATCGGTAGAGGAAGAAAGAATTGTTGTGTATATAAGATTCGAAATTGGTTTGGGGTTTGGGACCCCAAGGGGTATCCCATGTGTTTAAAGGAGGGAGGACCTAGATGTGCTTCGGTTCGAGGAAAGACCACACGCGCGCCGCCGCCGCCCGCCCGTCCCGTCCGGTCCGGTTCCGAGTTCCGGGTTCTCGGGTTCACGGGTCACGGGCTGTGGGCTGTGGGCTGTGGGTCTTCTGATATTATCTTTTTGGGCCAGAAAACTTTGCCAGAAGTACAGTTTGATCCCAGAAGTTTCAGATATACAGTTTGGACCAGAATTCTTTCAGATGTGCAGTTTGGTCCCTGAAGTTTCAAGATGTACAGTTTGGTCCCTGAAGTTTCCAGAAAATCAGAATTTCGACGGTCAAAAACAGAAATGCCAAGCACTCAATTCAGCCATTTATTTTGGCTGAATTACTCCTCCTATAATGGCCAAAACAGTTGGTCTTTCTTCCATTTATGTTGGTGACTTTACTACCTCCATAATGGCCATTATTTGGCTATTATGGAGGCAGTTTTCAGGCAGTAAACAGCCCCTCCCTCTCCTATATAAACACCCCATTACACCATTGTTGAGCAAAAAAAGACATATGCACGAAAAACAGTAAGAGATGCAGCAAAACAGTGCACGAAAATACACAACAAAAACAGTTTCTTCCTACACCTTCCAAGGCATCATTTCGTTACTCAATATTCTTCACGGTAGCTCTTGAGTTTCCTTTGCTCAAGTGTTCCATTATTGTTTTATCTTGGGAGACAAATTGTCCAGGACGTATAAAGGATACATACGGGACAATATTGTCTTAAGGACAGAGTGCCACACTCGACTCAGCAAAAACGATTTACATTTTTCCGTCTTCTACAAAACTGGAATTTCCAATTTTTACTTGTGTAACAATTGTAATTTCAAATTACTAGTTGAACTATTGAATATTTGTTTATCCTTTCGAATACTTGTAATAGTTATATACTTCCCGTACTACTTTATAAAGTACCATAGAGCAAAATTACCCAACAGTAATCAACGGCATTAATAAGCTGTTGAAAGTATATTCTAGCTTCATCTTCTTTGAGTCTTCCATGTCTAGCCTGTAATATATATTATTCACAAGGAAATGCTCGTTGCAAATACAAGAACTTTTACTTAGGAATAAAATGTGATAATAGAAGCGAAAGAGTACAAAATGAACATGTAATCTGACATTTGACAAATAGTTCCAAGAAAACTCTATTTTACCAATCATCTCCATCTCCTCCAGAAAAGGGATTTTTTTTTTCATTTTCAACCCATCAGCCAAAATTAATCATAGGTGCTAGCCAAACTATACAAAATCTATAATCAGTATATATCTATGTATATTGTATGCATATTATATGTATATTGATAGAATATGAAAATATATTCGGTCATAATTTTGTATATCTTATATATGGTAGGTGTATATTTAGTCATTACTTACCGTAATTGTAACCTAGGATTTAGTCATTACTTACCGTAATTGTAGCCTAGGATTATGCTTGTATTATAGTATATTTACTATCACTTTGGAATGAAATAATCAAGGAAGAATATTTCTTACATGGTATCAGATTCTAGGGAAAGTTCCTGAAATCCTAAATTGCTTCCTTGTGCCGTCGCCCCCCATCCCCATCATTCTCTTTGTGCCGCCGACCACCCTCCTCTCTCGTCAGCCATGTCTGACTCGAAATCATCTTTTCATCCAACCCTCACAGTTTCAAACATTAAATCTCATATTTCCATCACTCTTGAGATGGAAAACGTCCATTATGGCTGTTCAAGATTCACTGCCGATCGCACCGAGTTATCCATCACATAATTCCGCCGGAAAAAGGCAAGGAGAAGGTGCCAAAAACCGATGACGAAAGAGAATTATGGTTAACCCTTGATGCGACAGTTCTTCAGTGGATTTATGCCACTATTTCTAGCAATTTGCTGCATACGATTATTGAACCTGACTCCACGGCAATGGAGGCTTGGGATTGGTTACGCGACATATTTCAAGACAACAAAAATTCTCGGGCCGTCACTCTTGATATCACGACCCAAACCGGAGGGCCATGACGGGCACCCGGGCCTTACTTGCCGAGTACCACTAATCACGTGTTTACCACCTAACCGTAATTAATCATGGGCCACGAGGGCCGTTACGAGGTAACCAGTAACAAATAGAAATGATAAGCTGGAAAGGAGCTACGTAAAATCTTAGAAACAAAAGAACCCAACCTATGCATATATACATACTAAGGCCGACAAGGCCATACACGACTACTATACATAAGACATCTATCTACAAGTCTCTAAAGAGTACGTTGTCGCATCCATTTTTTACCGCGGTTCGCGACATGATGGGTTGATTCCCTCTGGATTGATAAATGTTGCTTTGTTGAGGAGTCACCACCTAATTATTCTAAGGTGAATTAGGACACCTAAATGCTAGCTAAATGCTGCAATGTGAACTCTGATTACTGGTCTGCAAAATTATGAGATTCTAGGTAAGGGTTCTTTATTATCCTAAAGGGAAGGGGTTAGGCACCCTTTAAGATCCGCTAACTTGCGGTTATCCGGTCAAACTCAGGTTTAATTATTGTACTAAGAAAATGCATGTTTAAAAATATAAAATTAAAATGATGTTGCAAGTATTTAGTAAAATGATGCATATCGTACAAGTATGCATTTGTATGGCAAAAAAAAAATACATGTAAAGTTGATTTTGGATAAAAGTATGCATTTGTATGAAAGTTGATAAAAATATATACAAGGTAATTTTTTGGGTGAAATATATATTTGTATTATTTACAAAAATATGTGCAAAGTAATTTGTTAAGAAAAACACACTTTTGATTGCATTATTTACAAAATATATGCAAAGTGATTTTTTGGATAAAACATGCATTTGTATGACATTGTTTATAAATATATATACAAGGTGATTTAGTAAGAAGAAAACAACTTATTGGTAATGCAAAGAAAGTGATATTTTGGAAGTCATTTTTAATAACGAATCAGATAAAAATAAGACTCTATTTTGTATGATTAATAGTGTAAGTAAAATGTGACCAATAGTTTTGAAAATTCTGAACAGTTCAAAAATAAGCTAGCGTTTTGAAGGTATGAGTGACGAACCTAAAATAAATAAACTAACATTTATGAAAGTATGGGTGACGGACCTAAAATAGATAAACTAGCGGTTTCCGATTTTAAATCTATTCTTTCTAGATTATTAATGCTAAGTCTACCTATTCTAAACATTTCAATAATTACACAAGTACAATAAAAAATATTACAGTACATAATAAAATAAAGCTGAATTAAAGAAAATAAAATAACAATAAAATAAATCATCTCTGATGGGTAACTTGTCTTCTTTAACTTTCGTAAATGTGTCTTGCAAGATGTCAAGAACAAACAGTTAAAAATAGTTGAATATAAATAACTTTGGATCCATATCCAAAACAGTAAATGTTTTGATTACGGAAGGCTCAGACTTAAATTTTGAAAAGATCATTCCAATCACGGCGTGGCTGCGAACATATGACTTGTTGGTCATTTTAGTTTCCTTGCCTACCGAACATGTTGGTCTCTCGGATAAAAAAAGATTTAAGTTTCATCCTTGCCCAAAAGTTTTATTTCCGTCTTTCCAACTGTGGAGGCCTAAAAAGTCGACAGATATTTTTCATCAGCCAATGTAGTATCATGTTCAAATAAGTAAATTTATACCCAAAACAGCAAACCGAAACCGGGAACCATTTTTCGAAGGGACACGACCTCAAATTCAATTTCATCGGCCTAATCGTAGTATTTGTTCAAATCAGTAAAGCAAACTAATATGAGGGAGGTAAAACAGTCCAAATCAACTCCGTAAGGCAAACATAATGCATCAAAATACAATAAAGGTACAACAGCAATACTGCCTTAGAAAGGCAGTCCAGCATTCCGAAAAAAACAAAACCCGACCCGAATAAGAACACCCGACCAGATTAAGAAAATCCAATCCGAATCAGTTTTTCTTGAATTTTTCAGATAACCACCAACAAAATATCAAAAACTAATTTCTGGAAATTTTACCCGACCCGAGCTGACCCGACCAGAATCAGAAATCCCGTACCGAATCAGTTTTTCTTGGATTTTCAGATAACCAACAACACAATATCAAAGCCAATTTCTAGAAATTTTATCCGATCCGGGATGACTCGGCCCAGATCGATGACACGACTCGAATCAGAAATCCCGACCCAAAAAAAATTTTCTCAGATTTTCAGATAACCAACAACAAAATATCAAAACCAAATTCTAGAAATTTTACCCAAATCGGGCTGACCCGACCCGAATCAGTTTTTCTCAGATTTTCAGATAATCAACAACAAAATATCAAAACTAATTTCTAAAAAATTTACCCGATCCGGATTATGGCCCGACCGGACCCGGATATAAACAAAGCAGAAACCAACCAAAATCTCAGATTTTTTCATACCAAAACCAACTGAAACCTAGGTGTAGATTTCGGACTCAAAAAGATCAATAATTTCAACTTGTATTTTTCGGATTCTCAAGATGATGAACAACACAAAAGGAATGCAATACAAACCTTAGGAGAATCTTAGATTTTGAATTTCGGATTTCAAGATTGAACCCTAAATTTTGACTTCCCAAAATCCTCCTACTTTTTTATTGAACCCCGAAAATCAACCTTACTTTTTTTAACCCCGAAAATCAATCCCCTCTCTAATGAAGAAACAAATGGGGGTTTTATAGATGGCTTACCCAGGAACGAGTTTGAAATTCGAATAAAAGGGTAAAACAATTTGAATTTGGAAGCGGATTTTGGGGCTATGGGTTTAGGATTTTGGGGGGATGGATATGGGAATTGATGGGTTGGTGGTGTCAGGGCAGAGGGGGGTTGGTGGTGATGTCAGGGCAGAGGTGACCGACGGGTTTAGAGGTGTGGGGTATGGGGTGCAACTGATTTTTGTGAACGAGAAAGAGTAGGGTTTGAGATTAGTCTTTTAGGTTAAGGGAATAAAGGGTTGGGGTGGTCAAAAATAAAGAAGGGGGAGTTGGGCCGATTGGACCTGGTCGGTTGGGGTGACCGATTGGGCCTTTTTTTTTAGGTTATGGGGTTTTGTTTTGAGTAGAAATTGTTTTAGGTTGGGAAATAAATGGGTTGGGTTTAAGGTTTAGGAAAATAAATGTGTTGTGGGTTAAAGTATAAATGAGACTTTATTATTAGAAAGATGCTTTGCAATAAAATTATAAATTGTAAAGATAAAAATGATAATATGATAATAATAATAAAACATATTAGTTGCGAAATGCTTAATTAAAATAAAGAATGCGATGTCGTTTTTGATAAAATAAAATAACATATAATATTATGATTGTGATTTTAAAAAGACAACTAGTTGTAGAAATATGAATAATAATAATAAATGATTATATTGAGAATAGACGACGATATTAGAACCTTACATATATATATATTAAAATTATTTTGAGGTGTTAAAAATATTTTAAAATGCAAATGAATCAGAAAAGATGGGACAAAATTGGGTGTCAACAGATGTCCTTCTTTGGCCGGAGACGATGAAAGAGTTTTCAGATAAAGATGTTGACTGATTAGCCAATTGTGTCCTGATCATCGAAGATTATGGAAGCACGGGTAGAGATAGAGTTTCGAGGGAGAAGAAATTGCAAAAGTTGGTGCAGATTCAAGAAATATTGCCCCAGTGTCCAGTAATGATGACACTGGTTGTAGATGTGGCAAAATATTGGAAAAGAGCGGAACGACGTTCGAAGTAGGCCGCTGTCCAAAATTGCCTCGGTTCGTCGTAAGAGATAGCTCCACGTTGTGCTGAAGCTCCTGCAAATTAAAGCTCCATGTGAGTCAAAATGATGTCATTGCACAGACGTAACGAGATGACGTTGTTGTATGGATGTAATGATGATGCCGCCGTTGTATGGAGGTAATGTTGATAGTGTCGCGGTGTGGACGTAATGTTGATGACATCACGATATAGACGTAATGTTATTGATGATGTGTCATTATATTGACGTAATGGTGATGACGTTGTTGTCGTCGGTTTACTGTAAGAGATAGTTGTTGTTGACGCCGTTGTATAAACGTTATACGTTTGTGACCCGCATGGGCTGAGATTGTGTCGTTGTATAGACGCATTATGCATATGATGTCATTGTATGGACGTATTGTTGATGACGTTATTGTATGGACGTTATGCTGATGACGTCATTGTATGGATGTGTTGCCGATGACATCATTGTATGGACGTGTTGCTGATGATGCCGTTGTATGAACGATATGCGTTTATGACCCGCATGGGCTGGGATGGCGTCGTTATATAGACGTATTGCTGATGACATCGTTGTACAGATGCGTTGCTGATGACGTCGTTGTATGGACGTTATGAGGATGACGTCGTTGTATGGATGTGTTATCGATGACGTCATTGTATGGACGTATTGCTGATAACATCGTTGTAATGCTGATGACATCATTGTATAAATGTGTTGATGATGACGTTGTTGTATGGACGTGTTACTAAAGATGTCATTGCGTAGACGTAATGATGATGACATTGTTTGTGTAGACGTAATAGTGACGACGTCGTTGTCGTCGATTTGCTGTAAGAGATAGTTGTTGTTGACGTCGTTGTATAGACGTTATGCATTTGTGACCCGTATGGGCTGAGATGGTGTCATTGTATAGACGCATTATGCAGATGATATCATTGTATGGACGTTATGCTGATGACGTCATTGTATGGATGTGTTGCCGATGACGTCGTTGTATGGACGTGTTGCTGATGACGCTGTTGTATGAACGTTATGCGTTTATGACCCGCATGGGCTGGGATGGCGTCGTTGTATAGACGTATTGCTGATGACATCATTGTACGGACGTGTTGCTGATGTCGTCGTTGTATGGATGTTATGAGGATGACGCCATTGTATGAATGTGTTGTCGATGACATCATTGTATAGATGTATTGCTGATAACATCGTTGTATTGCTGATGACGTGTTGATGATGACGTTGTTGTATGGATGTGTTGCTGAAGACGTCATTGCGTAGACGTAATGATGATGACATTGTTTGTGTAGACGTAATAGTGATGACATCGTTGTCGTCGGTTTACTGTAAGAGATAGTTATTGTTGACGTCGTTGTATAGACGTTATGCGTTTGTGACCCGCATGGGCTGAGATGGTGTCGTTGTATAGATGCATTATTCAAATAATGTCATTGTATGGACATATTGCTGATGACGTCGTTGTATAGATGTTATGTTGATAACGTCGTTGTATGGATGTTATGTTGATGACGTCGTTGTATGGATGTGTTGCCGATGACGTCGTTGTATGGACGTGTTGCTGATGACGTAGTTGTATGAACGTGTTGCTGATGACGTAGTTGTATGAACGTGTTTTTTATGATGCCGTTGTATGAACGTTATGCTTTTGTAATCCACATGGGTTGAGATGGCGTAGTTGTATAGACGCATTGTGCAGATGGCGTCGTTGTATAGATGTATTGCTGATGACGTTGTTGTATGGACGTGTTTCTGATGACGTTATTGTATGGACGTTATGCTGATGATGTCATTGTATGGACGTTATGCTGATGACATCGTTGTATGGACGTGTTGCCAACGACGTCGTTGTATGGATGTGTTGCTGATGACGCCATTGTATGTACATTATATTTTTGCGACCCGCATGGGCTGAGATGGCATCGTTGTATAGACGCATTGTGTAGATGGCGTCGTTATATAGACGTATTGCTGATGATGTCGTTGTATGAACGTATTGCTGATGACGTAATTGTATGGACATTATGTTGATGATGTCGTTGTATGGACGTGTTGCCGATGACGTCATTATATGGACATGTTGCTGATGACGCTGTTGTATGGACATTATGTTGATGATGTCATTGTATGGAAGTGTTGCCGATGACGTCGTTGTATGGACGTGTTCCTAATGACGTCGTTGTATGGACGTTATGCGTTTGTGACCCGCGTGGGTTGAGATGGCGTCGTTGTATAGACGTGTTATGTTTGCGACCTATATCCAAAGAAAGCTTGTGAGTTTTGGGTGAGAGGGGTGGTCGATTCGTATTGACTTTTGTAGCTTTGACCCCTGATGCTCATGTGTCCCACTGGTTTGGACCCATATCTCCTGCCTATTTTCCGGTCTTGGCTAGTTGTTAGTAAAAAATATTTGTCAAAAATAATTTACTTATAAGGAAGCATACATATTAATAAAAATTTATGTCAAACGTCCGAATAGCGACGTGAAGCAAAACAGAGCAAACGTCTTATCCACAATCCTTCTTCCGACTGAAGACTTAGCCTGCTGATGTTTTTTCATGTTTATCGGCGTCTTCTTGCAGTGAACCTTCAATTATTGCCCCAGTTTTCGATATGTAAGGATGTTGAACCTTTAGCTGGAAGAGACCGAGTCTTGCGTGGGTTGCTTTCTTGTCCTATCAGGGCGATCAAATGAGTGCATTTTGTCATATGTGAGATAAATGAGTAAAATTTTCTTAAAAGGAGTAACCTTTAGCTGGACGAGACCGAGTCTTGCGTGGGTTGCTTGCTTGTCCTGCATAACTGTCATTTGTTGCAGCAACTGGACGAGGTACTCATCCTGAGCTGTGGTATTTCTTTTTTCTGAAACTTCTGGTTCTTCTATAGGAACATTGACAAGCCCCAAGCCAGTCTGATCAGATGCCTCTGAATCAGTCATTTCGTCGGGTGATCGTGTCTTTGACCTCGTAAAGTGTGGGTGTTCTGTCATTTCTTAGTCAATACGAACCGACCTTTCTTTGGGGAAAATGAATAAAATAACCTTCAAAAATTAAAACGATGTTAGTATAGGACATATAGCTATTATTTTTTAAATAATGTGCGCCAAGATGTAAGCAGCAAATAGCAAGCAGTTTGCAAAAATACACAAACTTGAGAGCAACAAATCAAACGCGTCCTAGGGTCTGCGTTGTCGTGATCTTCTTGAAGTCATGCATAGTATTCGGGGGGTGTTCCCTTCTTGTCCATCTCCACTATCCATTTTGTCAACGTTGTTCCACTCGTGGAGAATCTGCCTAGCTCTGGGGACAATGATGTTCGATCCGAATTGAATTTCTGAAACTCTTATATTTGCTCGGAGAGGGATTATCTTCTCTTGACCAAATTGTCGGAGTGTGCGCAATAGAGCATATGGTTGGAGCCCCTTTAAGCCGATAAGCTCGATGTAATATAGCATTCTGCATCGTATATAGGCTTTTTTGGTGCTAGGGAGCAGTGGATACTTCCACTGGATCTGATCACTTGTGGGGGATGCTAGAAACTCGTACCAATCTTTGGTGCCGACTGGCGAAATGAATTGTTTCATCCGATCGTAAAAGCTGGCGGTCTTGTTTGACTCACTGAAGCAGATGTCCATTATGTTCGAACATTGATAGAAATGTTCTATGGCCCATATCTGTAGGATAAGGTTGCAACCTTTGAAGAAATTTGTTTTTTCCTCTTTTACACTTTTCGAGAGCCCGAAGTATTTCTGCTAGTATCATAGGGACCAAAGTGAGTTGCGCACCGTCAACTCCCTAAAAAATTACTCGAACCACGGAATATATGCAAGTACTTATTTTCCCGTGCTCAAGTGGGAATACCAGAGTACCTAGTAAAGTGACAACAAATGCAATATGGCGCCTGGCTCGCCAATGGTAAGGAGTGCAAGAGAATTCTTTTCTGAACGACTTGTAACCATCTCGACGGCCATATCTCTCATAAAGGTAATCCAGGGAGACCTAGTTATTTTTAAAGCATCGGAGTTCTTTGGTGTTCTTTAACCCCAAATAGCGAAGAAATTTCTTTCTGGACTGACCGTGAGGGATGATTTGGCATGTCTTGATAAATCAGGTTGGTGAAATAATTGATTTCCTCCAAAGTGGGAGTGAGCTCAAAATCTTTGAATTTGAAGACAACCCGGTCTGGATCCCAAAATTGAATTAATGCTCTGATCAAAAGTTGATCGGGAGAGATGTCAAACAGTGAAATGAGACATCCCAACCTCCTCCTAATTGCCATTTGGCTGTCAAGATCAAAATTCTCCCACCATATCTTCAGCTTACTCGGAATGCCACTCATCATCCTAACTTCAGAGATTTGCAGAATGCGATCCATCCTAAAATAAAAAATAATAATAAAAAGAAAGAATATATATTTCCCAACTTCGACATTTCATGATTATGCTTGGATCAGTCTATCATTATCATGCTACACATAATATGATGATATGGTCGTAGGGTTGTGAGACCCGTTGACAATTTTGGTGGACTTCTTAATTGTGGAGTCGATACCAATGATCGACCCACCTAAGGTGTATGTATGCATGACTTAAGATAAAGGGTAATATAACTCTATCCTAAATTTTTTAAGATTTGGCTGACTAGACTCAAGGTTTCCGAGCAGACTGCTCGAGTGAGAAGGCTACGCGGCCACCGAATGGTTCGGACACTCCGCGCATATGTTTGCGGGTGCGCGAAACACACCTCGCGTGCATGTGTGATAGTGTCAATTTTCCGAAGTGGAGGAAATATGAGCGGAATGCCAATTTAGAGAAAGCAGTAAAAAGTAGCAATTAAATCAGTTAAAAAAAGTTCACAAAGTAAACAATTTAACATACTAAAAAATTCGCAAAATATAAACAAATTAACATAAAAAAAAAATTCACAAAGTAAACGATTTTTTAAAGCACTAAAATTTCACAAAGCAAACAGTTTTAAAGTATTAAAAAATTTTCCAAAGCAAATAGTTTTAAAAAATTCACAAAGTAAACAATTTTAAAACACTAAAATTTTGCCAAGTGAATAATTTTAAAGCATTTGAAAATTTCGCAAAGTAAACAGTGGGCAAATAAGCACAATGATAATTAACCTAAGTTTGCTATGGTTAAGAACCTAGGCCCTCTCCCCGGTGGAGTCGTCATGTTGTCGCACCCATTTTTTTACCACGGTTTGCGACGTATGGGTCGATTCCCTCTGGATTGATAAATGATGCTTTGTTGAGGAGTCGTTACTTAATTATTCTAAGGTGAATTAAAACACCTAAATGCTAGCTAAATGCTGCAATGTGAACTCCGATTACTGGTCTGCAAAATTATGAGATTCTAGGTAAGAGTTCTTTATTATCCTAAAGAAAAGGGGTTAGACACCCTTTAAGATCCGCTAACTTGCGATTATTCGATCAAACTCAGGTTTAACCATTGTACTAAGAAAATGCATGTTTAAAAATATAAAGTTAAAATGATGTTGCAAGTATTTAGTAAAAGGATGCATTTTGTACAAATATGCATTTGTATGGCAAAAAATAAAAATAAAAATACATGTAAAGATGATTTTGGATAAAAGTATGCATTTGCATGAAAGTTGATAAAAATATATACAAGGTATTTTTTGGGTGAAACATATATTTGTATTGTATTATTTACAAAAATACATGCAAAGTAATTTGTTAAAAAAAACACACTTTTGATTGCATTATTTAAAAATATATGCAAAGTGATTTTTTGGATAAAACATGCATTTGTATGACATTGTTTATAAATATATATACAAGGTGATTTAGTAAGAAGAAAATAACTTATTGGTAATGCAAAGAAAGTGATATTTTGGAAGTCATTTTTAATAACGAATCAGATAAAAATAAGACTCTATTTTGTATGATTAATAGTGTAAGTAAAAGGTGACCAATAGTTTTGAAAATTCTGAACAGTTCAAAAATAAGCTAGCGTTTTGAAGTTATGAGCGACGAACCTAAAATAAATAAACTAACATTTATGAAAGTATGGGTGACAGGCCTAAAATAGATAAACTAGCGGTTTCCGATTTTAAATCTATTCTTTCTAGATTATTAATTCTAAGTCTACTTATTCTAAATATTTCAATAATTACACAAGTACAATAAATAATATTACAATACAGAATAAAATAAAGCCGAATTAAATAAAATAAAACAGCAATAAAATAAATCATCTCTGATGGGTAACTTGTCTTCTTTAACTTTCGTAAATGTGTCTTGCAAGATGTCAAGAACAAACAGTTAGAAATAGTTGAATATAAATAACTTTGGATCCATATCCAAAACAGTAAATGTTTTGATTACGAAAGGCTCAGACCTTAGAAGGGCAGTCAAGCATTCCGAAAAGAAAAAAATCCGACCCGAATCAATTTTTCTTGTATTTTTCATATAACCAACAACAAAATATCAAAAACTAATTTATGGAAATTTTACCCAACACAACCCGGATTGATGACCCGGCCAGAATCAGAAATCTCGTACCAAATCAGTTTTTCTCGGATTTTCAGATAACCAACAACACAATATCAAAGCCAATTTCTGGAAATTTTACCCGATCCGGGCTGACCTGCCCGGATCGATGACCCGACCCAGATCAGAAATCCCAACCCGAATCATATTTTCTTAGATTTTCATATTACAAACAACAAAATATCAAAATTAAATTCTGGAAATTTTACCCAAATTGGGTTGACCCGACCCGACCTGAATTAGAAGTCCCGTTCCGAATCAGTTTTTCTCATATAATCAACAACAAAAATATCAAAACTAATTTATGAAAATTTTACCCGACCCGGATTCTGGCCCGAACCTACCCGAATATAAACAAAGCAGAAACCAACCAAATTTTTTGATTTTTTCACACCAAAACCCACTGAAACCTAGGTGTAGATTTCGGACTCAAAAAGATCAATAATTTCAATTTGTATTTTTCGGATTCTTAAGATGATGAACAACACAAAAAGAAAGTAATAGAAACCTTAGGAGAATCTTAGATTTTGAATTTCGAATTTCAAGATTGAACTCTAAATTTTGACTTCCCAAAATCCTCCTCATTTTTTTGAACCCCGAAAATCAACCCTCTCTCTAATGAAGAAACAAAGGGGGTTTTATAGATGGCTTACCCCCCAAGAACGAGTTTGAAGTTCGAATAAAATGGTAGAAAAAACTAATTTTGGAAGAGGATTTTGGGGGTATGGGTTGTGGATTTTGGGGGGATGGGTATGGGAATTGATGGGTTGGTGATGTCGGGGCAGAGGGGGGTTGGTGGTGGTGTCAGGCGAGGTGGCCGGTGGGTTTGGGGGTGTAGGGTATGGGGTGTGGTTGATTTTTATGAAGGAGAAAGAGTAGGGTTTGGGATTAGTTTTTTAGGTTTGGGGAATAAAGGGTTGGGTTGGTCGAAAATAAGGAAGGGGGAGTTTGGCCGATTGGGCCTGGTCGGTTGGACCTATTTTTTTTTGGGTTATGGGTTTTGTTTTGGGTAGAAATTGTTTTGGGTTGGGAAATAAATGGGTTGGGTTTAAGGTTTAGGGAAATAAATGTGTTGTGGGTTAAAGTATAAAAGGGGCTTTATTATTAGAAAGATGCTTTGCAAAAAAAATTATAAATTGTAAAGATAAAAATGACAATATGATAATAATAAAATATAATATTTGTGAAATGCTTAATGCTTAATTAAAATAAAAAAATGTGATGTCGTTTTTGCAAAAATAAAATAACATAGAATATTAAGATAAAAAACTATGATTGTGATTTTAAAAAGACAAATGGTTGTAGAAATACGAATAATAATAATAAATAATGATATTGAGAATAGACGACGATATTAGAACCTTATATATATATATATATATATATATATATATATATATATATATATATATTTTCCAACTAAATTGATTTACATCTCAATTCTTTTATGGTGGGTTGTGGGGTCTACATAAATAATAATAATGATTACACTACACACCAAAATGTGCCACCCATTACATAGATTACATAGTCATATGTTGCTCACTCCTATTATTGCCACGTGAAAGAATGGTTGACACCTAACATTATCCAATAACGGATTATTAATTCCTTTATCCCCACTATAATCCAATATCTAATCAATTAGACACGTAATTAATTTTTTGATCTCAATTCACTTAAATAGTACTCATTTTAGCACACTTCATATATCCATTATCATAGTCATGTGATAAAATACTAGTCCGTAGCCTCTTTGACACACACCAAATATTATTTTCAATTCCCGTGGAGTTGACTATTATCTGTAGTATGACTCCAATCGGAGAGTTGAAAAAGGTCGGGTCAGATGATTGCCTCTTTCATCTAGCCTTAAGTAAATCCATACATCATATGATTGTGTCATCCATATATGTGCCAAAGTCGTCTCTTGGGTCCATCTTACGATCCATGAACTATTTCTGAGCTCGCATTATCCTTTTTATTTCTATGAGCACTTCCATCTTGGTTGGAACTCGTATTGTAACCATATCTACAAAAATAACTGTTAGTTAGTTTATTGTTACACAATCCTCTTCCATAATCCTTTGAAGGAGGTAGTACGAGAATCAAGTCTTTGAAAAGACTCAAGATAGGCACGAGAAGAGTATGATGGAAGTGAAACTGTTTAGGATGTTATCCCATTCACTTATTACTAAGGTGGCGCGCACACCGTCGTAATAAGTAACCGTTAAAACACCTAACTCAAGGAAGTTTCCTAGAATCTCCTAACCTGGTTTAGCTCTGATACCAACTTGTCACTCCTCGACTTTTCTAAAGTCTTTCCTTAGGGCGTGATGGCACCTCGACAACTTTCCCTCTTCCCCAGGCGAACCATTTTAATACACCCCTTTCCAAATTAAACTTGTATTTAAGTGCGGAAGTAGTAATAACAAAAAAAGTAAAAAAAAATATTTTGTATATAATTAATAAGAGCGTGAGCCCATGCTCGTGCAACCATAACCTCTACCTAGATTCAATGGAAATTCCACATATGAAAATAAAAATTTTGAAGTTTGAAGGAAACCATCTCATATGGGGAATCTCCCGAGATAATGAGACTAACTTCTCCCACCTACTTATTTAAGAACGAAAGTCACCAAATCCGAAGCAATGGATTTGTGAAACAAATGGGACTGCGGGACGATCGCTAGCCCTGTTACGGAACCTTCCCCTTGTCGCGCTTTCCTGAAACATATTAGATAAAAGAGTCATCCCTACCATTCGGGGCTAAGTGAGAACCTCGCCTTACAATCCAAGTAACCTCACAATATTCTAATTACAATCATATTATAAACATAATAAGCATGTTGTGAAAAACAGATTTCAACACTTCAATATATAAGTCAATAAATATTCACATGCAAAATCTCCTCCCCACTCGTCCTAGGAAATACCCAGTTTAACCAGTACCCCTGCTTTATCCCACATAACATATTATATACTTATTGCGGTACGTGCTACCCGATCCAATATATTTATATATTTATTGCGGTATGTGTAACCCGATCCAATGCATTTATATGTTTGTTGCGGCACGTGCAACCCGATCCAATGCATTTATATATTTGTTGCAGTACGTGCAACCCGATCCAATGCATTTATATATTTATTGCGGTAAGTGCAACCCGATCCAATGCATTTATATATTTGGTGTGGTATGTGCAACCCGATCCAATGCATTTATATATTTGCATATATATGTTATATGTTCAAAAGACTCAAATAATATTTTCTTCTTTCAACTTTTCGCCCTTCCCACTTGTAAGAGTTATAACTCTCGAACCGTAACTTTAAATAACGTGTTTCTTACGCCGAGTCGAAGGTAACACAGAGATCTATCACTATCCTAAGTTTCCTCTGAAAATGCTTAGTATAACTAGTACCAATTCACGCAAAAACAACTCTATGAATACTGTCTCCCCAGAATCTTTGTAAAAAAAACACAATCTTAAAATAGTCCTAACTTTTTATCCGTAAGTCGAATTTATCTTCGTAAAGTCTCAAACTGTCGAGAATGAGAAATCTAGAACTTTTATTTAGTACAACTTTTCAGATTCCTTATTGAAACATTCAATTATTTTATTTTAACAACTCTCAGAAAACTATTTTGCCAGATTTTTGTAAAACAAAATAAAATCTTAAAATAGTCATAACTTTTTATCCGTAAGTCGGATTAATCTCTATAAAGTCTCAAACTGTCGAGAACAGAGAAATATAAAACTTTCATTTAATCCGAGGCAGAAAATTTGAACTACGATAACTCTCAAATCGTATGTCAGTTTTAGCTCCGCTTGGGCTCAATATGATCGTGAAGGAGAGATGTACAACCCTGTAAAATTTCATCCAATTCTAACAGACATAACTCAGTGAAACAGATTGTAATTTCATGACCCAAACTAGTTATTAAATAATCTAGTAACAATAATTTCATGATCATTCTTTCAACATCCGGATCATATTCTAATATGTATTGTAACTTAAAAATAAGGGATTATACTAAGAATTATGAGTGAGAGAACTCACCTTTGTTGATTCGGGACCGCGAATGAAAATCTCAAACTTTGACTACACCCTTTTCGGAGCTCCTCATTTGCTAAAGGTAACTTTTCTTTTGCTCTACGTATTTTCTGGTTTCTTTCTATCTTATGAAAAAAATATAGGATATGAGAATATATATATATTGTGGATTGTGTGTGTAACTTGCAGGAAGGTGAAAGATTGTGTATTAATCTGTATCAAAAAAGAAGCACTTGTCTTCATTTATAAATGAGAAAGAAACTTCTAAAGAGATGGTTCTATGTCTGAATGAATGCTCAAACGTTTCATGGATTCAGTGACAGTAAAGAGTATGGAGTAAAGGCAATAAACAGTAGTAAAAGAGTCATTTTATATTTGAAAAAAGACGTTAGTGATAGATCAGAATAATGACCCATTAATGCATTCAAGTAGTCAAGTAGTCACCAACGTTATTCCCAAATTGAATTTAAAGCGTGTTAAAGGCTAATCAAAGGTTAAAGAATGTGTTATAACTTTTTTTTTTGTGAGATACAATAATTATTTCCCTAACAGTAAGTTTATCTCATTTTCACATATTCAAAGGTCTATTTATCTTTTTGAAAACAAAGAGTATTTAACAATATTGAATGTTAATAAATAGATTGTGGGGATTTCAAAATTTTGAAAACCACCTAAAATCGTTAAATATAGGGACTTTACATGAACTATGCTGTTAAAATTGATATAGGCGTAATGCAAGTTAACTCGTTTAAAAGATTAAGTCAACTAAGGTTACTTCATATTATTAACTTAATCAAACCATAAGAGATGAGGGAAATTCAAAAAAATAGTTTTGACGGTAGAATGTAGATTTTTCTTCTAAATTTATTGCAAGATGCTAGCCTTTTAATAATTAAGTTTTATAGATACATATCTAATAAAGACCCGAACATTTATATTGTGGTTAAATTATGACATGTTTCCATTTGTCCAAATTCGCACAAATGCCTCGATTTTGGGGTGGTTTTTAATTTCTCCCCCTTAAATCGAATATCTTTAATTTTTGTCATTTGGCATTTTAAGTAACAAAAAAGTAGCTGAAAATATTATCGACATCGAAAGAAAAAAAAATGGACCTATGACCTAATTTTGCAAGACAAGGTTTCATAGTTTCTATGTCTAGTCAGACAAAGGTACATAGAAACTATGCTCTGTCCGATATAGTTCAGTAGAAAAAAATTATGTCGAACAAGACATAGTTTTTATGTAACTTTGCCGAACAAGACATAGTTTCTATGTAACTTTGCCGAACAAGGCATAGTTTCTACGAAACATTGCCTTCCGAATTAGTACTTATTCCGGACAAGGTATAGTTTCTATGTACCTTTCCCCAAATATGCATAGTTTCAATGAAACCTTGCCTTGCGAAATTGTAAACATTGCCTTGCTAAATTATTATTTTTTTTACTCTGCTGGGATCGAACCCAGAATATTTGATTTTGTAGATCAGAAAATAAGGTGTTTTGGCCTATAAATTTTCTTTAAATGAGAGACAGGACAAAAATTAAAGAAGAGTGATTTGAGAGACAAAATTTAAAGACCAGGCCATATGAAGGCCAATCCGTGCGGAAAAAATGAATTTACCCCAATTGCTCAATTGGGCAGCCCAATATTTTGGCACCATTTTGACCAGCCAGCCCATGGAACCAACTCAACAAAATTTCAACCCAAGTTGGCCAGTTTATCATTTGGAAAAGGAAAGAAAATTGATGATGTTTACCGTTAGTTTAATTTCAATTAGTTAACTTTTTAAAATATAACCTTTTATTAGATCTTTATATGAGATCATCTTTTAATCCTATTTCATCATGATAAAATATAATGCTACTAACTGTTTAGGTACTATAATCTACTTCCTTATCACACAATATTATATTATAAAATTTTCTTATCTGTGTTTTATGTGGTTCAGATCTAAATTGGCTTCAGTTAATTGGAGTTTGATCTAGCCAGGTCTTTAAAACAGTTGCTTTATATGCTGTGTACAGTGTAGTGAGTGCTTCCTAGATAAGTATTGTAAAAGATTTGTCAAAATTAAACTGTTTCTATGGAAAAGTTGAATTAAAGTCGTGATGGGTGGGTAAGTACTCTATCGCCATTAATTAAAGATTTTGGATTTGAGTCCTAGGAACGAACACATTTTTGATAGAGAATGTTTTATCCTCAAAGTGGAATTTCTTAGCGTAAATACAAATTAATCAGTCCTAAAACGAATATGGGATACTATGTAAAAAATCCGAGAAAAAACACAAATCTATTGCGTTGTCCAACCTTACAATTCTTACATTGTCGAGTCCCATATAGATACGGATGTGATTATCACTGTAAAGGGAAAAAAACATAAATCAATGATGGAAAATTTCTGTAGCTAAATAATAAAATTTGTTGCTAATCTTATTTAGCTATGGATTGTCATAAATCACGAGCTAATTCTTGGATTTGAGTTAGGATCAAGATAAATTTCTTATCATAATGTCAGAACCAGACCCGTTCTAATATATTGTTTACATTATGTTGGGACCCAATCTTATATTATTCACACTCTAAATGTTCAACTCTAAGCGTGCGAGGATGTTAAGTCTCAAATTGGTAGAGATATAATTATGTGACTCTTTATATAATAATTCTGACCTCATGAGCTAACTTTACATGATGAGTTCGGCCCAAAATCTACTTCTTGATGATGCACATTCAATTAATAATCTCAATGTCGATGGTATGAAGTAAATGTTAAACAATGGCCCAGCACGGAAATGGTAAGTTGGCCCAACACAGGAAGCCCAGCAGTGGGCAGTTCACGGAACTGAAATCATGGGATTGGAGGATTGGTATCTTGTACTAATCTTGTATATATGGTATATATATTTGATGTATATTGTAGTATATTTATTACCTAAATTAGGATTATACACTTACCATAATTGTATAGTTAGAATTATGGTAGAATAAGGTTTTAGAATTAGAATAGGAATATGATTCTCCTATTTTGTATCTTGTATAAATACCTATTCAATTAATGAAAATAAGGAAGGGGATTATTTGATATTATTCATAGCGACCTATGGACGTCTCCTGTTCTTAGTTCATTGGGTCATCGATATTATGTTCTCTTTTTAGATGATTATTCTAGATTTTTGTGGACGTTTCCAATTGCGAATAAATCACAAGTGTTTTCCGTCTTCATCAAATTTCGAGCGTTCATTCATACTCAATTCGAAAGAGAAATAAAAAATATTCAATGTGATAATGGGAAAGAGTATGACAATAGGGAGTTTCGGGAATTCTGTGCTAATAATGGGATCAATTTTCGGTTTTCGTGTCCTCATACATCTTCACAAAATGGGAAGGCCGAAAGCAAAATTCGTTCTATAAATAACATTGTCCGAACTCTCTTAATTCATACCTCCATATCTCCATATTTTTGGCATCATGCTCTACAAATGACCACATATCTTCTTAACATAATTCCTTCTAAAGGGCTGACATATTCTTCCGCCCCTCCAAATACTGTATAATAAGAAACCCCCCCCCTATTCTCAGCTTCGGGTTTTTAGGTGCTTGTGTTTTCCTTTATTTCCATCCACCACAATTAACAAACTTCAGGCTCGGTCTACCCCTTGTGTATTTTTGGGTTATCCGTCGAATCATCGTGGTTATAAATGCTTTGATTTATCCTCCAATAAAATCATAATTAATCGCCACGTCATTTTTGATGAAACCCAATTTCCTTTTGCGAAAGTTCATACTCCCGAGCCTCGGTCGTATAATTTTTTGGATGAACAAATATTCCTGTATATTATTCGGCATTTTTCGGACATCTCCAAAGACCAAATCCTCCAATGGGCCCATCGCCTACGGACCCATCAGGTCGCCCCCTATTCCGTAAGACACCCGCTTATCGATTTAGGCCAAGAAAGCCCATCGCACGTCTGGCCCGTCTGGTCCCGAGCACAAAGAAATTCTCAAAATTCACTCAATTCTTCCTCGAGTCATAGACCGGTCACTCATAGTCAATAGGGTATTTTTACACCTAAAAGACATTTTAATTTACATTCTGATGTCTCTAAATCCCACTTACCCCGTAATCATGTGTCCGCCTTAAATGACCCTAATTGAAAAATTGCTATGACTGATGAATATAATGCTCTTATTGATAATAAGACGTGGGAGTTGGTGCCCCGTCCATATGGTATTAATGTTATCAGGTCTATGTGAATTTTTGTTCATAAGGAGAATTCCGATGGTTCATTTGCTCGACATAAGGCGCGGCTTGTGGGTGATGGTAAGACTCAGCAGGTTGGGATAGATTGTGGGGAGACGTTTAGCCTGGTAGTCAAGCCGGCTACAATTCGCACTGTGCTTAGCTTGGCTCTTTCAAAGACTTGGCCTATTCATCAGTTGGATGTCAAGAATGCTTTCCTACATGGTGATCTCAAGGAAACAGTCTATATGCATCAGCCGTTGGGTTTCAGGGATCCCAACTGTCCTCATCATGTCTGTTTGTTGAAGAAGTTATTATATGGGCTTAAGCAGTCTCCACGAGCCTGGTATACGAGATTTGCTGACTTTGTTTTGACTATTGGGTTCACTCACAGCAGGTCAGATAATTCCTTGTTCATCTACCGCCGTGGTTCGTCATTGGCCTACATTTTATTGTATGTGGATGATATCATCTCGACTGCCTCTTCCGATGCCTTGCGCCAGTCTATCATGGCCATGCTCAGTTCTAAGTTTGTTATGAAAGACTTAGGGCCCTTGAGTTATTTTTTGGGGATTGCTGTCAAACGTCATTCAGGTGGTTTGTTTTTGTCTCAACAGAAGTATGCTGATGAGATCATCGAGAGGGCTAGGATGTCATTGTGTAAGTCCACTTCTACTCCAGTTGATGCAAAACCCAAGCTTAGTGTCGCGGCAGGTGCACTATACGAGGACCCGACCCGCTATTGTAGTCTTGCAGGGGCCCTCCAGTATCTTACATTTACCAGACCGGATATTACGTATGCTGTTCAGCAGGAGTGTTTATTCATGCATGATCCCAGAGTTGAGCACATGAATGCAATCAAACACATCATTCGGTATATTCAGGGGACACTAGACTATGGGTTGCACTTGTATCCTTCTTCTACATCCACACTTGTCTCGTACACAGATGCGGATTGGGGTGGTTGTCCGGACACCGCATTTGCCCACGTCAGGATATTGTATGTTCCTTGGCAACAACTTGGTCTCCTGGTCTGCAAAGCGTCAGGTGACTCTATCCCGCTCAAGTGCAGAGACAGAATATCGAGGGGTAGCTAATGTGGTCTCAGAATCATATTGGTTACGTAATTTGCTGTTAGAGCTTCATTGCCCCATTCAGAAGGCGACCTTAGTATATTGTGATAATGTTAGTTCCATCTACCTCTCAGGTAATCCGGTTCAGCACCAACGCACAAAACATATCGAAATGGACATTTACTTTGTCCGTGAAAAGGTTGCTCGGGGGCAGGTACGCGTATGTCATGTCCCATCAAGATATCAAGTTGCAGACATCTTTACAAAGGGTCTACCCGCGGTCCTGTTTGAAGATTTTAGGGACAGTCTCATCGTTCGAAGACTGCCCGCTATGACTGCGGGGGTGTGTTAAACAATGGCCCAACACGGAAATGGTAAGTTGGCCCAACACGGGAAGCCCAAAGAAAGGGCGCTCACTAACTAAAATCATGGGATTGGAGGATTGGTATCTTGTACCAATCTTGTATATATGGTATATATTATAGTGTATTTATTACCTAAATTAGGATTATACACTTACCATAATTGTATAGTTAAAATTATGATAAAATAAAATTTTAGGATTAGAATAAGAATATAATTTTTCTATTTTGTATCTTGTATAAATACATATTCAATTAATGAAAATAAGGAAGAGAATTATTTCTTTCGTAAATTAAGGTTCAGTATTTGATTAGAACACTCAAAGGCGATGCCGTTAAATGTTGATTGAGACATTACAAAATGGTCGGTCGATGGTGCCATTACCAAACTGATTAGATGTGTTTTGCTTTTTCTATTTTGTCCGTGGATATTGATTTAGTCTAAAATTGGATTCATCTATTAGATATCTTGTCAAGCATATTGGTCTAATTCAACAAATTATATCAGCAGGCATATTCTTCTGAGAATATTGTACTAACGGGATATGTAATGATGCATTACTCCTTTTTGTTCTATTTAATCTATTATATTAGACAAAAAGAAAAATAATTACTCCAAAATATTTGTTACTTACTTCAGAAAATTAAGTAGACATTAATTATTATTTTCAATTTCGCCCTCATTACACTATGAAAGCATATTATTAATTACTCCTACTTATTTATAGAAGAAATAGGAATAATTTAGTTAAATAACTCTTCATATTAATGATGTAAAGTGACGGATGAAAAAGACAAGGATAGTAGGGAGTAGTAACCATGACTTACATTTTTTTATTGGGATTATCAATCGTCTTCTATATTCTCAAAATATGGTTGATGTTATATATATATATATATATATATATATATATATATATATATATATATATATATAATAGGAATAATTTAGTTAAATAACTCTTAATATTAATGATGTAAAGTGACGGATGAAAAAGGCAAGGATAGTAGGGAGTAGTAACCATGACTTACATTTTTTTATTGGGATTATCAATCGTCTTCTATATTCTCAAAATATATATATATATATATATATATATATATATATCAAAAAAGCAATTTTAAACGGACAATCGATGAATATTCAAGTGAACTCCCTTCACTTAGCCTTGACTTTCTAAGTGGAATTTGGTAGACTTGGTGTTATAAAGAATCCCATAACATACATTCAATTAATTAATTAATCATCAATTAAGCCTCAATCTCAAACTAATCGTAATATAATTACAAACTATTTTTGTGGAGAGAAAATAAAAGAAATCTTACAAGGTAGCCATAGTATCTATCTAAGAGTACTAGCTGTGTCATCACAATATCCCAGTTGAGTGCATTCCACCATGGCACCGTCCACGAGTAACTCTTGGCCCATTGTGTTTCTTGAAATGGAGCTTTCATCTTCAATAATTCGAGTACTTAATTACCTACGTACAATTTTCCATCTGTTCATTATAGCTTGAAGAAACACGTAAGCTTCCCCATATTTGTGATGTTAACCTCATCGTTACAGAAGAGGAATAGCATTTGCTGATCAAACCGCAACAACAAATACAACTTTATAGTAGTGGATCAACTATAATTTATAGTAGTGGATCAAGGTAAGCAACGAACAGAAGTCATGATAGAAGGTACTCATAAAAGAGATACAACATTACGAGTTATTTATCGAAAGGTGGTATACTATATGTTAACTTTCGTACAGGATGACGCAGGCCTCCCAGAAGGAGAGGCGTGGAAAGGTTTGTTCTGGCCGGTGGAGATTAGCCTTCGAGTACAAAGGTAAAAGGAAGCTTGATTAAAAGACCCACTCATCGAGCAAGACGCGATATATGTATATTTGCATGTAACATAATTCGGATTGATTATAACTTTCTTAAAACAATTATGGATATACACTAGGCTGACATCGTTTTTTGAAAATAAAATTACATGTCAATTGAAATATGATGTAAAATGTAGAACCATCAAAGTCCCAAACGCAAACCACTTAGTTAAAAGTCGAATTCACTTAATAAGTCGACATCGCTTATACAAAATCTCGAGCATATGCTGGTGATCATAAATTCCTAAGAAACTTCATCACTGAAAATGTCATCTGAATATACATAATAGAATATTTTCCAATATTCTTTCATTAATTGTATATTTCCTATTTTAGGTAGAATTATAATCTTTTTTGTAATTAGGTTAATTAGTTACCTAGTTTGTATCAAAGTAAATATTCTTGTAACCTTATATATATTGTAAATCATTCTTCAATAAAATCAGGGAATATATTCCTTTATGGTATCAGTAGTCTAAAACTACAAACCCTACTCTAGCCGTCGATACACCTTCTCGACCGCCACCTTTTTTTTCCACGTCGGCACCTAGCCCACGTCGGAACCCTAGCCGCCGACCTCTCTCCCCCCCTATTTTCCCCACGACGGAACCCTAGTTTTTCCCGCTATTCTCCCTCCCTCTTCCTCCTAAATTTTCTTTCCATGGCTGACAAAACCAAATTTCATCCGGCACTTGTCGTAAACAACATTAAAAACTTCATCATTGTGACTCTTGAGATGGAAAAGGGTCAATACTCCTCGTGGATGGAGCTTTTTAAGATCCATTGTCGTGTTTACGAAGTTATCGATTACATCATCCCTCTCACGCCGAAGTCCATAGACGTACCATCGATTTCGACTTCTGATGATGCACACTGGTCTAGTTTGGACGCAGTCGTCCTCTAGTGGATATACGACACGATAGCTAATGATCTGTTGCACACCATTATTGAAACCGATGCCACTGCCCGCCAAACGTGGGAATGTTTGGACAGTATTTTCCACGACAACAAACCTCAACGAGCGTTATACCTTGAAAATCAGTTCAAGGACGTTCATCAAGATGATTTCCCAAACGTGTCTGCCTATTGTCAAGAATTCAAGATGCTTGCCGACCAACTCTCCAACGTTGACGCACCAGCCACTAATCAACGATTGATCATGCAACTCATAGCAGATTTGAACAAATCCTATAATGGCGTTGCCACAATCCTTCAGCAATGCACGCCGCTACCTCCATTTTATGAGGCCCGTTTGAAGCTCATCCTTGAGAAAACCCAGAAAATCAAGCGCAACACCACTCGGTCCAGCATTATCGACGCCGTCCTCACCACCACCATCGGGCCTTCCACCTACGGCAGGGCCTCCCGATCTGGCAACCAGAACTATCGGCCAGAGGACCCGTAACAGTCCACTTCCTCCCGTAACAACCGTGGGAGCAGGCAGTCCAGCAAGGGCCGCGGAAAAAGAAATTCCGGCAACAACGGCGGCGTGAAGGGGCAATCCCCGCTGGCCGAAAATAGCCAGCAGCGACCGCGGCAGTGGAAACAGCCTCCGCCGTGGGCTGTCTACCCGATGTAGGCCACTTGGCCCCACCGTTATGGGCCTCCCCTCATTGCCCATGTACGACATCCTCGTGGACTCCACCTCAGAACTAACAGGCTCAACCTGGCATACTTGGCCCATTTCCACAACAGGCCTACACAGCACAGGCCCCCCTGTCATCGACTTATACACCGACTGACATTGAGGCAGCTATGAGCACAATGTCACTCAATACTCTAGACGAAAATTGTTATATGGACACAGGCGCCACATCTCATATGACAGCATCACAAGATACTCTCTCATCTTATTCCAATTTGAGTAATTTAAATCTGAATATTATTGTTAGTAGTGAACAAGGCATTCCTATATGTGGTTATGGTCATTCCTCCCTATCCCCCCCACATCCACCACTAATCTTAAAAAATATCCTTCATGCCCCTAAACTTATTAAGAATCTAATCTCCGTGCGACGTTTCATAGCTGATAATTGGGTTTCTCTTGACTTTGATCCTTTTGGTTTTAGTATATAGGATTTTACGATAGGAAGACGAATAATGAGATATGACAGCAGCGAATATCTTTACCGTATTTCAAACGCATTCAACAATCCAGCCTTAGTTCCCTCAACCTTTGCTGCTCTTTCGTCTTCCTTATGTCATTCTAGATTAGGATATCCGGGAGACTCTATTTTACGATCCCTTAGGAAAAATAATTTTATTAATTTCAACTGTATTTCTAGGTCTCCTATATATGAATTTTGCATTTTTTGGAAATATGTCAAATTACCATTTTCTAATGTACTTTAATGCATTTCGATATCATACATAGCGATTTCTGGACATCCCCTATTTTGAGTACGGCTGACCATCGATATTATGTGTTGGTTTTGGACGATTATTCCAACTTTTTATGGATTTTTCCAATTGGAAATAAATCTCAGGTCTACCCCATTTTTTCTTCATTTATTGCTTTCATAAAAACATAATTTGAAAAGAGCATTAAATGTTTTCACTGTGACAATGGCAGAGAATTCGATAATAACCAATTCAAACAGTTTTGCTCCAAAAACGGTCTTATCTTTCATTTTTCCGGCCCACATATCCTCCCAAAATGGTAAAGCCGAATGAAAAATCTGAACCATAAACAACCTCATTTGTGCCCTACTTGCTCACGCCTCAACTCCCCCTCAATTTTGGCATTACGCACTCTCCATGGCCACATATCTCCTAAATATAATCTCAAAGAAGTCTCTAGCTCAATGGTCGCCCACCCAAGTTCTGTTTCGTAGGAACCCCTCCTACCAACACTTGCGTATTTTACCTTCTCCATCCGACCACTTATAAACTCTAACCCCAGTCTTCCTTGTGTGTATTTCTGGGTTACCCTGCCAATCATCGTGGTTACTCGTGATATGACTTGTCGAGCCATAAAATTATTATTTCATGTCATATCTTATTTAAATGAGTCTCAATTCCCCTTTGCCTCTCTACACTCGCCACTTCGACATTCATACGACTTCCTAGATGATGACCTAAACTCTCTTCTAATTCACCATTTACGTAGTTCGTCATCCTAGACCCCGGCACCCACCACCACATCGGCCAGTCTGGGACTAGCTGCCTACCCAGTTCTGTCGATGGTGGCCCAGAACAGCCGCCTCAGGGTGATTCCGCAGCCACCTCTTGGCAAATCGAGGTTCGGCCAGTCCCACGGCAAAATTCCCTCCTATCCTGTGCCCTGACACACTCTCAGACCATGGAAACCCATGACATACATGGAATTTATAAACCTAAACGGTTGTTTAGCCTTTCAATTTTAGTTGTCCCTTCTCATGTCCCTCGTAACCCGAATGATGCCTTGTCCGACCCTAATTAGAATGCTACAATGATTGACGAATATAATGCTCTTATTAATAATAAGACGTGGGACCTAGTACTCCGTCCACCTGATGCTAACATTATTTGTTCTATGTGGATTTTTAGACATGAAAAGAAATATGATGGTTCTTTTGAGAGGTACAAGGCTTATCTTGTAGGTGATGGCAGGTCTCAACTGGTAGGAGTGGACTGTGATGAAACGTTCAGCCCAGTCGTACAATCTGCAACTATAAGACCGTCCTCAACACTGCCATATCCAATTCTTAGCCCATTCATCAGCTTGACGTTAAGAATGCCTTCTTACATGGGGATCTTTATGAAAATGGTATATATGCATCAGCCTATGAGTTTCAGGAATCCTATTCCTCGAGATTATGTGTGTCTATTGCAGAAATTGCTCTATGAATTGGAATATGCTCCTTGAGCATGGTACCAGCGGTTCGCCGATTATGTCTCCTCTATAATTTTTTCACACAACAAATCCGATCATTCCCTGTTCATCTACAACAAGGGTACATACATGGCTTACCTATTATTATATGGTGATGACATCATCTTTACCACATCATCTGATGCTCTCCGCCAGTCCATTATGTCTCTCAGTTCTTCTAAGTTTGCTATGAAAGATATAGGCCCCCTAAGTTATTTCTTGGACATCTCTGTCACTCGATATTCTAGTGGCCTATTTCTATGTCAGAAGAAGTACGCCGAAGAGATCTTTGACCGTGCAGGCATGACATATTGCAAACTATCCCACACGCCTATAGGCACTAATTCCAAGCTCAACACCGATTCCGGCCCTTCATATTCAGGCTCGAGTCACTATTGTAGCCTGGTTGGGCCCTGCAGTACCTCACATTCACAAGACCAGACATATCATATGTTGTGTAACAAATCTTCTTGCACATGCACAGTCCGACGGAAGCACACATGCATGCCCTCAAACATATTTACGATACGTCCAATGTACACTTCACTTCGGATTACATCTATACAAGTCTTCGCTCACTGGTCTCACTGCTTATTCTGATGTTGACTGGGGTGGATGTCCTGACATTCGACGCTCCACATCTGGTTATTGCATTTTTCTCGGATACAACCTATTGTCTTAGTCTTCCAAAAGGCAACCTACACTATCCCGATCCAGTGCAGAAGCAGAATACAGAGGTGTTGCCAACGTCATCTCTGAGTCTTGTTGGATTCGTAACCTTCTACTTGAGATTCACTGCCTGATTCAAAGGCAACACTGGTCTACTGTGATAATATTAGTGCGATATATATTTTCGGCAATCTCGTCCAATATCGGCGCACTAAACACATTTAGATGGACATTCATTTCGTTCGCAAAAAAGTGGTTCGTGGTCAAGTTTGTGTCCTTCATATTCCTTCCAGCTATTAGATTGCCGACATCTTCACCAAAGGACTTCCGCACATACTATTTGATGATTTTCGAGCCAATCTCAGTGTTTGAGAACCTCCCGCTTCGACTGCGGGGGTGTAATAGAATGTTTCCCAATATTTTTTTTCATTAATTTTATTAATTGTATATCTCCTATTTTAGGTCGAATTATAATCCTTTTGTAATTAGGATAATTAGTTACCTTGTTTGTATCAAAGTAAATATTTTTGTAACCTTATGTATAATGTAAATCATTTATCAATAAAATTAAGGAACATACTTCTTTAGTAATGATAGTACATAAACAGATTAACCGCATTTCCACCTTAAAATAAATATAAGAATTGGTGACCAAAGTACTAAATTATACTGATGATAATTAAACTTTAGAATATATCATACACGTAATCAAATATCGGAAGGACAACTAACTACACGAACGTATTATATATTAGTTGATTAATATTTGAAGTAGCTGCCACTAATAAGCAATCTCCACGAAATTTACACACTCAACTATAATGCTTATATATATGTAGATGAATTGACATGGATACTATTGAACCATGTCTTGCTAGTAAACTATTTAAAACATAAAATAGTTATAATTGTTGGAAATAAAGCAGTATGGGAATAGTAAATAACTATTACACGTGCTTCAAAAGGATAAACAATAAAGATTACAATAAGAAGTTGTCAATCTTTTAATCTTGTACTAGAACTTCAAATCTGGATCTTGTATTCAGAAATACAAGAACATGAACTGCTACACCTGTGGCTTGTAGAACCGCTGAGAATCTGAACGGTTAGAGTCCTTTGAGTTTCAAGTTCATACCTGAAACACTTAGCTACCAATTAGATAATCACAACACCACCGGATGAGTCGAGAGATGACTCTATGTCTTTAAGACAAGATTACCCCATATTTATGCTTTTACATTAGCGGATAATAGTCTCCCAAGATAAAATAGCAACTAATCAACACTACAAAGCAAATAGGTTGATTCTGACGAAGAAAACAAACATGAAACGATTACTGAAGAGTGGAAATTTAGAGGGAAAAAAAGAACTATTATGGACTGTTCTTGTTCAAGACTTGTCTCTTTCTTTTTCTGTGTTCTTTTCTCCTACTGCCCTCAAATATGTTTCAGGTCTCAATATATAGTGTTTAAGAGGAGGAGAGGTGTTAAGAGGTCTTTTAAGAGGTGTAGTCATGGCCAGAAACGTTTTGTATGTTTTGTACATTTTGTTGTAAGTGCAAAACGTTTCAGATGGTTAATGACATAAAACTATTGGCTTTCTGGCTGCTGGCAGCATTCTTGAACTTCCAGGGACCAAACTGTAAACACTAAACAGTTTGGGGTCCAAAAGATAATATTAGAAGCAGCCCGCAGCCCGCGACCGGACGGGACGGACGAGCGACGATGGCACGCGTGAGGGGCTAGCCTCGAACCCAAGCACACCTAGGTTCTCCCTCCTTCAAACACATGAGTTACCCGTTGGGGTCCCAAACCCTTATCCAATTTTGAGGCTTATAAAAAGAACAATTCTTCATTTTTCCACCAATGTGGTAGATTTATCTCACACCATATTTTCATGGCTCAAACACCTTAGTGGACCAATATCTCTTTCATTTCTTAACAAAATTTGACGATTTTTGACCCTACGGTCATCTACTCACTTAGTAGATTATGCACGTGTGAAGAACCAAAGACTCCAACATGCGGAACCTGAGTATTTAAGTCATTAAAGATGGGTGGACGCAACCCCCATCAAAGGCAAATTTTGAACAATCCCCTCTTGAAAGAGACTTGGTGCACACGGGGTGCCAAACATCAGCAATCTTTTAGCGGAAAGATATTGAATTAGGAGAGGTAGCTTCTGCTTTGAACCTTCCCTAGTTGAATACCACCGGACTTACTTACTGTGCGGTGAACGTGATATCTTGAACCGTCAGTGTTTAGTGTAAGCCAAGACAATGATACCAACACAATAACTCCCCTTATTCATTTTCATTCTTATTGTTCTGTCCGTTATGGACGTGGACACACTTGGATTCTTAAATGCGTTCATTTGAGGCGGCATATCCTCGCACTTAAATAGGTGATCTCCTACAAGGTATCCTGTTATACCCCATTTCATAAGTGTTAGGAATCATTAATAGTTTCCCCAACCTTAACCTCAATCGCTTGAGGATCGTTAAAGGTTTGGAAGCTTAACCTTTACCCACCATGCACGTAGCACTTTAATGTATATCGCGGGATCGGCTTTGGATTCATGTTTCTTTACAGAAATTATCATCTGAAGTGCTCTTGCTTCCACCGAAGCACTCAACTGAACCTTTTGCAGCTTAATTTTCCCATTGAACCAAATTCTTGGGATCTCCAGTCAGTATGGTTGGGTTACCACCGCAAAGGTTCGTATTGTTTGGGTTTTAAGCCCATTCCCCTAGACAGGTAGAACTCTTGATCTTCGGGTAGTCCCTTAGTTAAAGGGTCCGCTCTATTATCATTTGATGTAATCAACGGGAATAACACACGTGGTGATTAACTACCATACGGTCTTATGTCTCCGACAGATATGTCCAGACGTCGTCATTCGTGACCTTCCTGAAGCCGACTGGCTAGCCACAACGTATAACTGCCGAAGGCACGGGTTTCTCCCAGTAAGGAACGTCATCTAAGGAGTCGTGAAGTTACTTAACTTTTTATCGTGCTTTGTTTAAAGCGATAAACTTCGATTCCATCATGAATCGGCCGATGCAAGTTTGCTTAGAGGATTTCAAAGACATACCACACACATCCACTTGTGTCTTTGGTGTTCTTCAAGTCCAATGTCCAGTTTGCATCACTGTGTTCTCCCAGAACCATTGGACATCCAGAATGCCATAATCCATAGATAAGCGAATATTTCAGATATCGTCATATCTTATTTAACGCTTTCTATCAATTATTTTTAGAATCACGAGTGAACCTTAGTTCAACTGATCTACTTTGTAAGCCGATACTATGTCTGTTGTAGTTGTAAAATTCATTGAACTACATGTGATTTGCCATATCTCTCTTGGTATATGGATGCACCATAATTCCAATCAATTCTATGATTCATATCCATTGGTGGCTTCAACGAGACTGTCAACTACCTCACAAATGAGTTTGGAATTAGACCAGTCCGTTAGATGTTTTAGAAATTCCAATTCCTAAGATATCATCTGTAATACCCATATCTTTCATATCGAGACTTTTGTTTCAATATGCTTCCACTTTCAGACTGTTGGTTTTCTAATTTTAGAGTCAATGTTTCTATTGTCAGATTCATTATTTCTATTTCACTTGAAACTTCCAGGACCAAAATGTAAATATTTCAGGGACCAAAAAGAAAGTTCAGGAAGAAGCCCAACAGTCCAACAAACCAACTCTGATCCTCCCCTTCCAACTCTCTGGTTAGGAAAACTGTCTCAACATCTATGTCACGCAAGACTGCAATGGTCCTGGATGTTAAGCTATTCATAGGGGAGCACATGTCCAAGTAGCCGAGGCCTTATACTCGACAGTAGATCCATCTACTTTGTACTCAATTTGAGTATCCACTTTTACAACTCAAAGGTTCTTTTTCCGGAGGAAGGTAAACCATTACACAAGTATGGTTCTATCTGATGGAATCTATTTTTCTCTCTGCAGGTTCTTTCCAAAGCAATGCTTCTGGAGATGACAATTCTTTGTTAATTGTCCATGGTTCATTCTTAACCATGCAAGCTAGAAGGCGTGGAACAAGTCTTTTGTCCCCTCTTTGCTCCGTCTCGGTTCAACATCTATAATCCTTGAGTTCTGTAGATCTGGAACGTTAAGTTCCGGATAGTCATCAACTTTTGAGTCCTGTAGATCTGGAACGTCTAGTTTCGGACAATCAGGCACTCGTGGGTTCTTGTTAACCTCGAGCAATTGTTTCTTTTTCCTTCTCAAGGAAGGAATTCAACATTCTTTGCTCCAAGAGGCGATAAGCACTACTGTTATTTGCAGATTCAGTGGATATGCAATCTACAGTCTTAGGTCCAACTTAACCTATTTCGGTATTTCAACCTCTACCAAGTCACCCCACATCACAACATTTGTAGGTGGGATCATTTCCATGTTCACATGGAGGGTTATCCTTATCCGTATGCAGTGTTCTTCTGAGAATCGCATTAGCGGTAAGGATTGCCTTGCCCCACATATTTTGGGCGTACGACTCTGTTCTTGGCTAACACTGTTAGACTAAAGTGAGTAAGGAATAGTCGTTTGATAAACGATGCTTCACATTCTCCCCCTCTATCACTCTGAATTCCTCAATCCGCAGGCTTGGTTGATTTTCAACTTCTGCTTTGTAGCGCATATCCACTTCAACAGCTTCATCTTTGCTTTTCAACAAACAAAGGATGCAATACGTTGTACCATCGTCAATGAAGGTCACAAAGTACTTGTCTCCCCCTCTATTTTATACAAACTTCAAATCACCCATGTAGGTGTGACTAAGTTCTAGATGAGCGGTGCTTCTTTCGTTATTCCTTTGATGGAATGGAAAGGTGATTTTTCCTCTTCGCCCACCTTACATTCATTTTGAGGGTTTATGTCGACAGAAGGCAACAATCTCAACTTCATTAGATTTTGAATGACTTTCTATTTAACGTATCTTAATCCATGATGACATAGATGCACGAATTACAAATATATCATTCATTTGGTTACAAACATACTGTACCATTCTTAGTTATTACAGACCTGTTGGACTAGTCTCAAACCAGTTTGACCAACAACATCCCTGAAACCAAGTTTAGGACATGTATCACCTCCTTTTAGAGTGATCCTGTTTCATGAAGTCCTTTTTAAGGAAAACCTCTCCAACCCCTTCTACTTTAGAGGCGGCGACGGCCCGCATGTGGGGCTAGCCTCGAACCCAAGCACACCTAGGTCCTCCCTCCTTCAAACACATGAGTTACCCTTTGGGGTCCCAAACCCTTATCCAATTTTGTGGCTTATAAAAGGAACAATTCTTCATTTTCCCACTGATGTGGTAGATTTGTCCCACACCATATTTTCATGCCTCAAACACCTTACTTAGTGGACCAATATCTCTTTCATTTCTTAACGAAATTTGACGATCCTTGGCCCTACGATCATCTACTTACTTAGTAGATTATGCACGTGTGAAGAACCAAAGACTCCAACATGCGGAACCCGAGTGTTTAAGTCATTAAAGATAGGTGGACGCAACCCCCCATCAAAAATAATTTCCAACAATAATAGTACTAACAAATTATAGGAGAATCATATCATATCTAATGGACTGCGATAAAAGCTAGCTATTGGCTTTGCCACATCATTTTTCGTTAGCTACATAGTCTGAAATGTTGGTGATGACACTGTCATCACATCTAACCTTTTTGTTTCTCGTTCGACACTCATTATACATAGATTCATGTTGAAAAGTATACCGCACTCACGAGGATAAAGTATACTATCTAATAAAGATGACTCTGTACTCAACAAGGCTCGAACCTCAGACCTTTAGTTAAAAATAAAGGATTCATTTAACACTCCACCAAAATCCTTGTTTGTCATCACATCTAATCTATTTATGATTTTTTGAAAATGATGCTTTTTAATTTATGTGTCTTTCTTTCTTTAAGACTACAAGATGCAAAATATATTTTTGGTGCGTTGTACACGCTTTTGGTTTAAACGACAAAATTTAATTTAATTTAATTTTTAAATATTATATCTAACTAAGCTAAAACACATAAAATGAAGCGAATCGGATTCCTTTACTTTTTAATACTCCTCCTTTCTCCCTCTAACATAGCGTATGCCTAATGAGCTAAGCGCTAACGAAGCTTACAGTCGAAATACTACTCTCCCATTGGCTATACATTTTTTTGCAAAAACATTCCAAGTCTTTTTTTGCATTTATGATATTTCCAACATTTCAGGATATAAAATCTTACGTCATCAATGGATTGGCTTTGCTGATGCCCATCAAGCCTTATTTTCGAGAAATTAACTCATATAACAGCCCATAATTAATCTAAACTTAAAATAAACGTATTTAATTTTCTTTTCCCGCTTTACACGTTTGGGAATAATTATTTTCTTTTCTTTTTTTAGCAGGATAATAGAGTACCATTAATATCTAAGCCTACAATTTAGGAAATAGTATTACTAACTTTAAGCCATTATTTCCTTCTTTCTAGCCTTTATTTAAGTTAAAAGTTTTATCCTCATACAACTTTTCCGTACATAACCCTAACCCAGTCCCACAACTTCTTCAATATTCATAAACCCACATCTCCGCATTCTTATCAAAATGTTTGGCGAGTACTTTCTGATTCTTGCAATAAAATTATTTTTTTCCAACCAAATTCGCTGATCTTCATTCATCATCGTTAGTTGTATAATTATTGTTATTGGAGATGAAAGGCAGAACTTGTGTAATCAGTGTATAATTACTGTATAACATGTATATAATTCGAGTGTATATATTATATATTAATTATACATTGATTTATGCATATTTATATTGTGATTATATATATTAATTTATGCATTTATTATACATGTATAAATTTTCTAGAATTGTTGTGTAACTCGAGTGTATATATTATATACTAATTATACATTGATTTATGCGTTTATTGTACAGTGATTATACTATAATTTATGCATTTATTATACATATATAAATTTTCTACAATTTTTGTGTAATTTTTGTGAAGAGATGGTAATTTTATTTTGCTTTCTTTCTTCCATATTTTCTCAAGTTCAGAATTTTTGTGAAGAGATGTTAACTTCTTTTTTTTCTGGTGAAAAATGCCAAATAAAGTTTTTTGAAATTTTTTAAAAAAAAGTTGTGAACCTGAATGATAATTTATACATTATTAATATTATTATACAACAAATATATCATGACTGATGTGTTAAAATCAGTGATAAGTTAGATATATCCAAAATATAAATATAAGAGATTTATAACCAATGTAATGATGTATACCATATTATTGTTATATGACATCGTAACAATGTACTATATTTTTTACAATTGTGCACATCATGATATTTTTACATCATTAATATTTATTGTGTCAATGAAATTGTAAAATTTGTATTAATTGTCATTTCATTCCCAAAAGAGTGGAGCATATAGATAATAAATCACGATCAAATCAGATTATCTGATTTCATTAAATATGTTTCTTTCTCTTTATCTATTTTAGTTAAAAATCTATTTGATAATTAATGATTTATTTGTTAGAAAAATTAGTGGGATTGTATGTTGGCAGATTGCTTAATGGAATCAAACTCCCCGAAATTTAAGCTAACGAGAGATATCAAATTTCTTTCCTTTCTTGTTTAAAAATTACTTACTACCAAAGTTTATGACTACATAATTTTATGGCTAGAAAAAGTAAGTTACACTATTGGGCTTGGCTAATTATGTTTTAGCCCTTATTTAATGAGGTTTTGGCATTGTTTGATTATTTGGAATTGATTCGTTAACTTTCCCTAGTGCAATGGTGGCTGTAAATAAACTAAGTACTAATAATGATCCAGAACTAAAATACCAGATACTTTAATCCACTACAATTTGTAGTCTACAAACACGATGAAAATATAGATGTGTAAAAAAATCTTCACCATTTTTGTAATTTAATCTGTAATACTAGCATATTACTTACCACATATATTTAAAACCAAGTGAGGTGACGAGGACGACAAAGTACTGGTGGAGGAAGCGCATATTACGCGGAGGTGGCAGACTTACTTCCACAAACTCTTGAACGAAAAAGGAGATGGAGACATTGTGATGGGAGATCCGGAGCATTCTGGTAGGCACGGGGATTTTGGATATTGTAGAAGCATTAAGGTTGAGGAGGTTACATGTGTTATTCGCAGGATGAGCAGGAGACGAGCGACCGGGCCTGATGAGATTCCAGTTGAATTTTGGAAGAGCGTAGGCAGGGCTGGTTTGGAGTGGCCGACTGAGTTGTTTAACGTCATTCTTAAGACGGCAAGAATTTCCGAAGAATGGAGGTGGAGTACAATGATTTCCTTGTACAAAAACAAAGGTGATATCCAGAGTTGCAACAACTATAGGGGTATCAAGCTGTTGAGCCACTCTATGAAAGTTTGGAAAAGAGTCGTGGAGAAGATGGTGAGGAGAGACGTGTCTATTTCCGAAACCAGTTTGGATTCATGTCGGGGCGTTCGACTATCGAATCCATTAATCTTATTAGGAGGTTGGTGGAGCAGTATAGAGAGAGGAAGAGAGACTTGCATATGGTTTTCATCGACCTCGAGAAGGCATACGATAAAGTCCATGGGGAGGTTCTATGGAGATGTTTGGAGGTTAGAGGCGTACCTATAGCGTACACTAGGGCGATCAAGGATATGTATGATGGAGCCAAGACTAGAGTACGGACAGTAAGAGGAGACTCGGAGCACTTCCCAGTGATGATGAGGCTGCACCAGGGATCAGCTCTTAGCACATTCCTATTTGCTTTGGTGATAGACGGACTGACGCGACAAATCCAATGAGAGGTACCATGGTGTATATTATTCGTAGATGACATAGTCCTGATTGATGAGACTCGCAGTAAAGTGAACACCAAGTTGAAGGTTTGAAGACAGACTCTGGAGTCTAAAGGGTTCAGGTTGAGTAGGACTAAGACAGAATATTTGGAGTGCAAGTTCATCAACGGGAACGACCCCGAGACAAGCGTGGAGGTAAGGCTTGGTACTCAGGTCATTCCAAAGAAAGTAAGCTTCAAGTACCTAGGGTCTATTATCCAAGGGAATGAAGAGATTGATGAAGATGACACACATCGTATTAGGGCAGGATGGATGAAATGGAGGCTCGCATCTGGAGTCTTGTGCGACAAAAATGTGCCACCAAAACTTAAAGACAAGTTCTATAGGGTGCTGGTTAGACCGAGTATGTTGTATAGGGCGGAGTGTTGGTCACTCAAGACTTCGCACATACAAAAGATGAAAGTTGCGGAGATGAGGATGCTGAGATGAATGTGTGAGCATACAAGGAGAGATATAATTAGAAATGATGATATTCGGGAGAAAGTGAGAGTGGCCTCGGTGGATGATAAGATGTGGAAAATGAGGTTGAGATGGTTTGGGCATGTGCAGAGGAGAGACACAGATGCCCCAGTGCAGAGGTGTGCGAGGTTAGCTATGGACGGGTTCAGGAGGGGTAGAGGTAGGCCGAAGAAGTATTGGGGAAAGGTGATTAGACGGGATATGGCTCAGGTGCAACTTACCGAGGACATGACCTTAGATAGGGGGTTGTGGAGGACACAAATTAGGGTAGAAGAGTAGTAGGTACTCGAGCATAGTCCTACTTATGCTTACAAATTGATAGTTGTAGTGTTATTATTGTAGGCCCGATTAGCCTATCACACTTATAGACACATTATTACTTTATAATCCACTGTAGTTTGATTTCAACTACTATGTGTTCTTTAGTGTATTTTGTTTAGCTTATTTAATTGTGATAGCTACTGCTCTCTTTTGTTCGAATGCACTTTATACTGCTTTAATTCCTTATCTGAGTATGGATGTTTCTCCTGCTTTACTCTTTACTCTTGCTTTGTTTTGATTGCCTTGCTTGTGATTATGCTTTGTCTTGAGCCGAGGATCTCCCGGAAACAATCTCTCTACCTACCAAGATGGAGGTAAAGTCTGTGTACACTCTACTCTCCATATACCCCACGATGTGTGATCTTACTGGATATATTATTGTTGTATATATTTAAAATTTCATCAATACTTATGAAATAGAAGGACATTCAATTCCACTGACTAAATTATGTTTCAGTTATATATTCTGTTCTTATTCCCAAGCATAGCTCAATTTTTTGCCTATATAAAGCCATTCAATGCCTCCTCTTATACCCCAAAACCAAATTAAATCAATCTTCCTTTCTCACTTTTTCTCATAAAATATCTAATTTCTTCCCTCCCAGGAAAAAAATATGACGACACAGAAAGAAAGACTTTGGGTTTTAGCTTTAGTTACAAATTGCAAATCTTTCAACCCGATCAGCTCCTTATACTTCCCGCTTGTTTTCCTTTTTGTCTGGTTAGTCATGCAGATGCTTTACTGGTCTTACCCTGGTGGTCCAGCTTGGGGTAAATATAACAAACTGCCAAAATATTTGCTAGTGAAAAATCCAATACCTGGCCCGAGAGGTTTTCCTCTGATCGGTAGCATGAATCTCATGACCGGTCTAGCACACCAAAAAACTGCATCCATGGCCGAATTTTGCAAAGCCAAACGTCTCATGTCTTTCAGCCTAGGCGAAACGAAAGTTATCGTAACGTGTAATCCAACAGTAGCAAAAGAAATACTGAACAGTTCAACGTTCGTTGAACGTCCAGTAAACGAGTCAGCTTATAAACTAATGTTCGATAGAGCAATTGGTTTTGCTTCTTACGGGGTCTATTGGCGAACACTTAGAAAAATTGCATCCACACACATGTTTTGTCCTAAGCAAATTAAATCATCCGAAGCTCAACGGTTTGAAATCGCAAAACAAATGGTCGCGATTTTGGAAAGGAGTTCGTTCCTACGGGTTAGGGATGTGTTGAAAAAGGCTTCTTTGAATAATATGATGTGCTCTATTTTTGGGAGAAAGTATAGTCTTATCAATTGTTGTAACGAAGAGACAGAGGAGGTGAGCGAGCTTGTTGATGAAGGTTACGAGCTTTTGGGAATGCTTAATTGGTCTGATCATCTTCCTTGGTTAGCTGAATTTGATCCACAGAAAATTCAACGGAGGTGCGAACAACTAATGCCTAAAGTGAATCGGTTCGTGGGCCGGATCATCGACGAGCACCGAACTGAACCGAGTAGTGTTCACCGTGATTTTGTGGGCGTTTTGCTATCTCTTCAAGATTCCGAGAGATTATCGGATTCTGATATGATCGCCGTACTCTGGGTAAGCAACCATATATATGAAACAGAATAAGACAAATATAACGAATCAATTTTAGTCTCCCTAAGTGATTACAGTGCATCTCTTTGCTTTCTTAGGTTATGTTTGGTACCAAAGAAAATATTTTTGCACTTTTAGTTGGTTAAAATTTTTGAAAATTATTTTCTGCAGAAAAATAAGTTCCTTAAAAGTGATGAAAGTGACTTCTCTAACAAAAATAACAAAAATAAATTATATTCCAAGTTCATTATCTCCTCCCCACCCACTTAACACCCCCAACCCTTGACCAGTTGGAGTAGTGAAAGATTTCGCTAAGGATGTTTACGATTTAATATATATGTATAAAAAATATTTTTTGATTTATATACGCACTATAGTTTTCTATATATACAGTATAATTTTTTCGAGGAAGGGTGTTCAATTGACCATCCTTCACTCTACTCGGCTACGAAACTGCCCTTTGACCTCCCACTCCGCCACCCCGAAACCGCAGTCCCAACCCCATGCCACTTTCATAGTGTTTTGCTAGATTATATATATATACATATTTTGGAAAATATAGTTTTTTGGCTAACTTATCAAACACTAGAAAATAAGTAAGAAACCACTTGTTTTTTCAAGAAAACATTTTCTTTCGTACCAAACACACCCTTAATTTAAGAATCTTTTTTCTTTTTTGAATTCTGAGATATATCCAATCCAAGATTAATGCGCTGATCACTTCTTAAATAAGCCGTCAATGATTTTCATAAATTCTCTTATTCTGAAGCAATTACTTGTTCTTCTTCTTTTGATTTTTAAGAGGGAATAAATGGATTCTTGAAATAAACTTGTCTAAAATAAATTTGGAAAAAGAATTTCAAACAAGTGCTCTTAGTTTCACTTACAATACTATCTTTCTCTTCTAATTTTATGTTGTCACATATATGCAGGAGATGATATTCAGGGGAAGTGACACGGTGGCAGTATTAATAGAATGGATACTAGCACGGATGGTACTTCATCCTGACGTTCAGTCAAGGGTACAAGAAGAGCTAGACAGGGTTGTCGAAAGATCGCGGTCCGTAATGGAGTCCGATGTAACGAACATGATTTATCTGTCAGCTGTAGTGAAAGAAGTACTTAGGTTGCACCCTCCGGGTCCACTACTGTCCTGGGCCCGTCTAGCGATAAAGGACACGACAGTAGATGGGTATCACGTACCTGCAGGAACCACGGCTATGGTGAACATGTGGGCCATCACGAGGAGTGCAGAAGTTTGGACAGATCCACTTGAATTTAAGCCCGAAAGGTTCATGAATGAGACCGAGCATGTGGATTTTTCAGTGTTGGGGTCTGACCTGAGACTGGCACCATTTGGTTCTGGAAGGCGATCTTGTCCTGGAAAGACACTGGGCTTGACCACTGTCACTTTTTGGGTGGCATCATTTTTGCATCAATTTAAATTCATGCCTAGTGATGGAACCAAAATCGTTGATTTGTCTGAAGTACTACGGCTTTCCTGTGAGATGAGCAACCCACTGACAGTGAAGGTGCAACCAAGACGCGTTCTATGAAGCTCCAAGCCAAAGCAATCGCCTTGAAATGTAAGTAATTAAATTCCCCTATAAGTTGTTTACACTACCATCTGTCTTTACTGTATTGTATTGTTACTTTAAATAAGAAGTATGTTCTAATTGTTAGTATTTTATATTTATTGTAATGTATTATTAAATCCATTGTTAAGTGACCAATTTATGTAATAATTAATTTAGTATAATTGGTTGGTTGTGTTATTTTTCTCTCTTAATTCTGCCTATGGATGTAGAGACGATGGTTAAACCAAATCAAGTTCAGCTAAGACGTAGATGAGACTCGACATAGATATCATTTCTCCCGTTCATGTGTGTGGTCCCATTTTTGTGGTGCGCACACACATATATATATATATATATATATTGAAAATATTCATTACAATTTATAAGCAATTTGGATACACTAAAGAAATCATAGTACAAAAATTAGATAATGCGATAAAGAGATTTCAAACTGTTAGTTTTCCGATGAAATCGGTTCTAACCAGAAACACAGTTAGAGATTTGTATTTTAGGGTTTAAAGACAAGTGAGTCGTATCCGATCCGAAAAATCCCTTGAAGAGTCCAGTTTTGAATGATAAAAGTAAGAAATAAATAGATAAAATAAATAAGTAAACTAAGACTTAGAACAGATAACGGTCATGATGACGGGACTACGTTGATGTCATTATGCCTACGCGCGCCGCGACACTCTAATCTAGGAAGGTTGATATGACGGGAGTTGTTGGGGATGAAAGTAGTTGTAGGATGCCTCTAAGTCATTTGAATCTCCGGATACACCAATCTGTCCGGGGGCATTCTTTACCCAATACTGATAATCCCCCACTTTCCGAGGCCTATGACCTCAAGGGCCTGGGAAGTGGAAGAGTTTTCTGCTCTTGACACTTATCTTGTTACATTATTTCTTGAACTTAGTGCGTCAGTTCAATCGATTAACCTTCTCCGCATGTTGACTCCTTGCATTAAATGCTCTATCGCCCCTGCGAAACCCGCTTTACACGCGTCGTGCATCTAACCATGTCTTTCCCATGGTGATTGGATCGATAATAATGGCATAATTTCCTTCCTTTTAGGCGAGACGCTGCATCTTTTCTTATCTTCTTATATAAAACTCAACATATCGGAAATCTTACTCACTTTCTTCTAATCTCTATCGTTTTCTTCCCCTGTAAAAAAGAACAAACCCTTTACCCCTTTTTCCTCAAATTTTCAACTCATGTCTTCCGATTATTCTATCGCGGTTGTGCTACTGCCCGGGCTCAAAACCTTACCCACAGTGATTCTGATATCTCCATTCACCAAGTACCCATTGGAGTTCGCTGGCCGCCGGCCAGCAGAACTTCAAAAAAAAATATCCCGTCAACTGTTTCTACCTCTCAACAGGCCAACTCGTACATCCCTAGTAATTGGTCTATTTTAAAAGATCTTAAGAAGCGTGAGACCCCATTAATCCAAAACATGAGGGGGACTGGCTGGCCAGTATGTACAAATCTTCTATATGTGGCCGCTACCTCACTCAAGTGAAGATAGACTGCGGCTGGACAACCATCGAGGTGCTCCTGCCAAAGGAAGGAGAGGACATTACCTCTCACCAGTGGGGGTACTCCTTCGTATACACTTATAACTTTTCATTGAAGGTGAGTGGTTCTATTGACTCCGTGATCCTGGAGTTTTGCAAAAAAAACAACATATTTCTGGCTCAAGTCGGACCAGCAGTGTGGAGAACGGTCGCGTGTCTCCGGTAACTCTCTTCCCAAGTGGGGGAGGACTTTACCCTTTCCCATTTAATTCGTCTCTATTCCCAAAATATTTTCAGGGTGAGGGTTATGCAGTTGACCCGCCGTGGTTAAAATACTTTGATTACTAATCTGATGATGACTCCGACAGGGGATAGACAGAAAGACACGTCATTATTACAATTGTAGATTTGGTCAACCCGCCGGAGGCCACCATCCTAAAACATTGGAATTTTCATCATAAGTCTTTTGCCTATGTATCTTTCTTGTGCTCTACTTTTCTAATTTTGAGTAAAGTCTCTAAATTCTGCCTCTTTTTCTATTTCAGCCATAACGTGGAAGCCAGATCCAGTGTCGGTTCAGGCACGATGGGTCTAGAAAATTCATAATTTTGTGCCTCCTACTCTCCGTACGTGGAAGGATATCGTGACAAGAAACAATTGGAAGGCTAAGAATCATGGTCTTCCTAAAGGAGCATTGACCCGGACTTTGGCATAAGTTCCCTAGGATCCGGATGTTGCCTTGCAACAGGTTATGCAGATTGCGTTCTAGCTGGGCCGAAATCTGAGGGTGGTTCTCTCGGCCGGATCAAAGAGATCATTATTCCCATCCTCCTCTCCCCCGACCAAGAGAAGTAGGTCAGAGGTCTAGGGTCAAGGTGGCCATGGGTCAGCCCCAGCTGCTCCTGTCGCTCCCAAAGTGGTGATTAACATGGAGTCCGATGCTTGTGAGGAGGATGATGATTCAATCCCGGGGCTCTCCCATAAGAGGGTCGCTAGGTTATAGGCTACCACCACCAGCTTTTTTCAGAGAATTGGAGAGCAAACAAAATGAACTCCTACACCCATTTTTCCCTCGCCCATGTTAAGGCTGGAGGTAACATCTAGGGTTCTGTACGCATTCAATGCGTTCCGTCCTCATCCCGAGCTTCTCCTCTGATGGTTTTCCAAAGGCAGGCTCCTATGTCACGAGTCTTGAGGTCTGAGGTTTGATCCAAGCACTAGGATACGGCTCGAGGGTTCTTGAAGCTCTTGCAGGTCATGGTTGTCTTACACTTATCTAGCCCCGATCTGCAATCCTTTGTCTTGTCGACAAGTCATTTTCACCATCCCCCAATAATGCCACCTTCATTCTCTACTGGTAAGGGTTGCGAATTATTTGAAGTCATTGGCCAACGAGAACGATAAAGAGAAAATAAAGGGTGTCTCTGGGACTGCCTGCTCAATGCTGGTGCTCACGCGGCTGCTCAAATATATGAGTCTTTTATTCATTTTGTTCTTTCTCAATGCTGGAGATCTTCCTTTTGTTCTTTTCCTCTATGAATACAACTCTTAGTTTTTCTTTTGATTTCATCTCAAGTGAGCCTTTTGACCATGGAGGGGCTCCAATGAAAGCTTGCTAGGGAGAGGGAGAAAATGCTAAAGTATCAGAAGCTGTGGGAGTGCCTCCTGGCCTTAGAGAGCTAACTGATTTCTATGGATCATTTGGAGGTCAGGCTGGCCCAGATGGAGCAGGATAGGAAGATCCATAGTGAAGAGGCAGCCAGGTTCCATTCTGAGATTTTGGAGCAACAGAAGAAGTGCGCCAAGCACCAGGATCATTTGGCCATTATGGTTCAAAGAGAGATATGTCTGGTGGAGCAAGTCCATACCATAGGGATAGAATTGGTTGTTTGTCGAAGGGACAAGGCTTCTGTCTTTTTGGGGGGAGGTATCAGAACTGGATAGTTCGGTAGTAGGATCATCTTGAGAATAATAAAGACCTCAACGAGACCAATAGTTCTCTTCAGGAAGCACTACAAAAGGTCTGTACGTATGATACAGATGTCATTATACAACAGATGAAGATGGATTTCATCTTTGAGAAAACCCATATTGTGTACCAGGCTCGCACGATTACTCTTCAGGAGGCCTGAGATGGGACAATTGATGTTGATGTTGAGTTAGACATTTCACTGAAGGTGGAAAATATGGCTTACAATGCCCTGCCTACTTGACCCCTGACTAAGGAGCTAGTCCAAACTTCAGACAGTGAAGGTTGGTCTGATGAAGGAGAAGAGGAGGCTCCGACGGAGTTTGGGGAGCACCCGTCAAAGAGGTGATGAAGAAAAGAGCCCTCTCAGGGACCAACTATCTGCTCCTGCTTCGATATGCAAAGCCCCGGTGAAGTATCCGGGACCCCAACAACTGTTGCTTTAGTTTGGTACTCCGTTCGCGGAGTTCTGTGTTTTTGGGCGTGTTGCCATGTTTCTTATTTTTGGAAAACACTTGCATTATTTTGCTACTGGTATTGCCCTTATTTTTAGGCTTTTCTTTTGATTGTATGACAATTTGCCTGCGTTTTTGTAATGTCTCTGCCATGGGCAAATGCTTTAAGTTGATTTGATCGGGCCCCACGCGGGGAGGGGGGCATTTACTACTGCTTGCTAATGTGGTTATGTTGGTATTTTTTGTGGTCGGGTGTGAAGATTACCCGGTCTTTAGAAGAGGAGCAGTTCAACCATAGGGATCCTTCCACCCAAGGATCCCCTCATTAGGACTATGTTCTATAGCAATTTCGAACGCTTGTGTTTAGGTTCCACGACTGCTTCGTTCTTTCCTTATACGTATGGTGTTCTGTGTAGTCACTTACCCCAATTTGGGAATGTTATTTCTGGCCACATATTTTATGATCAGGGATTAAATTCATCCAATTCATAATAAAAAGAGAGGCCCCTTTGTTTTATGATGAGGAGGAGGACGTCTAGACCTCATCTTATATTGCCATAAGGTTATGTGTCCTTCATTCTCTGAGGCTCACAAGCCATGTCGTGTGTTTGTGGTAGATATTATCGGGTCCGGGAGGATGTGTTCATACCAACAACTTTAGAGTGTAATAAGTGTGGCTTAGAACCCTTTTCTTATTCATGATATTTTGAAGTGTAGGCTCGCGTACATATGTGTTTCTTTGTAAAATATTAATAATAAAAAAGGAAACTAGGGATGGAGTCATCGACTTCTGGGAGCATGTGTGAATCTCTCCCTATTTTGAGTTAGAAATTCTGGAGGGGTCCTTTAGAGTAATATGATTTACAATCGTTTCCTCGTTAAAACCCTTACCGGAATAAACCCTATTAGGGAAAAAACTCGATCAAGGAAAAGAGTGCAATACATATTTTCCGTTCTTCGTCTGCTCCACTCGAGATGTATTATTTCTTCAGTTAGTCCCAGTCTTGACGCCAGTGCCAGTCTTGACGCCAGTCCCAGTCATATGATCGAAGGGTTAGGAAGACAGGAAAATAGGAAAATGGCAGACTCATACCTGCGACCTTCAAGGTTGTATTGTGGGGGCGAAATCGTTTGCGATTTTCGGTGGACTTTGCGTCCGTATCATCAAACAGAGTTGATATGTTAGATCATACACTCTTATCTCGGTCGACCACTTGGATAGCCGAATTGTGAAGTTCTTCCCTTATAACAAAGTTTGTAGTGGGGCACTTATAACTACCGCCACCGGATGGCAATGAAAATATAGTCGTAACTTGCGTGTGGCCGTGATGAGGGCTAGTGCAAACTTCTCTATATCTGGACACTTGGACTCCGCTCCGGTTAATGTTTTACTTGCGTAATAGATAGAGAGTTGTGTTTATCCCTCTTCTCTTATTAAGGCAACGCTGATCAATATTTCCAAAACCGTCATGTATATGAGCGGACATTCCCCTTCTTTTGGTTTTGCCATCATGTGAGGGTTAGCCAATTAACCTTTAAGGTCTTGTAGGCTTTGGTAGAACTCTTACGTCCACCAGAACTGGTGATCCTTTTTCAAAATTTTAAAAATTTATGACACCGATTGGTCGACTGAGACACAAATCTCCATAGGGACGCAATCTTTCCTGTCAACCTCTATACCATCTTGACGTTGTTTAATTTAACCGACATTTCTTGGATGGCTCTGACCTTAACGGGATTCATTTCGATGCCGCGTCCTGAAACCAAGAAACCAAAGAATTTTTCAGACCAGACTCAAAAGGCACATTTCTCCAGATTTAACTTCATATCGTGGCGATGCAAGACGTCAGAAGTTTCTGTAGGGAGGCCAGGTGAGTTTCTGCCTCTCGTGATTTGACCACCATGTCATTAATGTAGACCTCTATGGTCTGACCTATTTGTTTTTTGAACATCTTGTTTACCAACCTTTGGTAGGCCGCTCATACATTTTTAAGACCAGAAGACATTACATTATAATAAAAATTACCATTGTTGGTCATGAAAGAGGTTTTTCTTGATCCTTCGGATGCAGGCTAATTTGGTTATAATCGGAGTATGCATCAAGGAAACTGAGCAGTTCGTGCCCTATCATGGCTTCGATCATTTGATCGATGTGTGGCAAAGGGAAGAAATCATTGGGACATGCTTTATTTAAATCTTTGAAGTCTACACACATCCTACATTTATTAAGTTTCTTGGGGACTACCACAATGTTGGCCATCCAATCGGGGTCTTCCACTCTCCGCACTGACCCTATATTGAGCAAGCGTGCTACTTCCTCTTTCACAAATTGATCCATGACGGTGGATATTAGCCGTTTCCTCTGTGTCACATGGGTGTGATTGGGATCAGCACTCAGCTTGTGGATAGCTATTTCTAGAGGGATCCCTATTATGTCAAGGTGAGACCAAGCAAAACAATTAGAATTAACTTTTAAATAATTTAAAAATACGCTTCTTAGCTCGGGCGAGAGCTCTGAACCTATGTATACCTTATTTTTTGGGTTTTCCTTAAAAATTATTGTGCTTTCAAGCTCATATATGGTAGAATCCATAGGGTCCTTATCTGCCGACATGACGAAGACCTTCGAGATAGCCTGATCCGGATGTTTTTCTCCTGCAGTCCCTTGCTTCATATGTTTGTCTTTTCTTCTTCCAGATGCCCCACTTGGGTCCGGTGTCTGTAATTCATGTTTGTCCATCTTATTTCCTCGTGGTTCTGCAACTACCAAGGCGTATTCTATCCGAGATGCATTAGGATTTCCCCTATTTTCGCCGACCCCCCAGGGGTGGGGAATTTGACCTTCTAGTGGAAGGTTAAGAGGACCGCTTGCATTGCATTTAGCCATGGTTGCCCCACTATCTCATTGTAAGCCATGTCATCAAACATGAAATAGAAGGTCGTATCCTACTCCATGCCATTGGCGTGCACCGTTAACTCAACTTCTCCCATTGTCAACTTATTTGACATATTAAAGCCTGTCAGTACCTTAGTTATTAGGGCGACAAATTCGTCCACCCGCGTCTCTTTTAGAACACGCAACTAGATGATATTCACTAAGCTCCATGGATCAATCAAAACACGCTTAATAAGGGATTTGCTAATTACTAAAGATATTACCAGAGCATCATTGTGAGAGGAGTCAAGGTCCACTTGGTCATCACTAGAGAAAGAGATATCTCTGTTTCCCATGGGTTCTTGGATGCGACTCGTGATTATGACAAAAATCTTGGATTTCCTTATTGATGTATATGTAACCTTGTTCACCACCTCTGCTTCGGAGATCATGTTGATAGTGTGAGTGGGCTGAGGTGCTTTGTTTGATTTTTGTCCGATGTTCCTACTCAGGTTAAGCTTCGCCTGGTCGCTAATGTACTCTTTCAAGTGTCCTACCCATAGCAGTTGCACCACATCAATCCTTAGATTTGTGCAATCCTCCATGGTATGTTCGTGTGTCCTATGAAAATGACACCACATCCATGTGTTTCTTTATCCAGATTTATGCTCATGTCGTTCGGGAACTGTTTCTTTCATGGTTTTCATCACCGCCACCAGTTTTGTTGCGTTTATGCTGAAGTTGTGATCAGATAGCTTTGGGGGGCCAGTCCCCCTTGGTACCGGTGCTTTGGGTCACCGAGGGCCTCACACCATGAAAACCTAGTGACTCCTGCTGCTACCCCAATTTGCTCTAGAGTTAGGAAATCTTCGAGCGTCATACGGCTCGAAGCGTCCCCCATTTATGGTGTTAGTGCTGAGCCCTTAACCTAACCTTTTTAAGGGGCGACTGCTCATGTATACCGGTGTTGCTACCTGCTGGTCCTCCTCAATTCGCATCTTAGCAGTATATCTGAGGCTTATCTCGCTCCATATCTTGCCGGGAACTCCCTCAGGCTTTCCTTTAGCGTCTTGGAAGCATTTGAACTACTCGGGTTCAACCCATCTGCAAACGCAGTTGCAGCCTAATTTTCCAGGATGACCGACAACAACATTATTTCCCTTTGGAACCTAGCTACAAATCCCCATAGCAGCTCATCTCCCCTCTACTTTATTGTGAACACATCGTGCTTGTGTGTTTCCACTCTTCGGGCCCCTGTGTGATCCTTAACAAACGTATCTGCAAGAGTAGCAAAAGAATCAATAGAATTTTTAGATAAATAAGTATACCATGAGAGTGCTCCCTTTATAAGAGTTTGGCTAAATCTTGTTAGCATACTCGTGTTGCTTGAGATCGTGTCCAACGATGGCTGCTTCGAAAGTCACGATATGCTCATCTGGATTGGTAGTGCCATCATATTTTGGTATGTTAGGCATCTTGAACTTCTTGGGGATGGGGATAGGGGCTGCACTTTCTAGATACAGCAATACCACATATCTTCTAGCTCTCTCGCCTTTTATTACGAGCGGTGCTCCTGGTATTTGGTTCATCCGCTCATTCATATCTCTTTCTACTCAGCGTAATCTTTCTGTGAATGCGTCTATTCATTTTTTTCGGCATCAATCCCCTTTTTCCTAGTTTTGGGTGATGCCGATGTCTTTGTTGCATTCTGGTTCTGCTCTCTCCATGCACAACATCATTTCATTATGTGCCTTGAGAACGGTTGCGATCGTCTCTTTCATCAAAGACCCTTCCTTGTTGGTAGGCTCGGGCTTGTCGGCTTGAGATTTAGCTGAACTTCTTTCCTCGAGCGTTTGTTTTTTAGATCTCTTTGCTTCCTCGTTAGCCGAGATTCCCTTGCTTCGTTCTTTGCCGGGTTGCCTTGGTGGGAGTTTACTTCCGCTGCATTGTTGCTCCCATTCAGACTCCTCATTAGGCTCTGTCCTTAGTGTCATCTAAGGGTCCATCAAGTCCTGATTGTAACTGGTACCTAAACATTTTTGAGTTCTTACGATCCGCGAGAACTGTTGCTCTGTCCTGATATGCTTTTTTGAGTATAACGACTCCGTTTGAATTTTCAAGGAGCTCTGCTACCGATCGAGACAACACCACTATTGTCTATCCCCACATATGGCACCAACTATTTTCTGGTGAAATCGATTCTAACCAAAAATACAGTTAGAGATTTGTATTTTAGGGTTTAAAGACAATTGAGTCGTATCTGATCCAGAAACCCCCTTGATGAGTCCAGTTTCGAATGATAAAAATAAGAAATAAATAGATAAAATAAATAAGTAAGTTAAGACTTAGAACAGATAATGGAAATAATGAACAAGTATCTCTTTCGGTATATTGCTTTGAGAGAAATAAAGCTTAGATTACAAGTGTGAACAAGAGGATCCTGAATGAAGTTCCTTTCTTCCTAAGCATTCAATATATAAACAAAAATAAAACTATTTATCCCTAACGGTCTGGTCATGATGATGGGATTACGTTGATGTCATTATGCTTACGCGCGCCGCGACGCTCTAATCTCCGAATACGCCAATCTGTCTGGGTGCGTTCTTTCCCCAATACACTGCTGAACATTGAGGTTGTGTAACAATCAACACTACAAGAAACTGATAAATATTACATAAAATATAGTTTAAACGGTTGTGGATTTTCTAAATTACTAACTAAATAATCAGGCATTAGTTTTTGGATAAAAATAAACACATAACTCCTTCATTTTTAAAATATTATTTATAATAGATTGAATGTGTTTGATTCTGTTAAACGTGCATACCACAAGACAAAAAGACAAAACACACACAATCTCTTCTCAACCTTATACCTCTCTCATTATCGATAAACGAGTTGTGGGATTAAGGGAAATAATTAAGATGATACTTATAATACTATCTACTTGGTTGTTCAATATAATTTAGCAGAATCCTCTTTTTGTTTTGTTACATTGGCCAGTTTGGTCCCAAATATGACGATCATGAAGTTGAAAATTAATCTCTCTTGCTTCATCATGATAATATGGAATGTGACTTGTTTGGTTTATAGGAAGAGGCATATTATATATATATATAGTATAGGGTAAAATTCATGTTATACGGTTGGACGAATTATGTCATGACATGTGGCAATGAGTCAGATCCAACTCAGCCTTCCGTGTTATCAGTCACACAGAAATGGCACCGGAGGTATCAAAGGGTCACGAGGTACCGGAAAGAGGTAAGATCAAGTGAACGGTTTGAATTCCAATGGACAGTCGTTACTTGTCCAATTCTACACCATCCAAGGGTGCATTAATGACATTTATGAAGATACTAATTGTCTAATTATTACAGCATTCATTTGTTTGTATTAATAGGGGCATAAATTGTGGAACGTGTACCCGTGAGACAAGTATAAATACGATGAATTATCCCATTGTAATTAGGATATTCAAGCTAATACAACATTCCTTTTCGATTCATATTCTTTATCTTAATACTTGTGTTTTCATATTAGTTGAACACTCGATCTGGAAGCCTTATGAAGAAGCTTCTAACATGCTCAAGCTAACTATCTCTTAATCTCATCTTGTTATTCTTTATTTACATTATTTATCAGCTCATATATTTGCCAAATCAGTCAGTTGAGACTCATGTGTCCTTGACCATGTGTATAAATTCAATTGTACCAATTTATGGGTAAACAGTTTGACACCAACCGTGGGGCCTGGGCAGTAGTGGTTTCACAAGTGACCCCTTCTTCTATAATATAATCTTTTCTTTAAGTCTTATTTTCTTTAAGAAAATAGATGACAAGTATGGAAGAACTCAGAGGCAGCCGCATCCACGGGAGCACTGCTGCTGAGAATGTCCAAATCAAACCAGATGGCATTCCAATTACACACCAGGTATTAGAAGATCTAACGACTGTGGACGGAGCCACTTCAGGAGATGGACAGACCCAGGGCGAGCAGACCCCAATGATGAAATGTCTGAGAAAGTCATACAGTGTTACACCTCGTAATTTCACTGTAACGTCAATGGATACCGAAGTTTCGAGAAGAGGTACAACCTTACAAAAGAATAATGAAGGTTTAAATCATATTTATGGAGGTACCAAAGTTTTTAGGAGTTAAACGGATCGAAGGAAGTACGTTTCGACGAAAATGGAAAACTGGCAACTTGACGGGACAGATGACGGACCGTCAAACTATTTTATGGACCGTCAAATACCCAGCCAGAGTCGCCAATCTTCTAGGAAGTTTGATGGGGAAGATTGACGGACCGTCAGAAGTTTGACGGTCCGTCGAGTGTACCGTCAATCTACGACGGTGCAGAATTTTTAACGAGATTATATTGAAATTTCCCAAAATGTAATTCATTTTTCCTCCATACCAAACCCTAGCACTCTCCCTAAATTCTCTCTAGTATACTCCGACATCCCCAAATTCAAATCGAAGCCGATTACGCAAAGGTAACGTGATAACCTCGTGATTAACATGGTGATCTTATTTTTCACATAAAGTTGGATTTTGGGAAAAACCTTGTAGATCAGATTACTCACTGTTTTAATGAAATTATGGAGTGTTAAGGTAAATTCTATCCTCTTCTATTTATGATTATGATTAATTGTCAATTTGGAGGAAGTTATGAAAAGTTTTCATGATCAAAACTTTGCAAAATTGTGAAACTTTCATAATATGGAGTGTTGGGCAGTTTTACTCTAATTATGAGTTGAATTTGATAATGGAATTAATTGTATATGTTACGAATTAAGTAACATAAGGTTTGAAAGGGTGTGTGACTAATTCACATGAAGTTTTTCGTATACGAGAAGTTTAAAGAATTAATTATGCCTAAGAGTTGTCGGAGAACACCTAACTAATGTTTTATGGAAATTGTATTTGGATTAAACTGTGAGATTAAATTACATAAGCATCCCTTTTAAAGGAGTCTAAGAACCCAAAGTGTATACGAAAGTCGATAAGATACTTAAGTTGAGTTTTTATCAAATTTAGATTCAATATTGATATTACTTCCTTGTATGGTATAAATGAGCATTCGTAAAGGGAGCGAGGACTTTTAAAACGATTGTAGCAACAAGAGCCAGGTATGTAAGGCTTACTTTCTTTCTTTTTGGCATGATCTATAAAACGAGACGTGAATGTAACCTTACTTCATAACGGTTCCACTCTTAGTAACTAGAACTCTTCGCGTTGATTCATGATCAGTCAATATTGTTTCCTAGAAAGTTATTCATTATTAGAGAGTTTTGTGGAGTCAGGTCGTCATAGCGATGTTAGTCTCATAATGGTAATTGGAGGTATAACGATCGTACGTCACTCCGACAGAGATTGATAAGTGCAATATGTTCCTCAGTTAGTTTTCATACATATATATATTATGCATTTATACTACCCCCAAAGGCATGTGACATTATAAACACAACATATACACATATGACACTAATTATATTGCCCCCAGAGGCTTATGGCATTATATACACAACATATACACATATGACACTGATTATATAGCCTACAGAGGCCTATGGCATTATATATGCAGCTATACCGATATAAGATTGATCATATTACCCACAGAGGTCTACGAAGTTATATACATAATTATACTTTATCATGCATATTCTAGCCTCTAGAGGCACTCAGAGTACAAGTTGTAATTTCACAGTTTTATCTTACAGTTGTATATTCAGTTACAGTTTCAGTTCATGTTTCATTTACAACATTGTATCTAATTACAGTTCCAGCCTTACATATTCAGTACATCTTTCGTACTGATCTCCATTTTCAGGGACACTACGTTCATGCTCATAGGTACAGATAGAGCAACAGATAATTTCCTCACGGTAGGACTCGAATTAGCTGAAGGTTGTCACACTCCTTTCTTTTAGAACTGTGTAGTGATCTGATAGGTATGACAGATATGCATATGTATATAGTTGGGTACGTCGGGGCCCTATCCCAAACAAATGTCATTCTTTAACTCTGTATATGCTTGTAGACAATGTGTTCTGTGTGATAGTCGTGTGTGGCCTTGTCAGCCTCTTCAGTAGATTCATTATGCACATGTCGGCCTTTTCGGCCTTATTATATACTCCATATGTTCCACAATAAGTGATTGTTTAGGTGTTTCAACTTTTTCCAAAATAAGTGGATCTTTAAAATTTCAAGAATACTTTGGGCATGTTCTTCCAAAATTGCCATTGTTTAAATAATCAATATTTATTAACTACATTTTCTTTATCTAAGCATTGATTAGGGGAAAATTAGTAAAAGCACTCCTAATTTTCTAGGAGTGAGCAATTTCTTAAGGGATGTGCACAAGCTAAAAGAACCACTTATTATGGAACGGAGGCAGTATATGCATGGTTTGGGCCTTTTCTGAGTGCAGGTGGTTTTTCCCTATTCAGTTGGGTATATGTCAGAGGCCTTGTCGACCCCTGAATTAGTATACACATCACATGTATCAAAATCGGTATGCTCGGGCCTTAGGGCACCAGGTGCCGGGCGCACCCCCAAGGTTGGGTTGTGACTTGCAGATCCTAAGGGCACATAATGTCATGATGAGCGGATAGTTAGCCAGCCTAAAACATTTCTTCTCCAAGTTCGTATCCAATAATGTTGACAGCATTTCAGCGACCATGGAAACACCACAGGCAAACACCGCAATTACTATAAGAAATGGTCAGAACGGGCTGAGACATGATGACGCTACGGAAAGTGAGATCATTCCCAAAAATCCATTGTAGAAGCATGTTCTGAAATTCATGAAGGATATGACAAGCAAAGTGGATACCGATGGTAAGAAGGCAGAAAAAAATGCCAACGAGTTCTGTCACCGATTAAATCAAATACCAGGGACCCCTCTTGTGATAGAAGGACTGGACGCAAATAGATATATTCAGTTGGCGTATAAGCCAGATGTTGCGCCCGAGCTGATTCCCAAAAGGTTCAAAATGTCGTTCATACCCAAATATGGTAGAACGACGGATGCGCAAGAACACATAATGGCATATACCATGGCTATAAAAGGAAACGATCTGATGGAGCATGAGATAGATTCGGTCCTGATCAAAAAGCTTGCTGAAACGCTCACTAACGAAGCCTTGACATGGTATTCACTTCTCCCTAAGCATTATATTGGTTCATTCGCCATGCTAGGCGATATGTTCTTAAAAGCCCATTCGGGGGCACAAAAGGTGAAGATATCTTTCGCATTGCATAGGGAGAGACCGAATTCCTTAAGGATTTTGTTACGCAATTTCAAAAGGAGTGTCTGCTGCTATTGGCGGTCCTAGACAAATGGGCTGCTGAGGCTTTCACAAAGGGTTTGAACCCCTTGAGTTCGGATTCCTCACGGAAACACAAAGAACTGGAATTCTATGTCACTACTTGGGAAGATGTTCTCAATCGGAATGAGTCTAAGATTTGAGTGGAAGATGCCTTGCTGAGACTCAGGCCAGAAGCATCTCACAAAGATCAGAAAAAAAGGAGTCGGATCCGACTGTAACTTCCCAAAGAATCATTTTCAACCTTATCCTGCTCCCGGGAAGTAGGGGCGCGTACAAGGTTTTCATTTCCTTGAAAATACAAATAACAAGAGAGGCCTTGGAAGAAGTAATCAAGGACTGATGAATTTGACAAGGGAAATTCATCTAATTCCTTTCTAAAAAGACTTGGATACCCAAAATTATCCGAGTACAACTTCAGGATCAACGAAGATCAGATGGTGGCGATACTGAGAACTTAACCGACATCATGACCACCAAATCCACTACAGTCTGATCCAAATTCCAAAGATCAAATCATTTGGTGTGATTTTCATGGAACTCACGGACACAAAATCGCAGATTGTAGGCACCTATGGGAAGAGGTGGCAGGAATGCTAAATATGGGCCACCTACAGGAGTGTTTGAGCGAAAGAGCTCGCAACGACTATGAATGAGGACCTCCCGTGAAAGGAAAATTTAATCCGGATGTTCCACCTCATGTGATAAACATGAGCTTCGGTGGGTACATGATCGCCACTACATCTTTCACAGCGGCCAAGAAAGCAAAAATTTAAATTATCGGGGAGAAAAGGTTCCGGGAAGTACTAAACAAAAACACCATCATTTTTACTGACGAAGACACTACTGGTGTCACTTTCCCTCATAACAACGCTCTGGTTATTTCAGTGCCCATCGATTGTTTTCAAGTAAAGAGGATCTTGATCGATCCCAGAAGCTCTGCTAACATTATACAGCTAAAGGTGGTAGAAAAAATGATGATGTTAGACAAGATTGTTCTGGCCGCCAGAACGCTCTCAAGTTTCAACATGTCTAGTGAATCCACGAGAGGTGAGATTGACCTACTGGTGAACGCTAAAGGGATCGTAAACGTAACTAAATTTTTGTCATTGATGGTGACATGAGGTACAATGATATATTTGTGAGGCCTTGGATTCACCAGATAAAGGCAGTTCTCTTTATGTTGCATTTACTGGTAACATTTCCAACACCGGACAGAGTCCAACAAATTAAAGGAGAACAACCCACTGCCATGGAAATGTACGCCATATAGGAACTAGAGACAGTAGCAAAATAACAATTAAATGAAGTGGAGCCCATATCAGAAGATGTCTACCCGACTCCGCCGACAGAAGCAAAACCAACATATCCAAAATAAAAGTTTTCAGACTGGTATCAGGTGCCTAGATATTTTCAGGTACCGGACGAATCAAACACCACTAAATCAACAGGTGAAGAGCTTGAACAAATAACCTTGCAAGAGGAAACTCCCGACAGAAAGGTATACTTAGGCATGGGGTTAACCCCGGAGCTCAGGGATTTAATTCTTAATTATCTTACGGCTAACAATGATTGTTTTTCTTGGTTGCATAAAGATATGACAGGCATCCCTCCAGAAGTTACAACTCATAAGTTAGGCCTAGATCTAAGTTTCCCCACGTGCGGTAGAAGAAATGGCCCATCGATGAAGTTCGTAATAGATTTGTGAAAGAAGAGGTAACTAGGCTACTTAAAATAAGATCAATCCAGAAAGTAAAATATCATGATTGGTTAGTAAATGTAGTCGTAGTGCCTAAAAAGGGAAATAAATTTAGTATGTGTATTGATTATAAGGATTTAAATAAAGTATGCCCCAAAGACTCGTTCTCGTTACTAAACATAGATCAAATGATCGACGCTATGGCCGAGCATGAAATAATGAGTTTCCTGGACGCGTATTTCGGGTATAGTCAAATAAGAATGCACTTGGAAGACCAAGATAAAACGTCTTTTTTGACTAATTTCGGCACTTACTGTTATAATTTTATGCCTTTCAGATTATAAAACGCCGAAGCCACCTATCAAAGATTAGCAAAAAAAAATATTTGAAAAATAGATAGAAAAGACTATGGAAGTGTATATAGACGATATGCTTGTTAAAAGTCTTCGTATAGAAGACCATTTGAGTTATTTGCAGGAAATATTTGATGTCCTAAGAAGGTACAACATGAAGCTTAACCCCGAATAGTGTACCTTCGGGGTGGGCTCCGAAAAGTTCTTAGGGTTCTTGGTTTCTCAATGAGGACTCAAGATAAATCTCGACAAGATAAAATCCATAGAGGATATCCCCAATGCACTAGAAGACGTAAAGACAGTACTTCGATTTACCGGGCAAATAGCGACTCTCAACAGGTTTATCTCCCGATCATCGGGAAAATGCCACAAATTCTTCTCGCTTTTAAAAAAGAAGAACGACTTCGAGTGGATGCCTGAATGCCAGCAGGCCCTCTAAGACCTGAAAGCTTACTTATACAGTCCTCTGCTCATGTCAAAGTCAAAGGAAGGAGAACAACTTCATATATATCTAGCAGTCTCAGAAGTAGCGATAAGCGCAGTACTAAAATGAGGAAAAAAGGTACGCAATTCCCTGTTTATTATGTAAGTAGAGTCATGTCAATGGCCAAAATCCGGTACCCATTACTCGAAAGGTTGGCTTTTGCTTTGGTTATGTCATCGCGTAAGCTTCGACCGTATTTCTAATGCCACCCGATAGCCGTGGTAACTACGTTTCCACTTAGCAATATGTTGCATAAGCCCAAATTTTTAGGGCAATTGGCTAAGTGGGTGGTAGAGTTAAGTGAATTTGATATTGAATATAAACCCCGAACTGCAATAAAGTCGCAGGTCCTCACAAATTTTGTGGCTGACTTCAGTTGGGGAGTAACCCCTCAGGCGGAAAAGGAAGCCTCTTTGGTCTCGGGGACTACCCTCACGGTTTGGGTGCTCCATACCGAAAGAGTGTCCAATGTTAAGGGGACCGAATTGGGAATAGTATTGCATACTCCCACCGAGGAAATCTTAAGACATGCAATTCATAGTTCACCTTTGACTAACAATGAAGTTGGGTATGAGGATCTGATTGCAGGTTTGGAATTAGCCCGGGGCCTAGGGTCACAAATAATTAAAGTCAAATGTGACTCCCTACTGGTGATAAACCAAGTTCATAAAGTGTTCGAAACCAAGGAGGAATGTATGTCAAGGTACCTCGAGAAGGTATTGAAACTGCTCTCCCGGTTCCTAGAGTGGACGATGGTGTATATACCCGAGAGTAAAATATAGAGGAAAACACACTTGCGAACTTGGGCTCCAGCACGGAAGCAGAAGGCCCTAAGGTCGAATGAATTATTCAGCTTCTACACACGGCCTTGGACTCGGAAGGGTATGACGAGGTGAACTCAACAAGATTGAATTGGGATTGGAGGAATGTATTCTTAGACTACCTCATAAACGGAAGGCTGCTAGAAGACCCAAAAACATCTACAGCTTTGAGGACCAAAGCCGCTTGGTATGGTGTTGTCCTTCAAAAGCTTTACCAGTAGTGTTATTATGGTCCCCTGGCTCGATGTATAGGTCCAGAAGAAGTCGATTATGTGATGAGGGAAATGTATGAAGGGATATAAGGAAACCATTTTGGAGCAGAATCCCTTATGCAAAAACTCATGAGGGCCGAATATTATTGGACACAGATTGAGGAAGATACGAAGGCGATCGTAAGGAAGTGTCACAAGTGTCAGCCTCACGCATAGCTACTGCACCAACTAGGAAAGGAATTGCATCCAGTTGTGTATCCATGGCCATTTATGAAATGGAAAATGGATATAGTTGGACCTTTACCTGCAGCCCCGGGATAGGTATCACAAATCATATTTATGACTGATTATTTTTTTAAATGGGTTAAGTTGCAGCTTATATAAAGCTTCGGGAGAATGAGGTGATCAATTGTATCTGGTAATATATCATTTGTCGTTTTGGCATCCCAAAGGAGATAGCTTGTGACAATGGCCAAAATTTTATTGGGGCCAAAGTCACGAAGCTCCTAGATGACTTGAACATCAAACGCATTACCGCAACCCTTTATCAACCTAGTGAAAATGGTTAGGCGGAGTTAAAAAACAAGACTATAATACAAAATTTAAAGAAGAAGCCGGAAGCTGCTAAAAGAAAATGGCCTTCTATGTTACCAGAGATATTATGGGCATACAGAACCATGGAAAAGACTAGTACTGGAGAAACTCAATTTTCCTTGGTTTATGGTGCAAAAGCATTAATCCCGGTAGAAGTAGTAACTCTGAGCTTGCGGTACCTTTGGGCATAAGAGCAAGCTTACTCGGAATCAATGTCGATACATCTGGACTTACTCGAGGAATGTCGGGATCTCGCGTACATCCGGATAGTGGCCTAGAAGAAACACATAGAGCGATACTATAACTGACCTACAAACTTTGGAATTTCAAACTCGGGGACTTGATGCTCCGAAAGGTGATTCAGAGCACACATAAACCTAACGCGGGAAAATTAGGTCCAAACTGGGAAGGACCATATACAATCACTGGGATTGCCGGCAAATGATCTTACCAATTAACATATCAAGAAGGAAACAAACTTTCTAGCAATTGGAATGTAAGTCACTTGAATAAGTATAACATTTAGCAAGGTGAACATGCGGTGCACTCTTTTTTTCTTCATTCGGGTTTTTATCCCAATTGGGTTTTTTCGACAAGGTTTTTAATGAGGTAGCACCAATAAAAGCATACTAAGAGTCTTGCTACAAGAGTATTATCAAGTGTCTGGGTCTCTACAATATGAACACCAAAACACTGTGGGGCCATAAATACCCTCCACCAAGAGGTGATTTTTTCAAAAATAAGAAAGCACACACTGGTACTATTAAAAGCTTCAGAGGAAAAACGTATACTGGTACTATCAAAGCTTTATGAAAAAAGCATTTATCACCGGCAACTTCCCAGATCACTAAATATTACACATATGTAACCAAACTGACCACACAAGATGGCAGCCAGATTGTTCTTGCATTTGTATTTACAATTGTACGTTAAAGGAATCAATAAAATGTTCCTTTTATGATAAAATTCTTGCCTTTGAAAGCATAAAGAATTATTAAAACGTTTGTTGTTATAAATACATCGAAAAATTCGTGGCATAATGAATGGGAGACGTCCTTTTCTATAACACCATTAAAAATAAGAATTTTTCCTTATTAAAAACCTTAGTTGAAAAGAAAAGGTTAAAACTCCGGCTGCTCAAAGCACTCGAGTAAAAAGTTGACTGGATTCAAAGAAAATCGGGGACCAACTACAAGGCCATGAAAACCCAAAAACAATCTTTTCGAATAAATTTGAGTCTTGTCAAAAGTTATCAAAGGAAACTTCAAGACTTGAAATTTTTAGAGGTAGTTCATAAACCTTAAATTTTACTTAACCTATTAGAGTATGGAAAAGATGCAACTACACATGATTTTATAAGAGGAACACAAATTTACTTCTATAAATAAAGGAACAAAATAAGAACCTTGTGCAGAAATTTCAAAAAAAGGAAAATTCATTCATTGATATATCACCGAGCCAAAGCTAACCCTGTTACAAAGGTATTATCTGGCCTAAAAGTGACTCGGTTAGAAGAAAAAAAAAACTCGTGTGAAATGTTAGGACATACTCGCTCCATGGTCCATGGGGGGTGTTTCTAACATAAAGTAACCAAGAACAGTTGCAATCTTAAGAAGTCGGGGATGAAGGAGGAAACTCAAAAGCTGAGGCTCTGGGGAATTGTCTGAAGCAGATGGCATAGTTACTTAGGGAGGAGGATTTTTTTCTTCTGTAATGACTTCTTCTTCTTCTCCCCCTTCAGGTGATGCATTTTCTTCATCCATGTGAAGGGATTCATCTGGTCTTTTTGCCGAAGCTAACTCTAATTATCGGGCCTTAGTAATTTCCTTGTCAATATCATCAACTATTCCCACCCTCACAGCCTCAAAAGTCGTACAATGCATCATATAGCCATTTCTCACCATGGACAAAGTAAAGTTGTCAATGGTGGCCTGGAGTTTCTCTTCTGCAGATTGAGCAGCATGAGTTAATTCAGCACTAGTCCAATGGATGAGATCATTCAATTCTGTGATTGTCTCCCGCTGCTTTTCATGCTGAGTCATCGTGGTAGACAAATGTGACCTTAAGGATTCATTCTCCTTCCGAAAGGCCTCGATCTCTATTTCTTTGGTCTGGAGATGCTCAGTGAAAGTGCCCACATCAGCCTCAAGCCCGGACAGGCGCATCGTCAGGTCAGACACAGAATCGGAAGCCTTATTCCACTTCTTCTGCCAATCACCTACACAGTTCTCATGAAGCAAGGCATGTTGCCTTAAGACTTCCTTCGCTTCCTCTAGGTGCGCAAGTTTACCTTCTAGCTCATTAACCTTGGTCAGTTTGGCTTCTGCCACCAACAAGCGATGAACAACATTATCCCTCTCGGTTACTAGAAGGGACTTATCGTCAATCAGCCGTTGAAGCCCGTCATAGCAAAGGAAGTTGGCCTGAACAGGAGTTTCATTATTAGAGTTCACAAGGGAGAAATCCAGGGGCTAAAGGGAATCAAAAAGATGAAAAAATGGTACATTAGCTGCAGCGTGTATGCCTTCATTAATGTCACACTCCGCTAATACCCTGCGAGCTTTCCCCTGATCCTTGTCTGAAGCCACATGCTTCATATAGTTAGCCACTTCTACAGGCTTGGACAAAAAATGGCAGTCGGAAGGAAGTTGAAAGGCCACAGACTGGAATTTTGCAGGCTGTGAAACCGGAGCTTGGTATTCATTCACTAATTCCTCCCTTCACGGGGAAGAAGCATGATCAAGGGAAGGCGGAGCTTCTTGATAAACTCCCGGAACAATAGTCGAAAGAACTGAGGACTCGAAATATTTTGACGCCGGAGGAAGAACGGTAGCAGAAGCATCAGGCGGCACCGATGGAGGCTGACAGATGGCAGTGCTTGTCCCGATGAGAGCGAATAAAGAAGTAGTATGACCGGCTTCGTGACTGGCAAACTCTATTTTTGCAAAGAGTTGGGGGACTTCTAACCTTCTTCTTTCCGGCGGATGCTCTTCTTCATCAAGACCCTCACTATCCAGGTTCACCATATGAAGAGAGTCAGCCATCAGACTGGTTACGCCAAGAGTACTGAGGGGAGTACGGTCACTTCGGTCCGGGACTCTTTTCTTTGAGCATTTGGAGCTCAACCAGGGACTAGCAGAAGTTTCTTAATGGAGCCTCTTTTGCTCCCGAGTCTATTGAACGATACACGCAGTCGTGCTTGGATCCTCTAATTCCTTTATAAGGGGAGCTGTAGAAACAAATATGGAAAGACCTTGTTACAATTCACTTTTATACGGAGGAATAAAAGTTATTGAGAATCTTTTATAGTGCTCTAAGTCGAATAATTGTTTTAGAGTCGCCACCTAATTTATAGGTAAATTAGAAAAACAAAGTGAAAGGGTTTATTCAAAAACATTTGAAAAATCATATCTAAAATGAGTCAAGGTAAGGGTTCTGGTGATCCCTCAAAGAAGGTGTTAGACACTTCAGTATTAAGGATCCGTAGAATACGGTTGACCTTCGGGTTCTATAACATACTTAAATTATTTGAATTATTTTAAAGTGTTCAAAAATAAATGCAAAATACTTGTCATTCATTTATTTAAAACTCAAAAAAAAATTATTTTAAAACAAAAGAGTTAGGCTTCAGCTGAAATGGTTTGCACAGGGATAAATTAGTCAACTTATTTTCGGACTAAGAACACCCAAACGTTAATTTGAGTAGAACTTCACAGTTCATCCAAAAAAAAATTCTAATAACACTTGCATCTTTGAAAATCTTTTCAAGGTTAAAATGAATATAATCCATTTATAATGACAAGGTTTGTGTTTTGAAAAAAAAAAAAGTAGAAAAAGTCCTTTCCTTTTAATCTTTTATTCATGCTATACCCAAGGATCAAGTAATAGTCTACAACACCATTAACCCATATCTTTTACTCAGCTTTCAAAGAATGTCATTTTGGGCCTTCCTTAGCCCAGATTTTATTTTAAAACTACTTACCACATTTTGAAGTTTTTCAGTCCATATATATATAGCCTAATTCATGAGTTTAAATCTAAGATAACCCTTGTTCTATATGAAAAGCTCATGTTTTTATTTCCAGATTTCAAACACACCAAAACAGTCCACCTTTTTCTTTGAAAATGGAAACAGTCCGTTTATCTTAAAATCAGAAACTAACCAACATTTGAAATTCATTTTTTAGGTGATCCTATCTAAACGATGTACGTATTGTTTGTCTATCCTAAAACGTAACCGTAATAAGGGCTCCAATATATATATATATATATATATATATATAAATTACATACATACAATATACATAGAAGGAAATGGAAAGAGAGTTGAGTTTAGGCTGGTAGGCCTACCTAAGCCCACCAGTTACTATTTTCACCCATAGTTGGGCCTTCAATGCGCAACTACAATGCAGTCTCCATCAACAATATTTTTAGTTGGGCTGAAGAAAGCAGTGACAGGCCCGATGGGGCCATCGCGGTGTACCTCAGCAGTGGAAGGAGAGGATAAAATAAGGATACTAGTTAGAGAGTGTCTTGTACTTATCATATAATTAATATAAAAAGAACAGTCCCAGTAAAGACAAGCCCAAAATTAAACTACTACAGGATGCAGCCCAAGCAAAACAGTTTCAGGAAGAAAAATAGACAAATGGGCTTAGCCCAATAACATGTCATGGAGGCAGATGTAGATAAACCACAATACTAATGGGCCAAGCCCCAGTCATCATAGGCAAAAGGTGAACATGAAGAAACAATTGCAAATGGGCTAGGCCTAATATCTTTCATGATGTAATAATCGTGAGTGATATATATACACTTTATACAATCAGGTATACTGAGTATATCTGATGTGCAAGGCAATATATCATGTGTATATCAGTACATATTGCAATGAAGCAAGAAGGCAGCATTTTCCGGAATAATCACAGAAGAGTAACCATGTTAAGACTATGAGTATTTTTTCTTTTCCTCACCTCTATATGCACTACTTGACACTTAAACAACATAATTCAATCACACCAGCCAATCAAGATGCAGAATTCTAGCAAAGAGCGGAAATTCTCCTAATTTTGGGATTAGCAAATATGTCACACTTCACACAACTGAACCCAAGATTGAACAGAAAGCCAACCTAAACCCTGGACCTCTATGAGTCATGGTCATTTTACTAGTTCACAGTTTCCATCCCAAACATCAGAAGAGGCACAAAGCAAGACTCTCAGCTTAGACTATGCAGGATTTCAAATTAAGCAGACATAATAATCATATGAACATCCTATCTAATTCATTTGGATTGTCCAGTTACTCAGATAAGCAAAAAGGAGCTAGACATGATATTTGACTAAGCTTATCAAGTCCTTAAGGGAACTGTCTGATTTGCAAGCAGAAAGGAGGGTGGACATACTACAGATATATTATTCAGCAAGTGGCATATCATTTCAGACTCAGCATGACAATAGACTACACATGTATTGGCTAGAACCTGAACATGCAACTCTCAGCTTTCAGTTTTCATTTAAATAAATATTAGACTAGGTGCTGGGATATCAAGTTAACACTTTGAGACGGCAACAGGCAAGGCATAGTATCTAACATAGTTTATTGACACAATTAGACATCATTTCTTAGTTTCTAAAGAATTTCAATATTCATTACTTAGGCTATCATGCAAACAGACCACTGAATGAGATACAACCATACATGAAAGGGACATACATGATCAATTAGTGTAAAGAAAGGGAAAACTCAGATTACTGATTCATGACAACCTAAGTAAAACCCAAACTAACATCCCTAGACTCATCCACTTATCATTTAGGACTGTTAGTAACATATGACAAACAACACATTGATTCTGAGCCCTTGTTCTTTACTTAGACATGCATTTAGACTAAGCAATATGGGTCTATGGTCAAACAGTAGTAATGAGGTTTCCTTCAATCTGGTGGTCCCAACAAAAAAAACATTAGAGCTCGCGGCCTCAGTTGGCAAAATCTGGGTTGTTGCCCCATTGTGAAGATATACCAATTTGGAGAAAGCCTGCTTGGCTTTGGTTTGGGTAAGGCGGAAATTGAGGCATTACATGCTGTCTTACCCAGTACATTTAATAGCTTCCATGAACCTGCCAGAAGGAGCGCACGCCGAGTTAGATAGAGCAAAGGACGGTCCTATCAAGTCGGTCCGCTAACGCCTTATCTTCCTATTTATAAGCCACAGCCTATTCGACGTTTCCTATTACCCATAGAGGACGTGCATGCTATGCTCTCGCCCTCCTTCCATCCGCAAAGCTGAGGCGGGAGAAAAAGCGTAATTCCAAAAAAGGCCCGGATCCCCTATTTATTTATAGGAAAATCTGCCCGGCCCGAGGAGAAATATTTGTCCAGAAACGCTATGTGAATAGGGTCTTTCCATTCCTCGTGAGCCACTTATTTCTCCGAAACAAGAGATTAAAGTCATCTTCCTCCTTTTTCCCAAGAAGTCGAAGATAGAGAATTGCGTAGATAGGAGGACGAAACGAACCAACCCACTTGTCCTGATCGGAAGAAGTAAGAAAGAGAATGGTGATCTTAGGCCAATGAAGACTGATCACAAAGTCCTCAACTACCAGCATGTGTTCAACTATAGTTAAAATAAAGTTCAAGCAGTTATAGAAAACCAGTCATATTGATCTCACTGACCCTAAATAGGCATGAAAGTAGACATGGCATGTGGCAAATAAGGTGTATGTAGACATGAGGATTACACAGTAGGCATATGGCTAAACGAACAAGCATAGCAGAAGGGAAACATTGAGAATTATTCTAAGCATGGCCTGGACAGGTTGTCAGACAGAGTACATATTTCTAACCAAAATAAAATGTTCTAACTTTCATTGACAAGTACCAGATTAACATTAACATGGTTTCCGAAAGGAAAACAAATGAGGCATGAGTTGTTTAAAGTTTACTACACTAAACTCTTCTTAAAACAAGGCAACCAGTGGACAACAGGAATCATGACAGGACTCTTAAAGTGAACAAGTTTAGGGTCATTCATTAGGTGATGGACTTTCAAACACCAGGTTCTTATCCCCCTCAGCACATATCCCTAGCAGCATCAAACACACTAAACAGAAGGGCCAAGAAGGACATCTCTATTTCAAGGAAAACAAGACATGGTTTCCTTTTAAATCAAGAGGTCAGACTCAGTCTGCACAACAAATAAAACAAAACAAAACTTAAATGTATCTACTCTAGTACTAGGCTGAACTTATCATTCTCAAACTATTTAGGATTAAATTTAGCTTAGCAAATTCTAGGTGACCTTTTAAAGTATCAAGACAATCCTATTGATACGAGAATCGAACCCTTGATCTAGTGGAGGATTTAAAAATTTAATCTACCACTGAACTGAAGGAAGACTCATAAAGTATCAAGACAATCCTAATGATCAAACCATTCTTTTAAATTACATCCTGCATCTAGGATTCCCCTTAGGCTATATTAGAGTTAATTGTATGCCCTGTTGAGACCAGTTCTTCATTTAAATACACTTTACATGTAGAATATGTATCATCTAACACATAGATTTGTTAAATGAAACTTTTAGTCAATACATAGGCAACCACTTCAAACTCTCATTTTAGGTATCATTTCAACTAACAAGTCCACTCACAACTTACAACAAGATTCAAATCAACATGCTTCAGTCTACTCAAGTGAACCAGGTTCACATTGAATATTGCATTAACTAACAGTCTAATATATAGCTAAAACTAGTCTTAAACTAACATACCAAGCACCTTATTTAACTAATCATGCTAGTAATCGCATAACCCATATGAAAACAATAAATTTAAGTAAAAATCTTAAAGGAGAAGCATTTATCTTGTGTGGAGGCAGCCGAAAAACCAATGAAGGAATATCCTTGCATGAATGAAGTTGTCTGCTCATTATCTACAGGGATCAGGACCTCAGTTTTTGTCCAACAGTAGTCAGCCTTTACCACTGGCAGCAAGTCAGTGGGTGATTCTTATTTTGTATTCCCCGACGAGAGAATCTCAGGTTTTTCTTGAAAATCGTGGTCAAATCTCCATGTATGAAGCAAGAGGATTCTGGCTAGGTTGAGCCTTCTCCTGAGGAGCGGAGTTTCCTCTGGTGGTGGAAGGGGTGTTCCCGTCGGTAGAGAGGTTCAACATTATGTCTTTCAAATATGGAAGAGAGAAATCACAAATTGAAAATTCTATGGAAGGTTTTGCAAATTCAAGGCGAGAATAGCAAAATGATCAAACTCTATTAAGAACGCTGGTATTTAAAAATATTAGGATTCATCATTGTGATAGTCAATCCATGTGACAGATACCAATCAATGGCTGTTCGATAGGCAACACGTGCATTCTAGACTAGTTGCGGTGAAATGACACGCCTTATCATTACTTTGTTGTATTCCATTAATCGAGGGAAGTTGGATAGTTATTATCATTTTGGTATGATGATGATTGGTACAACAAATTAAGTAGCTAGCATCTTTTTATTCTCTCACTGAGGAGTTTTTATTAGTTGATAATTTAAATCAATTTCTCGGGCACGCGAAAGACACGTAGTGCGGGGATTATCTGTGTAGAACAAAATTCGTGTTATACAGTTAGACGAATTATGTCATGATATGTGGTAAGTGGCGATGAATCAGATCCAACTCAGTCTTCAGTGCTATCGGTCACTCAGAAATGGCACCGGAGGTATCAAAGGGTCACGAGGTACTAGAAAGAAGGAAGATCAGGTGAACGGTTTGAATTCCAATGGCAGTCGTTACTTGTTCAATTCTACACCTTCCAAGAGTGCATTAATGACATTTATGAAGACACTAAATGTCCAATTATTACAACATTCGTTTATTTATATTAATAGGAGCATAAATCGTGGAACGTGTACCCGTGAACCCAAGTATAAATAGGTCCAATTATCGCATTGTAAACATGATATTCAAACTATTACAACATTCCTTTTGGATTCATATTCTTTATCTTACTACTTGTGTTTTCATATTAGCGGAACACTCAATCTGGAAGCCTTAGCAAGAAGCTTCTAACATGCTCATGCTAATTATCTCTTAATCTCATCTTGTTATTCTTTATTTACATTATTTATTAGCTCATATATTTGTCAAACCAGTCATTTGTATATATATATATATATATATATATATATATATATACTTTCCCGTAAACTGATACAGTTGAATTTATACACATCTCAAGTGACCAAATTAGCAAGTTAATTAGCAAATAAATCTAATAGAAACTGAATGTAAAAGAAAGGTTAAGTTTTAATTAGCATGAGCCTAGGAGAAGCTTCGTGTTGTGACTTCTAGGCTTGATGTGGTCAATAATATTGGAATGCTAGATTGAGACACGAACTTAGAAAATAGTGAAAGCAATGAATGAGTATTGTATATCTCGATTATGATGCCCTTTACAATGATTTAGTTGGTATTATTTATAGTGGACTCATTGGTACATATTCCATTAATTATGCCCTTAATAATATCAATACATAAATGTTGTAATAATCAAATAATTAGTATTTTCTTAAATGCCTTTAATGCTTTCTTGGAACATGTAAATCCATATAAGTAATAGTTGCCCGTTGGGATTCGAACCAACCTCTGAACCTTCTGCTTTTTGGTACATGTGACTGCTTGGTGCTCCCGGTTTGATGCTAACGCCTCCGGGGATACTGAAAGCTGACTTGGATCTGACTCACCCCCTTCCATTTTGCCATGTGTCATGACATAATTTATCCACATGTACAATATAAATTTTGCCTTATATAGATAGTCCCCATATTTCTCGGGTGCGTTTCCTTACACACCCAAAAAGTGGATTTAAACTTCAAATAAACCAAAATACTTTTTGGTGGGAAGATTGAAAGGATATGATGACTTAATTTAGAATATCAAATGTCGCAATCCTATTTAATGCCTATGAAATGGCGACAACCATCTAATCACCCTGATTGACATAAAATTGTACAATCATGATGAGTTGTGACTCCTTATTTCCCGATCGTTACCAAAGTTTATCCATGTATAGGAGGCCAAAATCTTTTCCACATATTCAACTAAAAAAAAATTCCTTCTACAAACCCAAATCCTTCAAGTTTTTTTCCATCTTACTTTTTTCTTTTCCATTACTATTCAACAACAATGTCGTCTTCCAAATCTTCTCCTTCTCATTCTTCAAGGGAAACAAATAATGACAATAACTCTCCCCCACGCCGCCGTCCAGGAAAAGCTCCGACTTCTCCTAGGACCCAAGAAATTGACTTAAATTCCCTTGCAGCTGAAATTCTCTTTGCTGGTTTTGAATAACAAGGAGATTTTTCCATTGATGAACATCTTGAATTTATGGGAAAATCAAATCATTGATAATAACTGCTATTCTCCTAGAAGTCCTCAAAGACTGCAATTTCGACTCCAACACCGACATGAGAATCGATAGCCCAGCAACTAGAATGAACCATCATGTGAAAGGTTACTCTATGATTCATACGTGTCCTTTTATCATCAGCTTCCATCCTGAAGATCATTGAGGATATCTGTCGATGCTACCAGGTGTGCCTGGGACAAGTTGCTCCTCAAATTTGAAGATTAGTATATTGCATACAGATGTTGGAAGATTGTGCTAATGTCCCATTCATTATCGACCATCTTATTCTCCTTTACTATCCCCAATTATTCTGGGGTGGCATTATTCACCTTACCCCCGCGAAAGTCGAAGCCTTGCCAATGAAACAGATGATTACGATTGCTTATAGATGAGGTTCGTGATGATCCAAATAGATCAGGTTCATTAACCAACTTACGAACACTTTCCTGAGAAATGGAATAATTTTTGTAAGTTTACTCACTTATTCTTCATTTCCTCCACTTTTATGGGAGTGGAATCTTACTGGCATGCATAAATGCCCTTCACTTGCAGCTACCCCTATTGAACCATAACTGATCGTGGGGATCTTTGAATGGGTGGTTAGCCTTCTTCGCGCATCTCCAAATGTGGCTCGGACATGGAAAAGCATAACTTCCAAATGGTGAAAAGGGAAGAACCACGGTAAGACATTGATCTTAGGGTGAACCCAAATTTTTACAAAGTTCCTCCTCATTTTTTTCATATTCCTTACAAGACTCCCGCTAAGGAAAATTGATTCCCAGAAGGTGCCTACTCGTGCAGCTGCCTTGGACAACATAGTTCAGTCGGCCTCGAGTACTCGTGAATGGAAACCCCATGAAGGAACCCACAAGATTCCAGCGGGAATTGGCTTGAGATTGATGACCCTCTGAAGACCTGTAGAGGCTTGGAAGAAAGTCCAGGCGGGGGTCGTCCACATAGATTATGACGATGATGAAAAGAGGAAAGATAGTGATACTAGAAATCTTCCATTCGAGACCCTCAAGAATGAAATGGCAGTTCCCGAGAATCATCCCTCTAAGGGTAGTTCTGTCCGCTCATCTGGAATAGAGGCCAGAACATCTGCCTCATCTCCTAGTAAATGTCCGAGTGCAAGCCTGAAAGCGTTCCTTTCTCACCTAGCGGCCTTATTCCTTCATGTAAAACTCAAGTTTTCTCTCCATAGCCTATGAAGGCCCAACTTCTTTCTAACATACCCCATTTTATTTAGGGATATCTTGTTGAGCTTTCTGTTGTAGATTTATCCATGGTGTTAGCCCCCTCACGAGAAGAATAAAGGTTGACAGAGGATAATTAGCACCTACAAGCCGAAGTGGAAAGACTCTGAGCTAGGATCCGAGACTCTAAATCCCTCCCAGCTTCCCTCCGATTACGTATATAGGATGCCACTGATTCATTGAGGGACTAGGAGAACTCCCTTCAAATCCTCACCTCCAGGTACGTGAGCCTTCAGGGTAAAGCTTCCAGATTGGAGGCTGACTTGGCTACTGCTCGGGAGCTGTTTTGTAATGACCTTTTTGGTCATTTTTAGCTAAAGACCCTTATTTTCTTATTTTACCCTTCTTGTGGTCTCTTTGTGGGTTTTGTAATGCACGGAGATGGGTGGCACAGATCTCGAGGTCCATTTATATGAGTTTTGGATGAAAAATACAAAACTAGAAACTTAGAGTTGATTGGTTTGACTCAAAGTTGACTTCTGGCTAGATGTATTAGTTTCTGGGTTTCACCACTTCCAGTAGTTCCTGATGGTCATTTAAGACTTAGTTGACTTTGGGTGTTAGATTTCGGGTGTTGGATAGGAGTTAGGGGTTATTTTCCCATTGTTAGTGGCTGCTTCGGTGGCACCAGTGTCCGCTCCGGTGTGACCGCCTCGGCGAGAGGTTGGCCTGCCGAAGTGGGAGTCTAGGATTTTGTGAGTTTCCGCAAAGGCGAATGGTCTATTAGCGGGGGTGAGTCTGCTTTTGCAGAGTAGTGTTCGCTATGGCGCTGAGGTGAGGTGTCAAGTGACACCGTCTAAGCGGGGTCTTATCTGCCATAGCGGGTCCGCTCCAGTGGAGTCAATGTTGTTGGGGCGAAAATGCTCTTTAGGTGTCCTATTTATTCCAATAGGTCAGAATTCTTTTCCCCAAATAACAAGTCTCGAACCTAGAGCCGCCAAAGATCATTTCCAGATGTATAAGGGCAATTTCATCTTTGGGGTAAGTGATTCTTCCTTTGTGCATTAAGTTTATGCTTCTAAGTTCTTTAATAATGATAATATAGCATGAATATAAGTTAATGAAGATGAGTTATGCTTTCTTATAAGAATAAGAGAGTTAGGTTATTGATTAATGAAAGGTTTATGGATTAGTTTACTTGTATTAATGTAAATTAGTGATGGATATGATTAGATGGTCATGTAACAAGGCTTAATTTAGTTGTAGAAACCTATTTTCAATTGGGCAAAATTTCTAGGGTTTCAAATTTGGGCTTTTTGATTATTGTTCAATTGAGGGTTCAAATATGTTTAAATTTCTAATTAACTTAGGGATATGATTACCTAGAATGTATTAATTGTTTTTGGGTATAAAAGTTCGAGTCTTGGTGAAGTGGGCTCGGAGTCGATATTTGTAGTCTTACTTTGTTAAGGTTATGTCTTTTTTATTGTGTAAGTCTTATATTAACGAATAATATATGTGTGGATAGACTTCGACCATCATGAGGTGTATAGAAAGGGCAAGATAGTTATTGAAACTTGATCACATAGCACTCATGTTCGGCCCCAAGGTAGGCTACAATTTAGCTTTTCGAGACTTCGATAGAAATGCGTAATTAGTTATAAATATTTAGAGGTATTTGGCATTTTTTGGGTCCCACTAAGATGATTGTCATAAATGTTTGAGCGGGTACCGGTATTGAACTGTGATGATGGGATTTGGGGAATAAGCCTTGTCCTGATTTTGACTGCTGATTATTTGGGTTTGCCGCCATATGTGGGCTTGTCACCATAGTTTCTTGATATGTTTACTCATCACACATATTTTTGATATGATATCCTGATTTGTACTTAGATTTATATATGTGTATTGAATTCTTGAAAGTATGTGATATTTTTATTTTCTTGAAAGCATGTGATATTTCATCTCTTTATTTGGTTGCATCTCATTATATCACAATTATTGCCTTACATGTGTCATTTTTATTCATACACTCATGGTTTTGATATATTGATATGAGAGTGGTATGAATATGTTGTAGGCCCAAGGGACCGGAAAGGTAAGAAAACTTGTGAGATTATGGCAACACTGAGATGATATTGATATGCGAGGATTGGAGTTTCATGCCTGCAACATGATATTATTACAGCCAAGAGCTGGACTATGTATTCTGACGAGTTATTCTAGAGCGGAGGGGTATATAGACTTTGCGGGTCCCCCATGGGGGTGAAGATCATAATAAAACCTTGATGTATTGTATATCAGAATTGATAAAGGTACCTAGCATATGCATTGCATTCATATCATCTATATATATGTCATTTCATTAATTACTTGTGGTTGGACTTATATTTGAAGTGATTGTTGTTGACTTGACTAAATTCTGGACATGAAAGTATTATACTTTCTTTGTGATACTTGAGTTATTATAGAACTCTTGGAACTGTATAACGTAAGTAATTATGGGCTTATATTGAAATAAGGAAACATGTGAACTCTGTGAATCATTTATGTAGACTATGTGACTTACTTGGATTATGTAGTATAGGATTACTTGGTGTCAACTTGGTATCTATCTCTAATTATGCACTTTCTGTTGTTGTTGGTCTATGATGTCTATGGGGGTATGTTGTGTTCTCATGCTACACTTGTTGCGTCTTTTCTTGATACAGATACATATCCGATGATTATCTCGAGACCACGTGGCTAAGTTCGAGCAGTCAATCCCCAGCTATCAGGGTGAGTATGTTATCTCCAACATGCCCTTTATTGCTCTATCTCCTTTACTTCTGATCTAAAGACATGTCCATATACTCTCAGCTTAGGTATTCAGTTGGCACTTGATGCCCTTGACTTTAAGACTTATATCATTTAGTTAGAGCTCTTGTATGTACAAACTAGATTACTTGGGGATTGTTTTGGATGTATCAGATTTATCATTTTCTTCTGCTTTATATTATGAGATAGCTTATGTAGTATTTGTATATCTTCCGCTTTATTTATATCTTATTATGTTAATGGTTGAGGAGTGGTTCTCCTACGTGGTGGGATTATGTTGGTGCCACCACGATTCCTGAAAATAAATAGTGATAAAGTTGGTATTAGAGCCCTGGGTTAAATGGTCTAAAGTATAAGAGCAATGTCTAGTAATCTCGCGGATTGATGTAGGGACGTTCATACTTATCTTCGGGAGGATGTGGGACATTTAGGAAATTTTACTTTTTTCATTCCTTTCGTGCTAAGTTGAATCAAATTAGTATCTGATATTTGTTTCTATTCTCTCACAAATGGAGAGAACTCGTGCCGACGTGGCGAGCGAGTACGCACAGGCACAAGCACAAGCACCAGTTGTGCATGGTCGTGATAGAGCACACGCTCGAGGCCGGGGTATAGCCAAAGCAGAAGCACCAATTTGGGGTGGAGCACAAAGAGCAAGTTAGGCTCATGCTAGATTAGAGTTCCAGAGCCATATATCGAGCCTCAAGAGGATATGCTAGAGGAGGAGATGGGACCAGCCCAGGATTAGCTTGGATTTATTGCTACTCCGGTTCTATAGGACATGCTGGTCAGGTTATTGAGTGTTATCGATGGTTTTGCTCAGACATGGGTACATTCCACTACTTTGGGTGGTTCTCAGACCCATGCTGGAGGGGGAAAACTCAGACCCCCAAGTTTTATACACCCGCTTTTCAGCAAGCGATAATATTAGCGCCCTATATCGATGAGGTTCATGCTCTAGAGTTCGGTCCTCGACCTATTGGAGAGACAACTATAACCCGCGATGAGCGAAAGATTTGGGAGCACTTTTTGAACATGAATCCTCTAGTGTTCTATGGTCAGCTTGAGGAGGACGCATATGAGTTCATCATGAGCATCCATGAGAGGTTGCATACTCTGAATGTTGTTGAGACTCATAGAGTCAGTTTTGTGGCCCTTTTAGCTATTGGGAGACGCGAAACAGTGGTGGAGGGTGTATGTTGATTGCTTGCCTGCATGGATGCCTCTATTGACTTGGATTAGGTTCTACAAGGTCTTCTTGGAGAAGTATGTGCCTTTGAGCTTGCGATTGTGCAAGCGTGATGAGTTTCAGAAGATTAGTCAAGGAAACTCTATAGTTGCACAGTATGAGACTCGTTTCCACGCCTTATCCCATTATGCGACACCGTTGTTACCTATTGAGGCAGAACGAGTGAGTTGTTTTGTTTGAAGGTTGAGTTTTTCACGCCAGTTGGCCACATTGTTGTTGGTGGCTTCAGGAGCTTCTTTTGAGACTGCAGTAGAGCATGCCAAAATGGTGGAGTCTATGAGAGGTGGTTTGTCTAGGTATGATCCCGATAAGAAAGCAAGGTGACATGTCAGTTCAGTAGTTCTACTTCTTATGGTTATGGGTATCAGGGGAGATATAAATAGTCAACCAGCTCAGGTAGCTTTACAGATTACTGATGGTTACATTAGGGGTCAGTCGTCTAGGGGTTCTTAGTCAAGATATTCGAATCGTGGTTGTTTGGGTTCTTCGATCTCTATTCGTCAACCCTTAGCGACCAGGACTTGGTTTGAGTATGGAGAGGCTGGTCATTTCAAGATAGATTGCCTCAGACTTACATCGAGTTTATCCCATGCACTCAGGACCCCAGCACAGCCAACCAGAGGTGGTAGTCAGAGTAGCCGAGGAGGATCTTACTCGGGTTGTGATGGCCATTAGTCTAGGCGTGGTGGATCTCAGTCAGAGAGAGATGTAGCTCATTCTAGCTAAGGTGGTCAGCATGGTACTCAGTCTGAAGTAGGATGCACCTATTGCTATGAATTCCATGAGTAGAGTTGAGGCTGAGGCATTCGATGCAGTCATCACATGTATTATCTCAGTCAATCATCGGTCTCCTACTGTGTTATTTGATCCAAAGTCTACATTCTCTTATGTGTCTGCCTACGTTTCTGCTAAATTGGAGATGTGGTGTGATATGCTTGATGTTCCTATTCGTGTGTCTACACCAGTCGGTGATTCTATGATTGTTGATTGAGTATATCACATATGTGTAGTTACTTTCATGGGTTACGACACTTGGTGTAACACCTCATACCTTTGGGCTATGGTTTGAACCATACAATGGGAACATGATAGAACTAAAATGATGAGTGTATGAAGTGTTTTAAAACTAATCAAGCCATAAGAAGGGTCTTAGGAAAAATTAGAGTCGGAAGCTACTCTAAGGAGCATGTTTTCAAGTGAGTTTGCAGTAGGCCTCACTTAAACCAAATTTACAGGTAAATCTATAAGGAATATGGGAAAACTTCCTCATAAAAGTTGTATCTCTTTGAAAGACCTTTCCAATTATATAAGGTCCAGGGCAAACGGAGGCATGTACAAAACGTTATGGCCGATTTACTGAGGACGTGTAAAATGGAAATCCTGAATCTTGTAGAATTAGGTTTTAAAGCCTAAGCCTTTTATGATAACCTATAAATACAACCCTAAACGTTTTATGTGGTATTTTTTACCAGAGCTGCTATCAAACACCTAAAGTGAGTTCCTATTCAAATCCCTATGTAAATTATATTAAGTTAACACTAAATTAACACTGAATCATTATTTGGAATCGCTAGATTTTAGAAAATTCATTCAATGTCGAATTTGCAATGAAGCTTTGAGGTTTCTTCAAAAAGGTAAGCCACTCACTCATTAATGGATTATATGAAGTAATTATTATATTTTAGACATTTAATAGTTGGTTGAATCATGAAATAGGATTGATTTAGATGCACTCCGTCAAACGCAAAACCCTAGTAATTTTGTTGTAGATTTTCCCTCCTACGTACCAGCTCCCATTCGCGTTTGCCGATAATTTAACCGTTGTATCGAGCCCAAATTTCAATTGGGTGGTCACAACATATAGGTTTTAAATATGCACGGTGGAGATCTGGAATAGTATGGTTTGAGCTATGAATAGTAGCTACAAAAATCGGTGAAAACTCTTCTCAAGGTTTCATGTTCAAGGCTTTGGATTTCTTCTTCAAAAGTTCAGACCTTTTCTTCAAGTTTTGGAGTGAATAAGGTATGTATAGCTTCTATTCATGTGTGGGAATATCCATGTTCTTCCCCACGCCTCATTTTCCATGAAGTTATGGAATTGTTTTTACTCCCTTATCATGATAACCCTAGTTACATGTAATACTATATATATCATGTCTCTATTACAGTTCGTTATTATATTCATGATATGACACTGTCATTGTCATGAACCTGTCTATAATACATAGACACGTGATTTGAATTCCACGAATTCCTAAATTACAAGTTATGATCATTGTTACTTAGTCCATGAAATTATAATGTTTTTTTTATGATTTATACAAGTTATATTATATATCCATTTCACATGCTATATTATGATTTCAAACCATGTTTTATAAGTTGCTTTCATAAAACCCATGAACTTACAAGCCACTATTTTCAAGTATATATTTTCAGAGTTGCATAGTTTATCAAGAAGGCTCAAATAGCCTGAAACTACGTATGCCACCATAGGATAAGGGTCGTTTCGCCAGAAGATGATTCCTTCAGATTGGATATTGGATCCTTTCATGCCATGTTCATGTCTCATACCCCGACAAGGTATGAGAGCGCTCTACTGATCGGGCCAGGTACCAAACTCCATATGCCCATGTGGTGATTTTATATTGTCGATTATACTACTGCTCTCCCAACAGATATACAAATATTCAGTTTTACAGATTTTATACATATTTTTACACATGTAAGATCATGTTCATGTTCTTATTATTTCATGTGCCAGCTTATTCCTTCAATTGTTTTACATACATTACAATTCAAATGTACTAACTTCCTTTTACATGGAGCCTATACTTCACGGTGCAGGTACTGAGTTTCTGGATGATGGATCTTCTTGTTAGGATTAACCTCAGTATCAACTATTGATAAGCTATATTTCATTCGAGGTGTTAGTAATTTATTTTACATGTCATGTTATACAGTAAAGGTAGTCAGGGCCTTGTCCTAGTAAAATAGTTTTATAGTCAGACTCATGTTCAGAGATTTTATTGACTAGACTAGTTTAGCATGTCACATTAGAAAATCAGTATTTCAGATTTATTGTGTTTATCAGATATTTCCACAATATATTTTCAGACTATATTTCAGTATTCAGTTTGCATGTTTTAAATTATCACTATAACATGTTTTTATGACTATGTTGATTCAGCAAGCCATGTGGTTCATTCGGTCACATGCACTCAGGAACCGAGTGGTGTATTTCGTCCAGGCCATGGTTTGGAGTGTTACATTTAGGTAGATTTGTGTATCTTAGATATGGTAGATTTCGATGTTATCTTAGGTATAGATTGGCTAGCACCATATCATGCAATTTTGGACTACTATTCAAATATGGTCATGCTAGATATGCATGGTCTTCTGAGGTTAGAGTGGAGAGACACTCCCAGCCCTATTCCTAGGAAGGTCATTTATTATATTCGGGATAAGAAATTAGTGGATCGGGGTCGTTTGGGTTATCTTGCTCATATTCGGGATACGAGTGTGAAGACTCCTTCCCTTGATTCTATTCCGATAGTTAGTGAGTTCGCGGAGGTCTTTCCTTCAGATTTACCGGGTATGTCGCTAGACAGAGAAATTAACTTCTGTATTAATCTTGAGTAGGGTACTCAACCCATTTCTATTCCTCCATACCGTATGGCTCCATCAGAGTTGAGGGAGTTAAAGGAGCAGCTTCAGAATTTGTTAAGTAAGGGCTTTATTCGACCGAGTGTATCTCCATGAGGTGCTCCTCTCTTATTCGTGAAGAAGAAGGATGGTACTATGCATATGTGCATTGACTACAGATAGTTGAACAAGGTCGCTATCAGAAACAAGTATCCGATTATGTGTATTGATGACCTATTGGACAAGCTTTAGAGTGCTTATGTATTTTTGAAGATTGACTTGAGGTCTGGGTAAGATTCTGGTGATGTGCCCAAGATGGATTTTCGGACTCATTGTGGGCATTATGAGTTCTTAGTGATGTCATTTGGGCTTACTAATGCCCATGCATCGTTCATGGACTTCCTGAATGGGCTATTTAAGCCATATTTAGATTCCTTTATTATTGTATTCATTGATGATATTTTGGTCTATTCGAAGAGTCGGGAGGACCATGAGCAGTATCTAAGAGTGGTCCTTGGGATTTTGAAGGAGAAGAAGTTGTACGCTAAGTTTTCAAAGTGTGAGTTTTGGTTGAGTTCTGTGGCATTCTTGGGACATATGATGTCTAATGGTGTGATTATGGTTGATCCTAAGAAGATAGGGGCAGTCAGAGACTGGCCTAAACCGACATATATGACAGAGAATTGGAGTTTTGTGGGTTTTGCTAGCTACTATCACCAGTTCTTCAAGAGATTCTCTTCTATTGCTTCGAATTTGATGCGTTTGACACAGAAAGAGGTTTCCTTCTAGTGGTCCAATGAGTGTGAGCGGAGCTTCCAAAAGCTCAAGACTCTTTTAACTAAAGCCCCAATTTTATCCCTTCCGGTTGAGGGGAAAGACTTTACTGTGTATTGTGATAATTCTATGATTAGGTTGGGATGTGTGTTGATGCATGAGGGTTAGGTTATTGCTTATGCATCAAGGCAGTTGAAGATACGCGAGAAGAATTACCCTGTTTATGATTTGGAGTTGGTTGTTATTGTGTTTGCTTTGAAAATTTAGAGGAATTATATTTATGGTGTCCATTATGAGGTGTATACCGACCACCGTAGTCTTCAACACGTTTTTAAATCAGAGAGCTTTGAATTCTAGGCAACGTCGGTGGATGGAGTTATTGAAGGATTATGACATGACCATTTTATACCATCCAGGAAAAACCAATATGGTGGCGGATGCCTTGAGCCGACATGTGGTCAATATGGGGAGTTTAGCTTGTTTGGCTATTTCCAAGCGTCTTTTAGCATTAGAGGTTCGGTCTCTGGCCAACCATTTTATGAGGCTTGATATTTTGAATCCGGGTAGAATTTTGGTTTGGTGGAGGTAAGGTCGTCTCTTTTGGATCAGATTCGGATTCACCAGTATAATGATGAGTGTTGAGGCTAAGGAGACCATGATTGATAGTGCGGATATTATGAGGATCAAGGGTAGAGTGTGCGTGCCTTGTGTGGGAGATTTGACAAAATTGATTATGGAGGACGCCCACAACTCTAGGTATTCGATTTATTTGGGTACTACCAAGATGTATTGTGATTTGAGGCAACACTACTAGTGGGGGAGAATGAAGAGAGACATTGCTGATTTTGTGTCTTGGTGTCAGAATTGTCAACAAGTCAAGTATGAGCACCAGCGACCCGGTGGTATGTCTCAGATGATACACATTCCAGAATGAACGTTGGAGAGGATTGCCATAGATTTTATTGTTGGGTTGACCAAGACTTTAGGCAAGTTTTATGTTTTTCCGTGTATTTCATTCCAATTCAGAGTAGGCATCTCATAGCAAGAAGAAGGAGTATGCGGACCGGAAGGTCCGAGACTTAGAGTTTATAGTTAGTGACAAGGTTTTTCTGAAAGTCTCACCCATGAAGTGTGTGATGAGATTCGGCAAGAGAGGGACGTTAAGTTTGAGGTATATTGGACCCTTCGAGGTTCTTCAAAGAGATGGGGATGTGGCATATGATTTGGCTCTGCCACCAGGTCTGTCAAGCATTCATCCAGTTTTCCATATGTCTATGCTAAAGAAGTAACATGCCGATGATTCTTATATCACTCAGTGGGACTCCGTATTGCTTGTTCAGAATTTGGAGTTCGAGGATGAGCCTGTGGCTATTTTGGACAGGCAGGTGAGGAAGTTGAGATCAATGAGATAGTTTCTGTGAAGGTTCAGTGGAGGCATCATCTTGTAGAGGAGGTGACTTGGGAGACCGGGTCTGCTATGCAGAGCAAATATCCTAGCTTGTTCACTACTTCCTGTTTGTTTCCTCTGTTATTTTCTCTTCGTTCGAGGATGAACATTGTTTTAATTGGTATCTAATGTAATTACCCGTTTGGTCATTTTTAGCAAAATACCTTTATTTTCTTATTTTACCCGCAATCAGAGATTTTCCAATGTCTTGAAGTAGTAGTTTAATAGTCACTTATTGATCAGTGTCCATTAAAACATCGACTTCCACTCCATCATTAGTAAAATACCAATTCTTCCCATTACAATTATGATTAGCAAAATTCATCCCCAATCTCCTCTTGTATTTATTAATATGCCTGGAATTTGGGAAAGACTCCATTAAAGCTATAAGAACAAACTTGTGATGTTTGTTCAATATTTGAACTCTATGGAAAGCCTTATGTGTGTTCACTGATCTGATATTCCAAAAGAATGTTTTAATCATCATTGAGAGTTTGGTTTAGTAGCGGCATTCCTCTTTGGAAGGATCCTTGATGGCTCACTATTCTTGACAATTGTCTAAGCTTTCTTCACCCGTGTTTTATGAGCCTGAACTTCTCCACCATTTTTAACTTTTCTCCCTTTTTAGAACTTTTAATACTCTCATGTGAAGTTATATCAGTCTGCTTGCAAACATCAGTTAAGTGTTGCCTCAAATCCTCTTCTTCACTTAACTTCATGTCTGAACTTGGATAGTTTCCTTTCTTCAAAGCACCCTCTTTGGATCCATTATCCAACCTATTCATATCATGTGATACTAAATCATGCAGTTCTTTGTTTGGAGAATACTTCTTCAATACAGACATATCATTAACATTTTCCTTCATCACCAAAGTATCTACCATGATAGGTATTTGGCCTACCTCATAATCTCCCTTTGAATGACGATAACAACCAGTCTTTAAAGCTTCCTCTATAGGACTTCTTGTGATATCTCCAGAAGTACTAATCTCTACTTCTTCTACTATTGTTGCTTTTTCATTAAGAAAATCCTCATTGCTCAATATGACAAATTCTTCCTTACTACTCATGTCTTCCATACTTGTATTATCTCTGCCATTATCTATAAACTCTTTATCAACTGAAACTTCTATATTAATGTTGCTCGCCCCTTCTGCATTGTGTATCATCTGAGCCATATCTGGTGTATTGTTGCATGACTCAAGCACCTTCTCCACCCGATTTCCCATTTGTTTTGCACTAGAGTGTAGTTCTGCATTACCATTTGTAGGAGAAATGATATATGACCTTATTAATTCTGAGGTATCCTCCTCAATTGCTTCTACTTCCCTTCCTATAGCTTTCCCATTATCAACTTGTTCCACTATACTCTTGTCAACCTCAGAAAGAGGAGTAACAATAACAGTAGAACCACTATTAGCACCATCTACCTTTTGGTCTAATGAAACCTCTGTCTGTATATGACCATCATCATCCTGCTTCTTTGATGAAACATGAACTACTTCAACAGTTATAACATCAGCATTCTTCATCTTAGACATTACATCATTGGACTCCTTTAGATCAGCAATGTTCAACTGCTGCTCCTTTGGTGAAACATGAATTTCTTCAATAGTTGTAACATCAACATTCTTCATCTTAGACATAACATCATTGGACTCCTTTGGATCAACAATGTTCAACTAAGTTATTCCAAAAGTATTCTCCACCCAATCTTTTATGGTCATATTTGTATTTGTGATCACCAAAGATTCCTCTACCTTGTCCTCATCAGTATGTACATTGCATTGTTCTTTGTTAACAAGATCCTTATTGATATCTTCCTGTACTAAAGCCTGATTGATGCTCCTACCTTCTTCATTAACTGTTGATAATACATCAAACTTGTTTGTAGTTACTGCCTTATTGTTGTCTATCTTGTTCTGCTCACTAGCATTTCTTGATTTCTTGAGCTTCTTCTTCTCCATTTCTTCTCTACTTTGTTGTGATTTTCCTTTATTCATTGAATCATGATAAGTCACCACATTTCCACTAGATAACACTTTTGGAAGACACTTCTAAATAGGTTTATGCCATCCTATTTGACTTCTATTTTTCTCTTGATTGTGCAACTTTCCTTGCTCCTTCTGTGACTCTTCTACTTTCTCATCAATCTTGTCTGCATGAGCCTCATTAGGAGGTTTTTCAATTTTTGGATGCAACACTCGACATTCATCAATAGAATGTCCTTACAACATGTATTTCGTACAATATTTGGGAAGATAATCATATTGAATTTTGACTTTAACTTCACGACAATCCTCTTTTTCTTCATCTCCATGATCACAAACTTTGGAAGATCAGCTAATAAATCAACTTGAACCTTAACCCTTGCACAATTTGGCCTTGTATTATTAACAGTAGCTAAATCTAGTTGCAAGGGTTTTCCAACAACAGAAGCTAGGGTAAATAAGGATTCCTTCACAAAAAATGTCGGCAATAAATTTGGGAAGGATATCCAAGCCATTACAATGGAGGTTTCTTCATCAATCTTAAAATTAGAATAATAAATAAGTGGTCTCATTTGATAGAAATAATCATCCTTCGATATCAACCAAAAAGCACTAGTAAAGGATATTTTGATGAAATCCTCAAGCAAAGTACATCGTAACAATATATGTCTGTTTCTAAAGAACCCTACTTAACATCTACCTTTCGCACCACATTATTGAGGAATAATAGTTCTCAACTCTTCAAGCTCATGCCACCCATATGAAAACTTGCCAACAAAGGCATATTGTAAGTTTTCAATGATATTCATTCTTGATACTTCTGTCGATGTCCACTTCACGTAAGGAATACCCTCAATGTATGTAACTTTTTTCATTGGAATTAGATCGCATGCAATCGTAGGAGTCAACTCTATCATGTTTAACACAGATTTGGCATAATGGATCTAGGGTTGGCGACATCAAACGGGGTAGAAGAAGTAGAAGCGGTAGTTTTCGTGGAAGGTAATAGTGGGAAATCATCTTTGAGGGTGAGACCCAAATGCTAGCTAGCCGCCATCGATGGCTGACCAGGGATCGACATTGCTATTGAAGGCTACTCTAGGTTCAGGGTTTGCATGGGAGAGGAGAGAGAAGAGAGCTTTTTTCCTTGGATTCCACTTGTTACTCTATTGACTTTTAGTAGCATTCGTTGGGGATTTTCGCCCAAAACGTTTTTCGTATCAAAAGAGTGTCTAAATATTAATAGTGTTTAAAATAGTAATTAATATGATTAATGGTGTTAAAAGTAATTATTTACCTATTTCGTCCTAAAAGGTTGACCCAGATTAAATGAGGTGACTAAGGCCTCATTCGTTTTCATTAAAATTAAGACGTTTGAATCTGAATGCACATCTGATCAATAATTAATGTATTGTTTCTAGATCTGAATATTGAACAATTAAGATTGTTCGTTTCTCAACATCTGAATTTGCATAATATATTTATTTGTAAACACAATAAATATATAATTTAAATAATAAAGTAATTAAATATTTTTTTAAAATATACCTTTAATAAAATAAAATTATTATTTAATAAAAAATGACACATTTATATTTGCTAGTGTTGGTGGTGGTGATGGATGGTGTTAGTCGCTAGTAATAGTGGTGGTGATAGTTATAATGGTAGATGTAGTTAGTTTTATAGTGTCTGATGCGATGTTGGCGGTTGATAGTGATGGTGGAATTGGTTAATATTAGTATATTGGCGGTGTTGATGGTGGTGGCTGAAGAGGGTCTAGTGGTTGGTGATGTGTTGGTAGTAGTTGGCAGCGGTACTATGGTGGATGTGGTTGGTGAAAGCGCAAAAGGGGGGTTGACTTGTAGCTTTTTATTTTCAAGTCGACTAACTTAGAGTAGTATTCGACTCTGCAGGACTATTCTAAAGGAATTGCAGAAGTAAAAGCAGTAAATTAATGACACCTGATGTTTTTATACTAGTTGAGATCCAATGTGGATCTTAGTCCAATCTCCCTGGGTTGTAAAGGTATTCTCTGTAGCTTTTGGTAAGTTTTTTTTTGGTACAATAGTGATAGAGTGTAGTTCCTATGTCTAATCTCAATCACTCGTTATTCTTTTTGATACAATGCCTCACCAATGATGTTTTCTCTCCTCTCTTTTTGAGTACAAAGTAAAACACTAAGTGTTACAATGCTTATGAAAAGTAGAGCAAAAAACTAAGAAGGTTGAGATCAAAGTATGTTTTCTCTCTTCTGTTGAAACTCGATATATAGCCTACATGGAAGTGGCCATTGGTGATTCCTTGAACAGAGATAGCAACCCAAGAGATTTGATCCTTGGAAAGGAATTGATTGATCCTATTTCCAAGAATAAAGTTAAGAGCTTAGTTGTGTGTCGTTCATTGTATGTTAACATAGCCAAAAGAACCCAACATGATAGGGCTTTAAAAAGTAGGTAAGAGTCTGAAATATAGCAGTCTTTAGGTTTTCAAATTTCACCAAGAGAGCATCCTGCATGGTGAAGCTTGATTTACTTTGGAGAATCGATGAAAGAGTCATGGGAGATAGGTCTCTTACCTAGCTGTTTGTTAGAGATAGAATCTCCTCCATCAGAGAGGTCATGATCAGACATAGTGTGAGTGGAGAAATAAGAATCAATTTGAACAGGATCAATCTTGTGAGAGGCCTTTCCCTTTGTGCGAGAGCTTTTGTGAATGGCAACGGAGGAGTCTTTCATGGATTTCTCCATAGATACATACATAGAAGAAGAGAGTTTTGAAAAAGAGTAGGGAAATAATGAGAGAAAAAAGAAGATTAAAAATAGAGGGAAGGCGGAAAGTTTATGGAAAGACGAAAAGAGAAGAGAAGTTTGAAAGGAAACCTCACACGGTATACTAGGAAGCGCAGCGTAATGATGTGCATTGGGACTTTAATAGGAATCATTAATGACAAAAGAGCGAAAGGGAGAAAAACATATGCATTCTTTATTTTGCATAAAACATATGCATGTGAGCACACGAAAATAAAGGGAGTCCATATTTAGAAATAGTACAAGAAGTAATTAAAAAGAAAGAAAACACAGTATTAAAAATAGTGAATGAAAAAATATATTTTGATAAAGGATTTTCCAATATTCCAAGAGATTTTCGGAGAGAGCAAAATCTTTCTTCAAGCAGTGATTTAGTAAAATGTATGCCAATTGATTTTAAGTAGTTACAAAACGAATATAAATATTTTCTTTAGCAACATGATCTCTAATAAATTGATGCTTAATTTTTATATGTTTTACCCTCAAATGATACACAAGAATTTTAGAGAGACATATAGCACTAGAGTTATCACAAAAAATAGGAATAGTTTTAAAAGAAAGATCATAATCACTGAGTTGGTGAGACATCCAAATTAATTGGGCACCACATTGACCAAAAACAATATATTCAGCTTTTGTAGTAGATAATGAGACAGACACTTGTTTCTTGCTATACCAAGAAATTAAGAATTGTCCAAGTAGTTTATAGGAGCCGCTAATGCTTTTTCTATTATCTTTATCCCCTACATAGTCATCATATCAAAAACCCTCAAGATTGAAATGGTTAAAATGAGGATACCATAAACCATAAGAACTAGTTCCAACAAGATATCTAAGGATCCTTTTGACTGCAGTGAGAAGAGATTCCTTAGGAGCATATTGAAAACGTGCACACCTGCATACACTAATATAATGTCTAGTCGACTAGCAGTTAAATATAATAGAGATCCAATCATTTCATGATACTTGATTTATCCACATATTTACCTTCATCATCCTTTTCAAGGGAACATGTAGAACTCATAGGAGTTCTCAAAGCTTTTGAGTCAACCATCCCATATTTTTGAATAATTTTTTTTGTATACTTACTTTGGCAAATAGATATTCTTTTATCAGACTGATGGATTTCAATCCCAAGAAAAATATTAATTCTCCCATTATGCTCATTTCAAACTCACTTTGCATAAGGTTTGAGAATTCCTTATACAACAAGGGGTTACCACTTCCAAAGATAATATCATCAATATAAATTTGAAGAATTAAATTTTCATTTGAAGATTTCTTTATAAAAGAGTAGTATCAATTTTTCCTCTAGAAAAATTATGTTCAACCAAAAAATTACTTAGGCGGTCGTACCAAGCTCTGGGAGCTTGTTTTAGACCATAGAGAGCTTTGGAAAGTCTGAATACATGATAGGGCTTTTCTGGATTTTCAAAACTAGGAGGTTATTTTACAAACATTTATTCTTTATTAAAATCATTTAAGAAAGCACTTTTGACATTCATTTGAAAGGTTTTAAATGAAGCATAAGCTAGCAATATGCGAATTGATTCTATCCATGCAATAAGAGAAAAAAATTTCATTATAGTCGACTCCTTCTTGTTATGAGTATCCTTGAGCGACTGTCTAGCCTTACTTCAAACAACTTCTCCTGCTTCATTTAATTTGTTTATATGAAAATTATCCATATAAAGATATTTCTTAAAACCTATTCATACCAAATAAGTGTTTAATTTTAATGTAAACAAATCCACTTAATGGCCTAAGGTCTAAACCGTTTAGGTTCTGACCCCTATCAAGTGCAATCAATTGAGGCCTAAATAGGTGTCCCGTAATGTTGAAATTCTTGCGCGAATTTCCTTTCAAGACACTGGTCTTTAATTTTTGCCCCTCGTATTTGTTGTTTTAATTTTTTCCCTTGTTGCTTATTTAATGAAAATTTATGGATGAAACTACTTATTTTTTGCTCGATATAAGTTTGTATTTTTGCATCATAATATCTCACAAGTTATGTCTTGCTCGGCATAACTTACTTATGCCGGGTTGGCTATGAAATACATTTTGCATTCCCAGTAGGGTTGTGCATAGTTCGAATATATCCGAGAATTTGAACAGATTCATGCTATTCGGATGGTCGGATTTTGAATTTTGGATATTTAGTTCGGATATATGTTACATTTTTTTAATTTTGTACATATAGATTGGATATGGATTGGTATAATTTTAAACCAATCCGACCCAAAATCTGAAATATATGGATACATATAAAAGATTACACTTTCATTTTAGGTTATTAGACATTTGGTTGGAATTTCAGTTTACTTTGTTGATTGATTTCAATTTATTTTGTTGATGATTTTGCTTAATGAGCTTTATTATACTTGGTTGATGAAGATTATGAATTAGGTGTTGCGATTTTGACGTGCTGTAGCAGTGCTATAAATATCTTAATAAGGCGTATAATTTGATATGAAAATTTGAAATATTTATCGAACAAAAAATCTGATCTGATCCGAGGTTAATTTAGATTGGATTCGGATTGTATTTTACAAAATCCAAAATTTAAAATTTTAATCCAAAATGTGCTAAATCTGATCCGGCCCGACTGATGAACATGCCTACTTCCCAGTATAATTTGTGTAACATCTCACAAGTTATGCCTTGGTCAGCATAAGTTCGATTTTTTTGCATGTGTGTTGCTATGAAATACATTATGCCCTTCCCGACCTAAATTGTTTAATACTTATTGAGTTTTTTTATCTTCTGAAAATGAACTTTTACCCCTCTCAACATAAGTTATCTAATGTGTGGATATGTGTCTTGCTATGAAATATATAATGCCTTTATCATCATAACTTGCTATAAGCGTTAGCCACTTATGCCGGTAAAGGCATAATGTTAATATATAAGTAGGTTATACTTTTAACGACATAACTTGTGAGTTATTATAATGCGTAAATATAAATTTATGCCACGTAAAAAAGTTATGTAAGTTTTATTATCAGGGGTATTTTTGTCCTCTTATTCGCGACTTAAAATACTGAAAGATAAAGCAAATATTAAAGACCACCCGAAATAGGGAACCCTGAAATGTTTACCGGTTAGGACTGGGCTGATCCAAAGGTTGTGATATTATAAGGCCCAAGAGTAAAGACACAAAAGCAAGAAAACCCTGTTTGTGTTAAGAGTGCGAGACCAAGAATGGCGGATGTTCAGAGAAGAGGAAGACCATTACCTCCTCCTCCACCACCTAGAGGCGGCCCACTTGGTCCACCTCCCCAAAGGATCGCTCCTCGCCTCGAACCAGTCGATCGCGAAAAGGTCCTATTTTGTTCTTTCTTACTTCATTGCTACAGTGGTTAGGTTTAGGTTATTTTTTGGAACGAAAAATCATGTCTGTGATTTTTTTGTATGTTTGTGCTTGTGCCTTTTGTTGTGGACTTGCTAGGAAAATACTTTTATGTTTATTGTTATTCAACAACTACTATGCCTTACTCTCATACTAGTTGAGCTGGCGCCGTATTATTAGAATTTGTTTTGCTCCATTTGGTTCCAATACTAAATTGACTAGTCTTATACTAGTGTATTATTATTCAAGGAATTATATTTGATTTGGTAAATGGAAGTGTGACGACAACAACTGCGCCTCAGTCCCAAACAAGTTGGGGAAAATGGAAGTTTGACACTAGGCAAAACAAAATAAAAAATGAAATGCAAGTTTGAGAATTTAGAAGTTATAGTGCACCACTATGTAAATTGAAAAGAAAAATGCAAAGATGATTTGTTACTTTCTTGCAAGTCTATGCTGATTTTACCAGAGGATTATATCAAGGATATGTAGATACGCAAACTTTTAGCCCGCCATAAATGAAACTGTTAATTGTGAGAAGACAGTGTCCATCATTTGGTACAGTACTGATTGTCTGTGACAGTTAATTCATGTCACAAACTTTGATAAATAGAATGTTGTCTGGTTTGCTTTTGCATTTACTTTCAAAAGAATGCAAGCTTGGCTGTCTTCCTCCTCCCCAGCTGGGGCAGACTAAAACAGGAAAAGGCATGCAGGCATTTGGTTTTGGTCTTTTTTTGTGTGTTCTCTTTGTCAGCGAGTTAGCATTTTTTTTCTAGTAACATGTACCAGTTTTGCATTTCTTATTCTTACTTGCTATGTTAATGTGCGTTAATGGCATATAAATTGAGCATTTTTATTTGCATACTGGAAGTTACTTACAAGACCCTGTTTCTTTTTTTCTTTTTGGGAATTCCATCGAAAACCAGACTTGTCCTCTGTTGCTTCGTGTTTTCACTAAGGTATGTACTCCAAACGAACTCCATTGTTTGTTGTTTTGCTAGTTCTCTTATAAAATCATTACTTCTATTACTCTTAAATAATTTCTCTCCTTTTTTTACTTTGTTTTATTTTTTGATAGAAGGTAAATTTTAAATGTTTTTCAATTAGTTATATATTTTCTTGTTGTTTCTTATTTAATTCATGGAATAACTATATGAGCAAGACAAAGATCTTCCAAAGGTGTTCTAATGGACATAACCCTTAAGTTTTACCAGCTTTGTAATTTCTGAAAGTAGTTGAAGTTATCTGTAAAATTATGCTTTTCGTATCGTGTTCGCCTTCAAAATGTATATGCTTTGCCTATACTTCACTAGTTTATGTTGCCAAAAAGGTTGCCTTGCGAGCATATTTTTGGTTTCACCCACTTGTAAGAAAAGTATGAAACAAAAAGCTGCATATGGTTAATCAATAATACACTCAGCGGATGCTCTACTTTGGAACTTACAGGTTGGAGGCCATCACAACGACAATGAATTTGCTGTGAGAGGCAAGGAACCCAAAGATGAGGTCCAAATCTATACATGGATGGATGCTACTCTGCGCGAACTAACTGATCTGGTATGAAGAAAGTAACACACACAATATGTCTTTTAACTGATCTCTCCAATTTAGTTATTGTCTCCCTCCCTCATTGTGTATCCTCATGCTCACTAAGCAACTCAAGATATTGAGATTGTTGCAATTTTTTGATAGCTATTGTCTCCCTCCCTCATTGGGTATCCTCATGCTCACTAAGCATTTCAAGATGTTAGGAGATTGTTGCAATTTTTTGCAATGTGCAGTATCCTTGACTTGTATGACTAATTGTCTGAGAGATGAGCTGTTGGATCTTTTGAGTGCTGAGTCTTCTTCCATATAGACAGCTAGTGTTTGAGTTGTTCAGATCACATATAGAACATCATTGGAACATGGTGCAGCATTCTATGAATTTCTGACTGAGCTGGTATATTGATAATGTTCAGCATGAAAGTAAGAGTATAAGGTGTCTTGAACCAGTTGATGTTGTGAGTTATTGCTTAGACAGTTGAATAGGTTCTGTCAAAACTTAAGCTTCTCTTATGGTTGGTTATATGTGAACCAACTACTTATCAGAAACGACAGCACCTTATTTGGAAGGAAATTAACTTAAGATGTTTTGAAGGAAGTGGTAGTCTTATTTAGAGAATTAAGATGAACTGCCTTTTTCACTTCTCATTTCTGGTGCAAAGAAAAACTCATCCAAGAAGTAGATTCCCTGTTATACATTATTGAATTCTTGTAAGAAGAACAAGGATATATACTTTTGCATGTTTTGAACTTGTAAATATGCCTTCCAGCACAACCTTTCCGCTGAAGAGTTGTAATATTGTTACCTTTATCCAAAAAAATAAAAGCCTTGTTTGGCCTGCCTAAATGCCAGGCAAAAAACGGCAGTGTAAGTAATCAAATTCATCTTCAATTCTGTGGCACAATTTGTAGATCATTGGCTTCCAGGGCCATGCCAGTATAGCTGTACTGTAGTTTTCTTCACATTTTCATTATATCCCAGTATATTTTCACGCCAAACATTTATATTGCATCTGGTTTATCTATTTACTGTGACTGTATCAGGTTAAAGAGGTAGCTCCAGAAGCAAGACGAAGAGATGCAACTCTGTCCTTTGCTTTTGTCTATCCTGATAAAAGGGGGCGATTTGTCGTTAGAGAGGTCTCTCCACTTCTATCTCTATATGCCTACATGAACTGGTGTTGGCATGTGAAAGTGTCCTCTTATGTGTGGTGCTTCTGCACCTTTTCTAATTACTTTGCGGCTCCTTGGATGGTTGGTGATACTTGTCATTGAGTGTGTATGGACCATGTTCATAGTTCATTCAAGGTGTCTTTCATTTGATTATGCATGCACATATTCTATGAGACTGTTTTTGCACTAGACTAAAGGATTATCACTGTGAGAGACAACTAAAACTTCCAGAACATATTCTGTTAAATCTGTCAAGATCTCCATGGACTTTATAAACATGATATCACAATGTGTCGCCGTTACCACTTCAAAATTTTGTTCAACCTACATGTTCAGTTTTGTTGATTAAGTTCTTCATCATGTCAACTGACTTCCAGGTCTTGCACAATCTACTTTAATTGTCAATGTGTGCAATATATTCAAAAGTTCAGGCTATCTGTGGCTTTGGTATTGGGAGGACTGTTTAAGAGTTGTCTTTTCTCACTTTTCTTCAGTTGTTACTTTAAGCTTTAGTTAATACTTGTTATATCCAACCAGCTTGTAGTCTTCTGTGTTGTTCGTACTTGAAAAGTTGAATTAAAAATTTCCCCTGAAGCATTTTCAACGATGCATTGTAGGGGCATATATGGAGTATTTATGAAGATTAGAATGACCTGTTGTTGTATATTATTGTGCATATTCATTTCAAATTATCTTGTGAGAGCCACTGCCTGTGTCAATGACCTTTATCTCTTCTAATTTGTCTGCCTTCCGACCTCTTTTCTAGGATATTCTGTTTTTTGGCCAGACTAGTCTTCTGTGACTGTTGAACTATCATCTGAAGCAAATTTGTTAATTTGTCAACTTTCCTCTAATCATATAATGTGCACACATATCAGTATGGATGGAATTCAAGGAAAACAAAAAATGTCTGGTGTATTGAAAATGCTACCAATGTGACTAGAGGATTGTACGAGGATAAAGGAAAATATATCGCACCATCTAAGCTGAACTTTTAGATCGATAGTTCTACCTTTGAGAGACCCAAAAATAGTTCCAGAAAGATGATGAAACTAGAAAGTTGAAACTGAGCTCTGACTGTGGTCAAGCTACTGGCAGTCAAACTCTAGATAATTCACTTTTGCCTTCAGTGTTCTGCCTTAGTAATGGGCCAAAATGCTCAAGTACAGTTTGGTCAAAAGTTCTTCTTGAACTGTGCCCTAGGAATTCATGCTCATACGGTCCATAAATGCTGTTGTACTTTGATTATGATTAATTTCAATATCCCATAGTAACAACATAAAAGGAAATTAGGACGTTTTGAAATTTGTATAAAGTGAGATAAAAAATTGTAGTATTTCCATCCTTCCAAGGGTGGCAATGTTTCATCAAATTTTAGTGTTGTGATGTTATTATTGTGTGAGAAATCCGGGATTGCCATTTCTACATTAATGTAAAGATATTTGCTATAATATTTTCAAGCAACAGTGATCTTATTGTGCTTATTTTCTCTGACGTGAAGGTGGGGAGAACGTTTTCTTATCCCAATATGAGGCGACCAGACAGTGGCAGCAAATCGTTGAGTGAACTTAAATTTCAGGTAACACTTGGGTCATATGGAATCATCAACCTCATCCTTTTCTGTATTTGGTACTGACTTGTTTTTTGCCACTGTAGATAGGAGACTACTTGGATGTGGCTATCCTGTTCCAGTGAGCTGTTATGGCACCTGTGTTGGAATTAGAAGTATGCAGACCTGTACTACTTCGTGTTTTTCTCACTTCTAAATATCTGTAGTTTTCTTGATAAGCTGACTGTAATGTTCATTGTTACTCGTATGTAATGGATTTAACTGCATTCTTGTCGGAGTCAACTCCATGGTTATGAATTGTCAACACCTGCGTTTCTTGTTGAACATACATAATATGCATCACTAGTACATTTTTCATACGATGTTGTCAGCTAAAGTCTAACCAAATAGGGGACAATATGCAGATGGATAATACCTTTTTGTTTTGAGTAGAAGCTGACTCTGCAATATCCTCATTTGATAGATTAAGAAGCTAGTCAGCGAGGACAATTCTATGGATTTATTTACTGTAATGCACAAGTCATAAGTCGGGGTGTCAAATGAGCCGTTTGGGCTGAAGTTGGGTGGGTCAAGATGGGCCACTGCCTAATTCGCCCAAAGCTTACATGTGCTAAGATGGGCTAATGATGGGTCATAACCCAATTTGCCCAACTTTATCCATTATTTTTACAAATTTTAAATTTACCTTCTATGAAATTTTATTTTGTATGATATTTGATTTTTTCATATCTTTATTTTGTATAATATTTCCATCATGTAAAAATGAAACGGATAAAGTACACTATGTACGGTAATCATTCTATATGACTGTTTTGATACTTCCTCCGTCCCAAATTAAGTGTCTTAGTTTGATTAGACACGAAGTTTAAGAAATAAATAAAAGACTTGTATTTTGTGGTTTTTAATTAAAGATCTACGGGGTTCTTTAAATTTTGTAGTTTTAAATTTGTCAAAATTTATTAAATATAGAAAGAGACATTTTTTTTTAGACAAACCAAAAAGAAAAATAAGATACTTAAATTGCAACATAAGAAATATTATTTAAGTACCAGATCAATGTTGACTATTGGTTAAGATTGCAAGTACTTAAATGCAAATGATAAAGAGATATTACCAAGTGTAGCCCATGTGAGGGAAGTTTGCTAGTGCAATGCTGTTTTGTCATACTTTGTGAGACGAGTTTGCAGTGGAAGGCCATCTACCTTTGATCATCTGAATCCATTTCGTGTAGCGGATTCTTATTAAGATTTTACTATTTCATTCATTCATTCTCGATGCAAAACTGTCCGTTAAATCTGCCTCGTTTTGAAGACGTTTGGAACACTTTTCATACTCCATGGGTGCAACATCAACAAATTCGCTCATGATCAAGTTACAACCTGGGGCGAGGACCAAGGTGAACCCGGATTAATGATGAGTGACGTAATGGATAAGGTTCAGGAGGTTACCGGAGCTGGAGTTCCAATTTCTCCCTTTAATGCACTTTACGCGATGTGAATATAGATTAGTTAGGACTTCAAACGAAATATTAATCACTGGGTGGAATTTTTTTTAAAAAGGAAACGTTGTAAAAGCCAATGGTATTAGGAATCATGGAGGGGATCTTATCCTACATGGTTATGATTTACGCACTAATAAGTGGGAATAAAAATTTACCAGCTTTTTGCGAGTACATTAGTTGCATCATGGCCCCTTAACTATGCTCCCGAGTATCAGTTTACCCTAGGGGTGGCCAACGGGGCTGGTCCCAGTGGGACGGGGTAAGGCAGGACCGGTCCTCAGGCTGGACTTGCGGGCCGGGGGCCGGGACAGGCGGGATTCGCCGATGTCCCGTCCCGTTCTCGGTCCCGTCGGAAAAAGGGACCGGTCTTATCGGGTCGGGGGCGGGACGAGGTCGGGTTGGGATCGGATTTTCCGACTTTTTTTTTGCACTTAATTTTTAAAAATAACACATATAAACACATCAATAATTGAACAAGATAGTGTAATAAAAATACTTCAAGGCTGTTTTTGTGCCTCTTATATTATTTAATAGAAATATAATTTTTTTGTAATACAATTTCAAAATTGCAACTTTGTGGTTTTGAAAGTTGCAAATAACATAGTAAAATTACAATTAAAAAAATACATATTTAAAAATACATTTGTAGTTTATTAATAATGTCTTGTGGTTCTTCGGTTGAAATTGGAATTTGTTGGTCAAATTGCTCGTCGTCGCTTCCACCTCCGTCAGATAAGATTTCGTTGTAGTTTTCATCGTCTTCTTCGTTGATCTCCGGTTGACCGCACCTTATACGCTCCGCTCGTATCCAATCTCTGAATAATACTGCAATCTCCAAGTTGTGTTTTGTTAATGAGTGTCTATGCTCTCCTATTTGAAATATTCCGACAGAAAAAACGCTTTCAAACACTATTGATGACGCTTGAATGTTCAATATATCTCGGGCCATCTTTGATAGTGTCGAAAATGTTTTCTCATTCTCCCTCTAGTATTTCAGCACGTCTTCACGTCCTTCTTCATTGAGAACTACTTGGTATGGTACAATACCATGCAAAACAAAAACATCAAACTCGCTAATTTGATTAGTAGTGGTACCACCAAACATTCTATTTCTAAGGCTTTCAATACTAGCCGCAGAAACAACATGTATTTTTTGAGGTTGTATTGAAGAAGAAGAAGATGGTATGGAAGCCGGTTGGTTGCTAACACTTTCTTGTTGGTAATGCGTATATACTTTTTTGCATTCATCCTGTATGCTAGACAACACTTCTTATTTAGTTTGTATTCTATTACTTCTAAAAATAAAATTTATAGCAAATTGTATTTTATTAAGAATGTGTTCAAAAAGTGATAGACCTAAGTTATAAATATGGCACGCGCATTTTATATGAAAATGATTAGGAAAATATGGAGTTAAAAGATCTTTTAAAAGTCTAATAGTATAATTATTTGAAGAAGCATTATATAATGTAATAGTCATAATTTTATCAGTTATTCCATAATAATCGCAAACTTCAGTGTGCCTATCATCAATATATCTATATGCTAAAATACGTTTTTGCATAGACCATTTATAATTTATCAAATGACATGTTATAGTTAAATAATCATGGCCGTTAGTATTACGGCCTATATCAGACGTGATAGATACTTTGCCAGAAAAATGATATAATGAATAACGTAAATACTGTTGATATTCATGTGCAAATTTAAAAACATCTCTCCTAACAGTTGATCTAGGAAAATCGTTAAAAGCAGGATTATACATATCTCTAATGTAATGAATAAATCCAGGAGAGGAAGGAAATGAAAAAAGGCAAACCCTCCACCGCAATTAAATTTGCTATTGCTTTCTATCTCTATGTTTATCGTATTTAGGGCCTACAATCCCCCCCTCATATGGTTAATTTGACCCTGTAATTGGTCCGGGACAGTATGTGAATATTGTCCCGACTGAGAGCGTATTGGCACACCCGATTTTGCAGCCAGGTATTGGTCCCACCTAGCTTTGTGAAAGTCTTGTACATGTCTCAATAAACCTCCCGTCCCACTCTGACCTTTTTCCATTTTAAATTTATAAATATTTTACAAATTTGACATCTAACTACTTGATTATCTTGGTCCCTATCAAAAAAAGTCTATGCATATGATTTTAATTTTCATTGTGTTGGGCCTCGTCTCATACTAGGGGGAATAAGAGGCGTTCCAGTTTCAGTCTGAGGTGCACTGATGGGTGTGTCATCTAGATTAGTTTGTGTGTCCTCTAGATTATCTTCTAAATTAAAGTCTGGTTGAGTTGCAGAAAATATATCATCGTCTAATGGTATATCATTAAAAAATTATGTTTCATCTATATGTGTGTAATTAATCAAATCATCCTGTCTAGGAATAGACTGACTAGAAGAAGTACCCCTACCCTTGTTACCCCTACTAGAAGAAACACCCTTACCCTTAAACATACCTCTTATTCCTTTCATTTTAATTATGCTAATAAATAATTAAAAATAATAAAATTAAGTGCGTTAATTAAAATAAAGTAACAATAATAATTTAAAGAAGGAACAAAGGTACCAAACGTCAACGTAACGTCGGCGTGTAATCGATGTTGAAAATTGAAACTTTGCTCGATGAATGATCCTCAAGCTAGTTGCCAACTTCACTCCCAATTTTTAAACTTTTATATAGCTATACAAATAAACAAATAAGATTTAATATTTAGTAGACAATGTAGAGAGATAGATTGAGAGATTAGATAGATTGTAGGAAGATTTGTGAGAAAGATGAAGAGAAAATGAGGTATTTATAGTTGAAAAAATTGGGTTAAAGTGTAAATATATTAACTTAGGGGTTAAAAATAAATATTAAGGGGATAGAGGGGTTGAGGGAGGCCAAAAATGGCCGTTGTACAACAACCAAAATATAAAATGGCAGTTGTGCAACAGATAGTTTTTAGAAAGGGGGGATCGGGCGGGACCGAGGCGTGTTGGCGGGATCGGGACTGGGTCGGGACTAGCCCAGGTCCCGTCCCAAGTTCGACTCCCGTTCCAGTATTCTTTTTTGCGGGGTTAGGGCGGGGTCGGGACCGGGCCGACCCGACCCACTGGCCAGCCATAGTTTACCCCCTTGAACATTGTAAATGAGCATCATGGCCTTTTTATTTTTTTGCCAGAAAGCAGTTATAAGGCCTTCAAAACAATTTCCAAAACAATTAGTTTAAAGAAAACAATTGATATGGTGTTACATGAATCACTAAGTAGTAAGTAGTACACATCGAGGTTCACAATTTTTTTTTACTCAGAGACAGATTTAGAATTCGAGTTTCACGGGATTCAACCTTGTTAGCATTGATTTATAAAACAAAAGATTCAGACGTACCATCTATTCAAATTTTTATACATTTTACATATAAATTTATGTTCCGCATCAAAAGTGTTGAGTTCAACCGATGAACCTGCGCACAACACTCCATCCCCCTTGTTTTTACTAATTCAAAACCGGAGAAAGTAAAGCTTTAAGCTTTCTAGGATAAGAAAGCTTCAAGATTCCCTGACATCAGTTTATATAAATCTCTAAACGATTCCTATGCATAGCAAAATGTGGTGACAATACAACGTTATCTAATCCAATAAGCTCTTTAGAAACATCAGGCTCGTTCTCGAAAACATCCAAGCCAGCACCTGTAATCTCTTCATGCATCAACACTGCACCAACTCCTTCTCGTCAATTATGGCCCCTCGTACGATATTAATGATTATTTCTTGGTTTCCTATTGCCAGTAAAACCTCATTGTTGATTAAGTGACGAGTTTCGTCTGTCAATGCACAACAAATGACTGAGGACAACACACTGGATTGCTAGTTCACGAATATCAGGATAGAAAGAGTAAGGAGTAGAAGGCTTTTCCTTCCTCGAATGATATGATATAATGCAACCAAAGGCTTCAAGCCTTCTTGCAACTTTTACGCCTATGCTATTGATTTACTGTGCTTACTGTAGAGCCATGGAACTTGATTGCTAGTTCACCAAACTTTCGAGTGTGCTCTTTGCTCTTGTCCTGTTACTGTGCTTACTGTAGAGCCATGGTTCTGTAGACACCAAATTTGGATCCCTTCATGACCGACAAAATCATGATTAAAAGAGGGAGTGAATCTATATAAAAATAGAAAATGAAATAAGAGAACTCCATGAATAGATAGAGTCAACGGTACCGACAGACAACACTGCCTACACGCGAATTAGGTTACGAGATTGAGCAGTCTCAATTTCACTACAAGATGTGCGAATGAATGCTGGGCTGAGCCACCTTGAATGGCGTAAGCAGCATGTGGGGAGACCCGTACAGAACGAACTGGCCTGCGCCCACCCGAAATATGGTCTCGCTAAGTACGGAATGGGTCTTGTCTACTAAGCAAAGAAACCTCATCTTGCTTGCTTCTAGCTCTAAATAATAGGAATTCTGGTATGACAGGAATACTGTCGACTATTATGAGCGATAGCGAAGTTAATCCATATAAAGGCGAGCAACCCTTATAGCAATAGCAAACGACATTTATAGCCTGTTGTGTCAACAGATAAGATAATATCAGTAGGTGCTTTAAGCCTGCTGCCAATTTTCTTTCAATCATAGCCAAACAAATAAATCAAAGCCTCACAGTATATTTTGGAACTTCAAAATTTTCAAAATGAGCACAAAGATGTTGGTCTGTAAAATGTGCACATTTGCATAGCTTTCATACACTCTTCGCATCGATAAACGCTTGCAATAATCGAATCTAAATCCTACAAGTTTACAAACACAACTAAGTTTCTAGTTCAGTCAAGTAGTCAACATCACTAAGGCGCTCACGTATAGTGGCTTTGCACCTCCATTTTCTTGAACAGAGTTTACTGGAGTAGAGGAACCGCTCTTCTTCCTCAAATGGCTTGACTGCCCTGTGAAGGTCCTTCCCATAAACTTCTCGGCTTTGCTTAGGCCACTGCCAACAGCTCTAAGGCCACTTCCTACTACCCCTGCACCAGCACCTAGCCCAGTCCCGACAAGACCTACTCCTGCACCAAGGCCGGTGCCCACCATGCCAACGCCTGAACCGACGAGTGATGCTGCCCCGTCAAGGGTATCCATAGTGCTGCCGATAACCCATTCTACCTTCAGCCTCTTTCTTTCTTCTAGAATCTTCTTCTCTGCCTCAAGAGCAGCTAACTGCTCTTCTTTGTTAAACTCATGATACAACACCTGCGAATTTCGGGAACGCAATCAATTAGCTTCAAAGCCACCCATTACACAAACTATTTTTTCTTAGTGGATAATCGAAGAGACAAAAAATGTGAACAAAACTAAGATTTCAATTCTTCCGTGTTTCAACAGTAACATAACCTTCCATGGAGCTACAAGGTCTAAAATATGGAAGAAACAAGTGTTTCTACGACTCTACCACCCAGTCAATTATGTTCCACTTAGTCCCTCTTTCATGGCCGCATATCTTTCCGGCTAAGGCGTGAGAAATCTTTCTCATGTTAAATGAATCCAATTTTCATTTCATCCGGAAAAATCCATCTTTTTCTCAACAATGTTGAACTCGTCATTTGTTTTGATAATGGGTTTTTATCAATTGTATCCACTTTTTGTTCAAATTCATGGTAATCCGTATTCGGAAGAAAGATAGTATGAATCCTATTTAGTCTTAACTCTCTCTTTTGAATTCTCTAGCAAAGTATTGTATATGATTGAAGGTGAAAACCCTTTGTTGATTGTTCCTCATTATGGTCCGTGTAACAAAATGTTCACATATAGAAGGAATTAATAGAAAATCATACGCAAGCATAACACTAGGGTGAAACTTCAATAACACGACACTTGACTCCGTCAGTCACGTACCTTCACTGTGATAGTTCCTCTATCTTTCTTATCTTTGACTCTGAGCATGTCAAGTTTTGGCAGTAACCTTAGTTCAATTTCTTTAGGAGTCTCCGCTACCAGCTCATTCAGAGGCAACTTCGTAACACCCATTCGCTGATCTTGACCAACGTCTTTATCAAATACCTGTCCGAAGTGATGATGCATGTGAAATGGAAAACAAAATCAGAAGAAGCTGAAGTACAGACAGCGGAGTTCAAGCAGAAATGAGAGGAAGGAACAGAATAAGACCTCCAGGATAAGCGATTGAGTCTCCTTGTCTTCTGCAATCAACTCAAATGTCTGGTCCCAAACCGGATTTAGGTTGTTGTTGATGGTTTTTGTGTTAAGCTTAAATAGTGGGCGAATGTATACGACTACATATGGATCAGATTTTCCAATCATTTCACTATTCTTTAAGCTGTTAGCCCTGACTACAGTCACTATAAGCTTGCCCTGTGGCTTAAGCTCCAAATCACTGCAAGGAACACACAAACAACAGTTACATAAAAATGAAATATGATAAAGACATGTTACAAGACCAGACTTTACATTCCCATCCAAAAGACTACGCTGATGGGAAACAAGGAACAAACAATAAGAATTTTGTAAGGTAAGCACAAATTAGAAAAAGTAGTAGAAATAAACAACTTAATTTACGGTATATGCGCTACTTAACAAATCAAAATACAGATTTACCCCTCTACTCGATTACCCACAACTTGAATAAAGTAGGATTGTTAGATAAAACACATATTTAATATTTGATTATATTCTCAACAAGGATGATACAACTTATAACCTAGACCACTTAAAGCTTAAAATCAGGAATGAAGTTTTCTTCGAACATTTGAAAGGGGAGCGGAATGGCCTGTCTTAATGGTTATTCTAAATGATGAGCTGATAACACAATCTATCAATAAAGGAGATTATAAGCAGTGAAAGCATTGCAGAAAAAGAAAATCTCAACCTCACACACACACAAAACCACACAGATCCCTGGGAAAAGACAGATTTATTATCAACGACTAAAATACTTCACAACTGAATATACCTAGTATCCACGGGTACTCCGCCAATTGGAACGACAATTCTATGAGGCCATTCTAGCATATCTGTAACAATTAGTTTACAGTGTCCTTTTTCATTGAGAAATGATCCAGTGTCAGTCTAGGGAGAAAAATATTGAGTAAGAAATGTCCGGCAAGAGAACAAGTTCAACACTTACGTCAATCATATCCGAAATTCCAGGAAGAGCTGTTAAAACTACCACCGACAGCCTTCAAAGTATAATCAATTCTTGGCTTTGGCTGGAAGAACAAACAAGGAGTTAGTTACATAAATATACATCAGAATGTAATCATGAAAATAAGTAAAATTTAATTGGTGGCACCTTTTGTGTTATGAAAACAAGAGAACTCAGTAATTCTTCAATCATTTATTTTAAGGGATCAGTTCTACCACTACGCAAGAATGAGTTTTGCATGATACCTAGCCTAGTTCATTAAGGAATTCCAAATTGAGTTCCCATAAAATTGCATAAGAAAAAGGGAGAAATATATTCTGCGACATAATACAGTATTCTAACCACTTCAAACATTTATCATGAAGCATCATCCTAAGTTTTCCAGACTTAATAAAAAGTGTCCTATCTTTATAGGCTAGCTATTAGATAAAGTCGCACAACGTCGAGTTTTACTATAACCTATCGACAAATGTTTCCACATGCTTAACCCAAGGAGGTACTCAAGTCTCTCAACCAAAATGTTGTTTTATCAACACACAGTCTAACAACTTGTTTGGATGATTGTAACATATCGTTTCATAGCGTATTGTATTGTTTTGTATCATATTATACTTTATTATTTTAAAGAGTACAACGTTTAGATAGATTGTATCATTTCTCGTTGTTTCATAATGTCACGCACTAGTACTTTGAAGAATAAGCTTACAATATTACAAAGAAAAAGTGGGTACGGAGTAGAGTTATAATAAAAAGGTAGGGTAAAGAGTAAAATAGGATTATCAAATAAAAAGTATAGGCAAGATGAGAGAAAAAAATAAGGTAACGATGCAATCACACCAAATCGATCATTACATAAAATGACACTTTAATTCTTACATAATGACGGACTTAGCAATACGAAACCATAAAATTTAAGTAACAGAAAAATCAAATATTGTATTTAAATAACAATACGATAGAATATAATAAGCAACAAACATCCAAACAAGCGATAAAGAAACACCAAAAACTGATACAATCAATATCAAGACAAAGTGCATACGCTCCATGCCCACCAACTTCCTCCACAATTCAAAGGGACCAAAGACTAGAAGCATATTCAGCAATAGAATTAGGCTATACCTAAGAGAGTAGTGCAACAATGACTGCAGAGATACACGGAATTTCTTCAGATAGTTGGAAGATAACACGAACAACTGTGAAGACCTGAAGATTTTTCAACTGCAACCAATTTGCGATGGTTAGTATACTATCTCTTTCTACATATAATTCACTAGTCAGAGGAACATTGAGAAGTCAGATTTTTTTTCTTTTCTACGGATCAGATGACAGGTGAAAGACATTAGGCACCTACCTGAATGGGTATAGAAGCAACCATTGCAGCTTGCACAGCTAAAATGATATTGGGATCACCACCCCATCGAAGGTCAATATCCATAGTAATTTGATCTTTTTTAAGTTTTTGAACACGAATACCTGCATTTATCGCTTAGTGAAATAATACAAAATAATTAAAGAATCTAACACTAAGGATGTGCGAATAGGTAGTCCTGTATAAAGTATAATGATACAGAAAATAACAGAATAATGAAACAGTTCAGTTTTTCGGTGCTCGGTAATAATGTTTATTTTTGTTGCTACCTTCAATTTTAGGTGACACAGTTCCCAAGGACAATTTACTGAACTTCAATGAAGTAATTCCAGGAGGTCGATAATCTTCTAAAAGAGGTTCAACAGATTCTTTTATTATAGCCTAGGCTGCCTGCATAGCCAAATATTTAAGAGATAAGATTTATGACTTCATAACATGGCATTAGGAAATGAGAAATCTCGTTCAACCACACACTAATGAGACAAAATGTTACTGATCTAACTGAAAATTTGGCCTTGATACAAGTTTTTGCACATGAAAAATATGGACTTTATTGTCTAAATTATTCATGCTGAGCAACCGCCATCTGATGCAATATAGGAAGGAAAATATTCAACTTCATTGAACAAACAGCATACTAAGGCATGACTACATTTCGGGAGAAAGAGTCTCCAAAGAAGAGAAAAACCTTAGGATCACTATAAGAGAAATTTTGATCATGCACTGACAATAGAAGAAAACCTACGATTTTTTCTTTTTAGGATCATTTAGAAGAAAACCTCCAATTTATTAAACTATGTCAAGCACAAATTGGATGATAATAAAGTTACCGGAAATAACTTTATGATTCCACAAGACAAGAGGCAAAAATTTACCTCAGCAACAAACGGCCACAGTTTGCCCAGTTATTTGTTCAACCATTTGACCTGCAACGCGAGACAGCATGAGACAAATATTTTTTGATTAAAGCAATTTTTATTTGTTGGGAGAAAATACCCTGTATACAAAAGGTATACCCGAAAGTAGAGAGACTACACAAAGATGTTGTTCTCCACATAAGACACCAAATCATCTATGCCTACAGGAACTTGTGGGTGTTCTGTTAAGATTAAGTGTTAGTGTTAACAGTGTAGTTAACTTAACTAGTGTGTGGTTAATATACAACTCATGCAGTTAGTTGGTTAGAAGCAGTTATAAGACAGTTAGGCAGTAGGTTAGTTAGTTGTGAGAATCACAGCTCATGTACAACTGGATTTAAATTTTGCTTTGATTCTTTGTTGTAGATTTGTGTATATCAATTTCACATTTCAGTTTCTTTTCTAGTTTTCACGAGAAGTGCTCTTCTGCAGCTCATTTTGCTCCATTCCAATTTGTGTTACTTGTTGTTAGATTTGTTCTGTGATAATTTTGTTATGGTATCAGAGCTTAGGTTAGCTCAATTGATTCGTTTTTCGACGAATTAATTTGTTCTTCGATCTATTCTTCGAAATATCTTTCACATCTACAATTTGAACATTATGATTTGTTTTTCCTCTATAATTTTCTGGCGCGATTTGGTGTTTGAGATTTGTCGAGTTATTTCTCGATCAATTGCGTATATCCTCGATCTCAATTGAGTGATTTCAACAACTATATCGGAGATTATTCAATGGAAACTGAAGATAATCAAAAACCGACTTAAAATACGATCGATATGGGTTCTCCTTGATACATGCACCCATCGGAGAGTGCATGATCGATGCTAGTTCCAGTTTAATTCAATGGTGTTGGGTATAGATCATGGAGGAGAGGAGTGGTGAGAGGCCTATCAATGAAAAATAAGTTAGGGTTCATCAATGGTGAATGTAGCAGGCCCGATCCACAATCTCTCCAATATCGTAAATGGGAGAGATATGATGATCTGGTTACCTCGTGGATCCTCAATTCTCTTGCAAATGACATAGCAGACAGTGTCGAGTATGTGAACGATTCAGCAGAATTATGGAAGGAGTTGGATGACCGATATGAACAAGCAAATGGTGCAAAGTTGTACCTGATTCAAAGAGAAATAAACGACCTTTCACAAGGTACTCTTGATATCACAACTTACTATACTAGAATGAATAAACTTTGGGAAGAACTTAGTACTTTACATGCCAAAACACAGTGTTCTTGCAATTGCACACGTGGTGCTAAGGAAAATCTATACAAAGCCGAGCAAGATAGGAGATTAATTCAGTTCCTCATGGAATTAAATGAGATTTATACAGTGATTAAGGGTAGTATACTTATGATGAATCCACTTCCTTCACTTGCACAAGCCTTTTCTCTTCTGGTGCAAGATGAGAAACAAAGAGAAATTAGGCCACATAATCAGTTATTTGCATAATCTACCTCTTTGAATGTCAATCTTCCAAGGCAAAACAATTATAGGACAAACTATTATCAGGGTAGTACTAGCCAAAGTAACAGTTTCAAGTCTAAGGTGGTATGTGAGCATTGTAAACGACCTGGCCATACTAAAGATAGATGTTACAAGTTACATGGATACCCCTCTCAACCTAGAAGTTCAGGATATAATCAGAACAATTACCAAAGAAACTATCAGAACACAAACTCAAATTCTTACCAAGGAGCTTAAAACTCAGCTCAGAATTTCAGATCAGACAAAGGAAAAAGGATTATGGCCAATGTACATGGACCCTCTTCTGATGTTTTGTCAAACAAAGGAGATGAACAAGGTGGTCAGGATGACAGTCAAAATGTTACTATGAGTAAGGAGCAATATGGCAGTTGATGAATATGCTTCAACAATTTCAACTTGGAAATGGAGGAGAAAACTCTAATGCAAGCCTAGCAAATAGATCAACTAGCTTTGCAGGTATCATTGTTTGCACTTCCTCTATTGATTTTGGCAAATTATCTTGCATATATTTCAAGAACAAGGCTGAATCTTGGATATTGGACTCAGGAGCCTCAAACAACATGACCTTCAATAAATCCTTACTAGCTAACATAATAAACTTACCTTACCATTTACTGATCATGCTTCCAAATGGTTACAAAATAAAAGTGACACAAATAGGCAGTATAACACTTGCACCCAATATTAGCTTGCATGAAGTGTTTTATGTGCATCATTCAAATACAATCTTGTGTCTGTTCATTCATTAGTATCTTCTTCTAATGGTATAGTTGCTTTTACTAAAATTTCTTGTATCCTGCAGGCCCCTTCAATGAAGAGGCCTCTAGAAATTGGTGGAGTCAGAGACTACTTCTTGTGTCCAAGATGCCTCAACAACAAAAGTCTATCACCAACACATGCAGCTACTGTCTCTAATGTTTCAATGTTTGTTTCTAGTAATTGTTGCCCCCATAGTACACATTGTCATCATCATACCACTTCCCATAGTTCACCTTCAGCAAATAAGTGTACTTCTCAATGTGATGTAAATATGTCTGCAACAATTAATAAAATTCAATTTGTGAATTCTGTGTCTCCATATTTGTGGATGATGTGAACGTGTTATGGCACAACAGACTTGGTCATGTTCCCTTTATCAAAATGAAAGAAATCCAATCTATACATGAGAATTTTCTTTCCAAACAACCTTTCAATTGCACAATATGTCCTATGGCAAGACAAACAAGACTAGCCTTTCTCCAAAGCAGTACAACTACAACAAAACCTTTTTAATTACTACACATTGATCTATGGGGACCCTATCACACCAGCACATATGATAATTACAAGTACTTTATCACCATTGTAGATAACTACAGCAGTTCAACATGGACTCAGCTATTGTCCAGCAAAGCAATACCTTAACAGTGCTCAAAACATTTATATGCCTAGTTGAAAACTAGTTCAATACCTTTGTCAAAATAATCAGAACAAATAATGGTTCAGAGTTTGTTAACTCAAACACATGTACATACTTACAGTCTAAAGGAATACTTCATGAGGAAACATGTCCATACATACCACAACAAAATTGTGTGGTGGAAATAAAACATAAATACTTATTAGAGAATGCTAGACCCTTACTTTTCCAATCCAAGTTACCCTTAAAATACTAGGGTGAGTGCATACTCTGTGCCACATACATAATCAACAGATTGCCTTCCTCCTATGTGAAAGGAAAATGTCCTTATGAAATGCTATACTGTCAAAAACCTTTTTACTCACATATGAGAAGTTTTGAATGTTAATGTTATTCCACTTTTTCCAAAATACACAGAGAGAAATTCCAATGAAGAACTAACCCTCATGTGTTTATTGGATATCCTTTTGGGATGAAATGATACAAGGTTGTAAGACTGGTAACCAAGAAAATTCATGTCTCTAGAGATGTAGTTTTTAAAGAACATATTTTTCCTTTATCTTTGTCTCATGATTTGTCTTTTTTCCCTTCTGTAATCAGTAGAATTCCTGTTGTGAGTCATGTTTATGATAATGATTGTACATTTACACATAATGCATTGGGTAATAATGGGAAGCATCTGTCACTACTGCTAATGTGCCACCTAGTCAAGATACCACACCTGCACAGCCAAAACCTATACCTGCACATGAGCCACACATACAAACTCAACCTGCACATGAGCCTATTAGTGCACCTAGTTCATCACATCATGAATTAAACCATAGTTCTTCCCCTACTACTGTTCCAATACCCAACACTCATGATACAACCATTGTACCAACAGTAGAAACAAGGAAATCAAATAGGCTTCCCAAAACACCTACCTATCTTCAAGATTACCTTCATTTTGTCCATAACTTGAAACCAACCACAAACCTAACCCTCAGTGCTCTCTTCTCATGTAACAACCACATATCTCATGAAGATCTGACTTCTAAGAGTAAACACCTTGTCATGAGCATTTGCAATGATACTGAGTCATCATCATAAGAGGAGGCAACTTTGAGTCCTGCTTGGCAACAAGCCATGACACGAAAATTTGATGCACTATAAACTAATCACACTTGGGATCTTGTTCTATTGTCTAAAGGAAAGAAAGTTATAGGATGTAAACGAGTATTCAAGATTAAACATAAGACGGATGGAAGCATTGAAAGGTACAAAGCAAGACTTGTGGTAAAAAGTTACACACAACAGGCTGGTATAGACTATACTGAGACTTTTCCCCAGTAGTAAAGATTACAATTGTAAGACTCTTACTTGCTACTGTTATGAAAAGGGAATGGGAAGTTTACCAGTTGGATGTAGATAATGTTTTTCTCCCTGGAGAATTGCATGAAGAAGTATACATGGATGCCCCACCAGGATTAGTGAGCAGTCCATGGATGATATATAAGTTGAACAAGTTACTTTATGGACTCACACAATCAAGTAGGCAATGGTATGCCAAACTCACTGAAGCTCTATATTCAAGGGGGTACTCATATTCTCTGAATGATTACTCCTTGTTCTACAAGAAGAGACATGGTTCTGCAGTATAGGTGGTTGTATATGTGGCTGTATATGTTGATGCCATAATACTTACTGGTACTGACTTGCCTAAAATAACAAAACTAAGCAATTCTTGCATCACACATTCAAAATCAAGGATCTGGGCATTCTGCATTACTTCCTGGGCTTAGAGGTGCTATATAAATTAGATGGACTCATCATATGTCAAAGGAAGTTCTTGATAGACCTATTGAAAAAGTACAATGTGCTTGAACAAAGTTCCTTGTCATCACCATTGGATCCCACACAGAAGTTGAAAGCAAAAGGAGCACTAATGCAGGATCCCACGTATTACAGAAAACTCATTGGAAAATTGAATTTTCTTACTAACACAAGGTTAGACATAGCTTATAGTGTTCAACACTTAAGCTAATTCATGCAAGATCCCAGGGAACCCCACCTGAAGGAAGTCCTTAGGAATTTTCATGTGCCATGATCAAGACTATGCAGTCAAAGCCTATTGTGATTCAGACTGGGCTGCCTGCCCTAACTCTATGCGGTCTGTCAGTGGGTATATTGTATTACTTGGAAGTTGTCCTATAAGTTGGAAGTCAAAGAAACAAGAGACCATATCCTTGTCTTCTGCAGAGGCAGAGTATAGGGCCCTAAGAAAGATTGTGGAGAACTGGTGTGGTTACAAAGATTGCTTGATGAACTTACAGTGCCTACTCCACTTCCCATGCATATCTTTTGTGATAGTCAATCAACCTTACACATGGAATGAAATTTCATTTTTCATGTCCTCATACATCTTTCCAAAATGGAAAAGCCAAAAGCAAAATTTGAACCATAAACAACATCACCCGAACTCTCCTCACTCGTGCCTATCTACCTCCTACATTCTGGAATCATGCGTTACAAATGGCTACCTATTTGCTAAATATAATTTCCAACAAAAAGCTTGCATATCAAACACCATAAAAGTTCTCTATCAGAAAGATCCATCGTATTCCCATCTCCGAGTTTTTGGATGTCTTTGCTATCCTTTAATTCCTTCAACCTCTCGACATAAATTGTAAGCTAGATCAACACCTTATATTTTTCTGGGAAACCCAGCAAATCATAGAGGTTACAAGTGTTATGATTTATCGAGTCAAAAAATAATTATTTCATGACATATCAGTTTTGATGAAAATAGCTTTCCTTTCTCCAAACTACACGCCTCTAATCCATCCACCTATGAGCTTTTGGATATAGGTTTTCTAACTCCCCCACATCTGCTACAACCTACATCCTCCCCCTGTCGCGCCCGTTTTTAACCCGCGGGCTTCGCGACGCTATTGGCGTCGATTCCCTCTAGATTGGATAAAAATGTTTTTTGAGGAGTCGCCACCTAATTATTCTAAGGTGAATTAGGGCACCTAAATGTTAACTAAATGCTGCAATGTAAACTCCGATTTTATGGTCTGCGAAACTAATGAGATTCTAGGTAAGGGTTCTTTATTATCCTAAAGGGAAGGGGTTAGACATCCTTTAAGATCCGCTAACTTGCGGCTATCCAGTCAAACTCAGGTTATTTATTATGCTAAGGAAAATGCATGTTTTTAAAAATATAAAGTTAAAATGATGTTGTAAGTATTTAGTAAAAGGATGCATTTTGTACAAGTATGCATTTGTATGGTATTAAGGAAAATACATGAAAAATTGAAAAAGTATGCATTTGTGACAATTAATAGTAAGGAGAAAAGCGAATTTATTTATAATGCCAAAGAAGTAATTTTTTTGGAAATCATTTTGAGTTGCAAATTGTAAAAAGACAAACTTATTTGTATGATTAATAAAGTGAATAGAAGATGATCAAAGTTGTTTTAAAATTTTTGAATATGCATGACGAGCCTAAAATAAATAAACTAGTGGCGAATTTCCAATCTTTAAAACTAACCGAGCCTAAAGTAAATAACTAACGACGGTTTCTAAATTTAAAACCACCTTACTACTTATGTATTCCCAGCCTAGTTATTCTAAATGCCCTAACAGTCACATAAACATTAAGTAATTATTACAACCCAAAAAAAGAAATAACGAAATTAAAGAATAACAATAAAAGGGAACTAAAGCGGATGACGATGTCATCTCGCCCTATTTGTTTTGAAATCCCGAGGTTGGAGAATTCAAGGAGTGTGGATGCGGGTCTTCGTTTGACAATGATCATGATGAGTCTCATAACAAAACTCTTCGTTGCTCCCGATGCATTTCATGTAAATAAAATAAAAGGAAAAAAATTAGTAGATGGAACATGGAAATATATATAAGAAAACGTAAACAAATAATTCATGAAGAATAATATATTGTTGGGCCTGACCCGATTTATATCATGAAGGCAGAAAGGGAAACAAGCGAAAAAAAATCTGTGGGCCAAGCCCAATGGTTACAACAATGCAGTGTAGGCAAACAGGAAAGCAAAATGGGCCAGACCCACTAGACATTTACTTTCCAAGCAAAGAGTGATATACACAAGGATGAACATTCTTTTTTTTATACTTTCATATGCATAAATAGGCTCAATACACAACTTGCATACCAAAGCATGTACAGATGACACTCAGCGCCCACAGATTTTACAAAAAAACACAAAGCAGACAGACCCGATACACATTAATCCCAAACATCCAAAGACAGATATACAGAATTTTCCTAATCATACATGATATACTTAAGGACATACGAACTTGATACATGACAAATATATGCCCAGTTCTCTATATCTCATATACTTTAGAGGTATATCATTTTAAATATCTCATAGAAAACATAAGAAAATGGAGGAAAAAGATCAACAAACAATTGATGGGTATCACATTCCAGAAGAAAGGAAAATGTTTGTGCATTTCAAATCAAGTAAATGCGGCCAATTCAGTGGATATATGATCAGTATGGACACGAAAGGGGTTTCATGCTAATATGGACATGCTTTGATATTCAGGAAATAAAGTAAATATGTGGTCAATTCAAAGGAATCAAAAAAGTTTAAAATGCATAAATAGCCATTTAAAAACCATATCTCAAGTATCAAGAGTCAATCCAAGGCTAAACTATGTATATAAACTCTTGTATCCACTGCATTATTGGGTTTAATGATACTGAAACCAATGGGTACTTCATGGCTAATTAACAAGTCACGTTGGACAGGAGAAACACAGAAGCAATCAAATAGCCTAACTCCTTCAGACGCCAAAGATTGTTTATGCTAAACTGAACATATATGACCAGTTAGTTAAGACAAATGTGTTCGAGTGACTCAGAAGGTCTTTCATACCATTAGGGATGTTATTCTAGCATTCTGTCTTATAAGGAGAAACATGACACTTAGGTAGCAGATCAAACATGGCATTTTAGAGATAAAGAAACAACCTAGTTAACTGAGATACTTATTACAGTAGTTCAGTCATAGTAATAGCAAGGCATACACATTCCATTCTATTACTTAGCTCAAGCTTATGCATACAGACTTACAACATACTAATAGGGTTCAAAGCTAATATCATTCACTATCCTTTAACATCCACAACAAAGTCAATGCAATAGAGACAATACATATTCCTAGATCCTTATCATATAACCAACATTTATGAGTTAATCACAAAATACAGACATATACCAAACCTACATGACACAGTTTAGCCCAAACAAGTGAAAAACATTAACACAGACATAATTTAAGCATCTTGATAGGGGATTATGACCTAAGAACCAAGTGAAGGATTCAACAGTGTAAACCTATTTAGAGATTTTGGGTCCAACAAGTTCATATAATGTTCATAAATCAACACATACATACATAAAGCTTTTTATCACATTTTACTACTCTAAACTCAGGCATACACGTTTATAAACAGGAAAGTAAGAATTTAAAGACGACCTATCTAAACTCTACTCATTTGATCACAAAGAAAATATGCAAACAAGTGACATACATCTAAATCCACAAAGAGACCAGACTTTATACCTACTTAACATTGGATCTCAGACATGTAAAAGAACCAAAGCATAACCACATATTCAGACCTTAATCACCACAGATCATGACCCTTAAAGTAGAACATGGATCTTATCATATTAATTATGCTAAAACATAACTAATTTACATCATAACTTCACTAAACAGATATTGAACAACATTTTTCAACACATTATACTGAATGTAATACTAATCATGAACCAAACAGGTGCGAACACTATATGTATCACACATAAAACATCTAACTAATCATAACTCTTCTAAATAAGTACTAACAACATATGCCTCATATCATAATCTACATTAGTTTAATAATATAAATAAAGCATTTCTAAATCTTAATAGGTAGTTAAACAAGACTAACAACTTAATACACTTAAGCATTAAAACATAGCCACATGAATAATCAGTACATAGTTAACACCAAAACACAAAAAAATACAGAAAATAAATTGAGAGGAATTTGTGTTTTACTGACCTTCTCCGGGCAGCGAACCGAGGCGTCGTTTTAAATCGTTGACCCCGCTCGGAGAAGTTTTATTTATTGCGATTGAAAAAGAACAAGAGCTTAAATATTTTATGACTTTGCCAAGCCAGAAACGAGAGTAAAATAAAGAGATTTTGAGAACCGAAAGATGCTTTTGTGAAACCACTAGATGGGTCGATTCTTTGCAATAACTTAAAAAATAGAGGGTTTTTTGTTGTCTAAAATCCGAATCCCTTAAATAACCCACAAAGGGTTCTATTTATAGTCCCAACTGAGACCCTAATGGCTAAAAAAAATCTGAAATTCGAATTCAAACCCAAGATTGAAATGTGACAGTTTTTTCATCAAAACCGAGATGATAATGAAGGGGTACCGATTTGTGTTCTTACCCACCGAATCCTTGAAGGTATTCTAGGGATCGACCGTGGCATGCATGCTTCGCGGGTTGATTTGACTCGAACGAGCTATTCTAAGCTCTGGGGTTTGCAGAAAAGGGGAAAAGGAGACTGGGCGATGTGAGGGCTCGATGGTGGAGGAGACATGCTGAAAGTGGTGTGGTGAGGGTGTTTGTCCGGCGGGTAAAGGGAGGCGATGGTGGAAGGGTTGCTGGATTTTTGGGTTTTCGTTCGATTTTGGGGGATGATTTGTTTTTTTGGGTAAAGGGGTGTAGTTTTGGACGATGGGTTAGGGAATAAGGGGTATTGGGTTTGGGTCGACGGGTTTGGTGATTGGGCTGTTTTTATGGTGAGGGGAGATAAAATGGGTTATGAGTTTAAAATATAAGGAGTTTAATTTATAAAAAAAAAACCTTGAGGAAATGTAAATTATTTCAAATAAGATATAATGATGTGATAATAAATAAAACGTAACATTTGTGAAATGCCTAATACTCAAAATAACATAGAATTTTAGGATAAATCTATGATTGGGATATTAAAAGGCAAGTGATAGTAAACAATGCGAATAATAATAATAATAATAATAAATAATGCTATTGAAAATAGACGACGGTATTAAAAGTCTTAAAGAATGCGAATATATATATATAAAAAATATTTTTTGAGGTGCCAAAATATTTAAAATTGTAAATAAGTCGGAAAAGATGAGACAAAATTGGGTGTCAACACCCCCCACAGGTGCAACAGCTACCGACTCATTCATCTTCTAATGAATCGATCCAACAACAATAGGAAAATCCAATTCTTATTCAAGCCGAGTCCACCTAACCTACTCCCATCCAAACACCAATAGACAGTAGCAACAATGATTCTGTACTACCTCAGCCTATAATAACTCAACAACCTACCCAAGAAAGTCCACAAATAAATCCTCCTCCATCTCCACAAATAAAAACAAGATCCCAACATAGAATTTTTAAACCCAGAAGACTCTTCAATCTTCATACAACTACCATTTCTCCTTTGCCCACAAATCCCATTGATGCATTAAACGATCATAACTGGAAAATGACCATGAAAGATGAATATGATGCTCTTATTCAAAATAAGACGTGGGACTTGGTGCCACGACCATCGAATGCTAATATTATTCTAAGTTTGTGAATTTTCAGGCATAAAAAGAAATCTGACGGGTCTTTTGAGAGGCACAAAGCCAGACTTATAGGTGATGGTACAGGACAACAAACTGGTGTAGATTGCGGAGAAACATTCAGTTCGGTGGTCAAATCGGCTACTATTAGGACAATACTTAGCATTGCACTATCAAAATCTTGGTGTCTCACTCAACTAGATGTCAAAAATTCATTCTTACATGGACATCTCAATGAAACTGTCTATATGTACCACCCGCCGGGTTTTCGTGACCCTCAACACCCTGATTATGTGTGCTTGCTCAAGAAATCTCTATATGGGCTTAAACAGGCCCCTCGCGCTTGGTATCAACATTTTGCAGATTATTTGGCAACATTGGGATTCTCTCACAGCATTTCGGACCATTCATTATTCATTTATCGTCGAGGCAAAGATATGGCATGTATTCTTCTTTATGTGGATGATATTATCCTAGCCACTTCATCAGATGCTCTTCGACAATCCATTATGTCTAAACTGGGCTCTGAATTTCCTATGAAAGATTTGGGTCCACTAAGCTATTTTTTGGGTATATATGTCATCCGACATTCAGGAGGATTATTTCTTTCACAAAAGAAATATGCAGAGGAGATTATTGAGCGAGCCGGCATGTCTTCTTGCAAACCATCCCCTACACCGGTGTACATAAAAGCAAAACTAAGCATCTCTTCAGGTAATCCCTATCATGGTCCGACTGAATATCGTAGTCTTGCCGGCACATTGCAATACCTGACTTTCACAAGACTCGATATTTCTTATATGGTTCAACAAGTATGACTATTTATGCATGACCCAAGAACCCAACACATGTTTGCATTGAAGCGTATCATTTGCTACATTCAGGGTACACTTGAATTGGGACTTCACATTTACCCCTCTTCAATTAATAAACTCATCTCATACACTGACGCAGATTGGGGTGTATGTCCGGATACTAGACGGTCCACCTCTGATTACTGTGTTTACCTTGGAGATAACTTGATATCCTGGTCTGCAAAACGGCAACCTACCTTATCCCGATCCAGCGTTGAAGCAGAATACCGCAGGGTGGCTAATGTCGTATCAGAATCCCGTTGGATTCAAAACCTACTCCTGGAACTTCACTGTCCAGTTACGAAAGCCACATGGGTCTATTGTGACAATGTTAGTGCGGTTTATCTTTCCGCCAATCCAGTTCAACATCAACATACTAAACATATTGAAATGGATATACACTTCATACATGAGAAAGTCGCTCGAGGTCAAGTACGCGTCCTACATGTTCCATCACGCTATCAAATTGCCGATATTTTCACCAAAGGACTCCCGCTGCAACTATTTGATGATTTTTGAGATAGTCTCAACGTACGTAAGCCTCAAGTTTTGACTAAAGGGGTATATTAGAATAGAATCTGTTGTATATTTGATGTATATTCTTGTGATAGCCTTAGCTTGATTTTAGTAATCATAATCAGCACAAAATCAGTGATTATGATTATAACTTGATTTAGCTTGATTTTAGAGATTAGGTTTTCCTGATTTTAGCCATAACTCTAGCTTACATTCTTGTATATAAAGAGACTCTACATCAATGAAAGAGGCATGCAAATAGTTCATATTTCATATCTTTTAGTTACGTGTTAAGAGTAAAACGTTACTCACAATTATGAATTATCCTATAACGTTGTCAACCACTAACTTTTTTACCCGCTGGATTTTTTAAAATAAAATAATGTCTAATACGTTACTGCGGAATACGTTTATTATAATTCTATAAATTTTCAACTTTTTTTATTATTTTGATGAATTAATTTAAATAATGACTTACTTCGGTAAAAAATTCCAATATTGGGACCCCTTTGTGATGTCATGTATGAGCTCATACTTTATACTATCATAATTATCAATATATTATACTTTTTTAATAACTCTCTAGGTATATATATTTATACATACAATGTCTTGCTATGTCTTGGATTATTTTCCCCAGTTATAAGCCTTCAACCTCTAGATGATTGAATTCAGCTTGCTGGCCCATAATTCTACTGGGAACCTATTCAACTTGGAAAATCATATGACATGCTTTAAAATTTAAATGACGTAAATATTCTTTAACACCAAAGTATATAGAAGTTAAACTCATATATACTTTGAAATTTTTTTGTCTAAGAGTTTAAATTATATATTTTGATAATATAATTGTATTTGCACTATCAATGCAACTTAATCGGTCATTGCCAGTTATTAATTATTTTATTTTAATTTCAATGTTACTCTAACATGAAGAGTTACATGTTATTGCAGATCAATTTTAACCTGATAATATATAAATTCTTTATATTTTCAATGCACATAACGTGAGCATATATGATTTTCTAATTCATCAAATCCTAATAGGCTACAAATGCTTTTATAGGGCAGACAGTATCCAAATTTGATCCATTTACTCAAAAAGAATGTCACATTTTTCATATTCTATTTTTTGTTGGATTTTCAGATACTAATATATAGTAATAAATATAAATATTTTCACCTCAATTTCAAACTTTTTTGGTCGGGAGTTTCTTTCATATAATCGTTTTTTTTTAACTAATCAAATTTTATTTACCAAAAGAGAATATTTACAATCAAACCAGAACCCTTACAACCCTGCTATCAACATCAGACTAAGTTCTATAATGCTAAGGATAAAAGTTTAGCTTCTCTAGTCCTTTAGCTAACTTACTACAAGGTCATCCTTGTCCATGCACTACTTGAACCACCAGTCGATCCAATTAATCAACAGTCCTCTTTTTGACGTGGAATACTCGCCCATTTTTTTCTTGCCATATAAAGTAAATACACCCTGTCATCACCAACCGATAAATTTGTGCAGAGGTAGAGTATCCAGTTACATTTTTTCTTGTCCAGTCTAGTTCATCCTACCAGTTCATAACAGATCTTTGTATCTGCTGTCAGTGAAATAGTTTTGCCCATATGGTTGTTGAATAGATGTACTTGAAGAATAAATGCTCAATTGATTCTTCCGGTCTCTCACACAAAGGACAATCAGTGTTGTTAGTGACACCTCACTTAGCAAGTCTATCTTTTGTATACAATATTCCATGTGCCACCAATGTCAAGTGAAATACCTATTTTGGACATCCAAAGTTGTTGCAAACAAGCTTTCTCCAAAAAACTTTGTGAATCTACCCTCTCAACTGCTAATAAATGCTTTTGATTGAAAACGTTTCCATGGCCAACAGACCATCATAGTTGAGACCAACCTTTTCAAGAGTCGCCTTTGCTTTAAAAATCCTTCTAGTCAATAAGAAAGCCTGTTTAGGGAATGCAGTCCAAATATGTTCCCCTGTTATACAGTAGCAATGAATCCATTGGATTCACATTTTTTTTTCTTGCATATATTCCAAAATTGTTTACTTACAGCTACCTTGTTCCATAAGTAAATATCAGTGACATTAAATCCCCCTGCAGTCCTAGGATAACAAACATGTTTCCATGACAACAAAGCTTACTTTGAAATCTCATTGCCTCATGTCCACAAGAAGCATCTACACACTGTTTCTACCTTGCCAAAATTTTCTTAGGATTAATAAAAATTTGAGACCAAAAAGTCTGAATGGCAAATAGTATGCTCTTAACCAATTGCAACCTCCCTGCATATGAAAGAAATTTAGAGGTCCAGGTAGTTATTTACTTACCAATTTATTTATTAATGGTTGACATTGTCCTGTAGATAGCCTCTTGGAACTAAGAGGCACACCAAGATATTTCACTGGAAGCAATCCTTCAGGAAACTCCAACATACATAGAATTTCTTGCTTGTTATGGTGTGGGACTACTCCAAAAAATACAGCACTTTTGTTGCTTTTCACAGATAAGCTAGAAGCAAAGAGAATTCCTTGAAACAATTATATAGAAACCTAACAGACCATGGATTCCCTCTACAGAATAAGAGCAAGTCATCAACGAATTCAAGTTGCACTATTTGTAGCTTTTCACACCTAAGATGGTAGTTGAAGTTTGTGTTTTGCTTCAAAGTCTTCAGACATCTAGTTAGGTATACTATAGCAAGGACAAATAGATAAGGAGATAAAGAGTCACCTTGTCTAAGTCCCTTTTTAGCCTCAAAGGGTTTGGTGGGACTACCATTCAATAAAATGGAATAAGACACCGTCGTTAAACATGCCATGATCCATTTAACGTATTTCCCCGAAAAAGCCAGCACATTAAGCACCTATTCCAATAACCCCCAGTCTAGAGAATCATATGCTTTTTGCATATCCAATTTAAGCATACACCTAGGTGCAACTGAAAGAAATAATTCCTTGATTATTTTCATTAATTGAAAGACTATTTATACAAGTTACATATTTCCATAATAGGAGAATCATATTCCTATTCTATTCCTAAAACCTTATTCTACTTGGATACTAACTTATACGTTTATGGTAATACAATTATTATGGTAAGTATACAATACTAATTACATTACACCATTACCTAAACTAGGATACTAAATATTACCTAAATATATACTCTATATATGACCGAGAGGGAGAAACCGAGAGTAATATACACAATATACACATGTATATTGTGTATATTTAACACACCCTCGCAGTCATAGCGGGCGGTCTTCGAACTCTGAGATTGTCCCTAAAATCTTCAAAAAGAATCGAGGGAAGACCCTTTGTAAAGATGTCTGCAATTTGATATCTTGATGGGACATGACAGACGCGTACCTAACCCCGAGCAACCTTTTCACAGACAAAGTGAATGTCCATCTCGATATGCTTAGTGCGTTGGTGCTGAACTGGATTACCAGAAATGTAGATGGCACTAATATTATCAAAATAAACCAAGGTGGCCTTCAGAATGGGACAATGAAGCTCCAAAAGCAAATTATGTAACCAACATGATTCTGAGACCACATTAGCTACCCCTCGATATTCAGCCTCGGCACTTGAGCGGGATAGAGTCGACTGGTGCTTCGTAGACCAGGAGACCAAGTTGTTGCCAAGGAACATATAATAGCCAGACGTAGACCGTCTGGTGTCTGGACAGCCACCCCAATCAGCATCCGTGTATGAGACAAGTGTGGATGTCGAGGAAGGATATAAATGCAAACCATAGTCCAGTATACCCTGAATATACCGTATGCTGCGTTTGAGTGCATTCATGTGCTTAATTCTGGGATCATGCATGAACAAACACACATGCTGGATAGCATACGTAATATCAGGTCTTGTAAAGGTAAGATACTAAAGGGCCCCTGCAAGACTGCGATAGTAGGTCGGATCCTCGTAAGGTACGCCGGCCACGGCACTAAGCTTGGGCTTAGTATCAACTGGAGTGGAAGTGGACTTACAGGATGACATCCCATCCCTCTCGATGATCTCGGCTGCATACTTCCGTTGAGACAAGAACAACCTATCGGAATGACGAGTGACAACAATCCCCAAAAAGTAACTCAAGGGCCCTAAGTCTTTCATAGCAAACTCGGAGCTGAGCATGGTCATGATAGACTGGCGTAAGGCATCGGAAGAGGCAGTTAATATAATATCATCCACATATAACAGAATGTAGGCTGAGGACGAACCACGATAGTAGATGAACAAGGAATTATCCAACCTGCTGTGAGTGAACCCAATAGTCGAAACATAGTCAGCAAACCTTGTATACCAGGCCCGGGGAGACTGCTTAAACCCATATAACGACTTCTTTAATAAACAGACATGATGAGGATGATTGGGATCCCTGAATCCCAAAGGCAGATGCATATAGACTGTTTTCTTGAGATCCCCATGTAGAAAAACATTCTTTACATCTAACTGATGAATAGGCCATGCCTTCGGAAGAGCCTAGCTTAGCACCATGCGAATGGTAGCCGGCTTGACCACCAGACTAAATGTCTCACCACAATCTATACCAACCTGCTGAGTCTTACCATCACCCACAAGTCGCGCCTTATGTCGAGCAAATGAACCATCAGAATTCTCTTAATGAGCAAAAATCCACAGACCTGATAATATTAATACCATATGGACGGGGCACCAACTCCTACGTCTTATTATCAATAAGAGCATTATATTCATCGGTCATAGCAATTTTTCAATTCGGGTCATTTAAGACAGACACAGGATTACGGGGTAAGGGAGATTTAGGGACATTAGAATGTAAATTAAAATGTCTTTTTGGTTTAAAAACACACCGTTGACTACGAGTGATCGGTCTATGACTCGAGGGAGAATTGGACGGATTTTGGGAATTTCTTTGGGTTCGGGACGGGTGGCGGCGGCGATGGGCTTCTTGGCTGAACACGGATATCTTTGGGCGATAATCGACCCGTTCTAGAATTGGGTGGGTCGCCCAATCGGCTGGAATTAGTCGATGGAGGTACTTTGGGATAGACGAGGTGGCAGTCGATGGGGCGGCGGGTAGTGGGCCCGCTGGAGAATTTTGGGTGCGGGAGATGTCTGAAAAATGCTGAATAATATATGGGGATATACTATCATCCAAAACATTATACGATCTAGGCACGGGAGTATTAACTTTAGCAAATGGAAATTGGGATTCATCAAAAATGACATGACGATTAATGATAATTTTATTATAGGATATATCAAAGCATTTGTAACCACGATGATTAGACGGAAAATCCAAAAACACACACGGAGTAGACCAGGCCTGAAGTTTGTTAATTGTGGTGGACGGGAATAACGGATAACACAAACACCCAAAAACCCGAAGATGTGAATATGAAGGAATTTTATTATATAAAATTTGAAGGGGGAAATAATATGTCAAATCTTTGGAAGGAGTTATGTTAAGGAGATAGTTAGCCATTTGGAGAGCATGATGCCAAAAAGACGGGGGTACGAAAGCATGAATCAATAACGTTCGGACAATGTTATTATGAAACGAATTTTGCGTTCGGCTTTCCCATTATGTGAAGATGTATGAGGACAAGAAAAATGAAAATTGATCACATTATTAGCACAGAATTTTCGAAATACCCCATTGTCATATTCTTTGCCATTATCACACTAAATATTTTTGATTTCTCGGTTGAATTGAGTTATGATGAATGCTCTAAATTTTAGGAAGATGGAAAAAACTTGAGATTTTTTTGCTATCGGAAACGTCCATAAAAACTTAGAATAATCATCCAAAAAGAAAATATAATACCGATGACCCACAGAACTAAGAACATGAGACGTCAATAAGTCGCTATGAATAATATCAAATGACATTAAAGTATGAGAATTTGAGTCTACAAATGACAACTTAACAAATTTTCCTAAAGAACAAGATTGACAATTTGGAGTACTACTCGTACCCTTGCATGAAAAAACTATTTTTATCAAAAGACGACAAAATAGATGACCCCGGATGACCAAGAAGAGCATGCCACAAGGAAGGAGAAATGGCTGCAAAGGCTGATGGCAGGGCTTGACTCAATGGACCAGAACTGGGTGTGATAGGATAAAGGTCTCCCTTACTATCACATCTCATGAGATGACTCCCCGTCTTGAAATCCTTCACAGATAAACCAAATGGATCAAATTCAATAGAAGCATAATTGTCAGTAGTGAATTTACGGACAAAGACTAAGTTTTTAATCAATTTGGGGGAGTGTAGGGTATTTTTCAAGATTAGAGGTGGATGAGGGGGAGATAACATTTTATGACCATAATCACGAATTGGAATAGAATTATCATTACCAATAATTATACCGCGAGGGTTGCTCAAATTGGAAAAAGATGAGAGCGTACCTAAATCGGATGTCATGTGGGTAGTGGCACCGGTGTCCATATACCAATTTGGGTCCGGAGGATTTAAACCAAGCTTGTGCATTGCGGCTTCGATGTCGGTAGGCGTAGATGCCGCTGCGTGATGGGCTTGCGGGGGCCGAGGCCCAAGCACCCCTGCTTGCGGTCTCGGCCCAGACTGCTGACTTTATGTGGACCTGGCCGAATTGGGCCTGGACTGCTGCTGGGTCGTCCACTGAAAGGCAAACTGGCTGGGCCCAAACTACTATTGTGGGCCCACTGCCACTGCATAGGGGCCCACTGTGGGCCCCAGAATTGTTGCTGCTGCTGTTGACCACCGCGAGGACCCCCACTGCCACCACTATACTGGTGGCTACCACCGCGGTTCTTGCCATTATTTTTCTTATTTCCACCCTTTTTGCCGCCACTATTGTTGCGGTTTTGGCCCGAGTCGTTAGGACCGGTAGGATACACTGTGGACTCGGTCATCATGCCTACAAGACTAGCACTGGTAGCCGCTTGTTTTGCCATGCCATCTTCTTCTAGTGTAAGCATAGAACGAGCCTGATAAAATTGCGGAAGCGGATTGCTTTGCCAAAGAAGCGTTCCAACACTACTATAGGACTCGGAGAGGCCGGAAACCATTTGGAGGACCAAACGATCGTTCGAAACTGACGTGCCAATGTTGCAAAGTTGGTCCGCTAATTCCTTTAATCTTTTGCAATAAGCCGAAAGATTAGGGAAATCTTTCATATTGACGTGGGAGAAATCCTGCTCAAGGATAACGGCTCTAGAATTTTGATTATCTTGGAATATGTCACGCAGTCTATCCCAAGTCACATGTGCCATAGCGTCAGGCTCAATAATTATTTGCAAAAGGTCGGTAGAAATTGTGGAATATATCCACTGAAGGACGGTAGCATCAAGAGTCGTCCACAACTTAGGATCATCCTCACATTTTGGCACTTCTGTATCCTCAGGAGTCGCGGGGATTATGTGATGGATAACTTGATGCGATCGTGCATGAATTTTGAACAGTTCGGCCCACATCGCATATTGGATGTTTTCTATCTCAAGAACAAGAGGGATGTTATTCTTGATGTAAGAAACTGTAAGGGCAGGATGAAACATGTTTCGTGATGTAGACATATTGATAGAACAATATGTGATTGAGGGATTAGGGAGAAAAATTTGGAAGAAGGGGGTTCTCGTCGGCACGAAACCCGAGAGCAAGGTCTCGGATTTTGCAAGGTAGTCAACGGAAAAAGTTGGAGAATTTGGGAGAGAAAATAAACCTAGGCGCTTTGATACCATGAAAGAAATAATCCCTTGATTATTTTCATTAATTGAAAGACTATTTATACAAGTTACATATTTCCATAATAGGAGAATCTTATTCCTATTCTATTCTTAAAGCCTTATTCTACTTGGATATTAACTTATACATTTATGGTAATATAATTATTATGGTAAGTGTACAATACTAATTACATTACAACATTACCTAAACTAGGATACTAAATATTACCTAAATATATACCCTATATACTGTAAAACCGAGAGGGAGAAACCAATAGTAATATGTATATTGTGTATATTTAACAACAACCCCTTCCATACCCTTTAATGAGTTCATGGCGAATAATGATATTATCAGTAATCATTCTACTAGGAACAAAAGTTGATTGACAATTGTCAACCAAGTCAGTCATCACGCCTTGTAATCTTTTGGATATGATTTTATAAAGGGTGCTACAACATGAAATTGGTCTATATTCTTTTATAGTCACCGGATGTTTAGTTTTGGGAACTTTCTTTTATCTTTCCCCATTTCTCTAGTTGTACTCTTAATGCCTTTTCTTCTTCGATCATAGCAACTGTTGGAATTTATTTACACATACTCTCTTGAACAACTTGCAGTTGATGTCTTATATCCATGCCTCTCCCATCTACACCCTGGAAATGAATGGCATTTAACTTTTTCAATTCAGCTTTAATACTCTTCATCTTTTCCCACACCTCCTTCAGATATCCATAAGGTCGGGACTGATCCCAACACTTTGCAATTAGTGGTAGAAATATATCATGATCAGCTAAGTAGTTCAAGAACCTAAAGGGTCTTCCAGGTTTACTTTTTTATGCAGAGAGAACCACATTAAGTGGAGAATGATCTGAAAATCGAGGTTCTTGAAAGAGGATAATTCCTTGATTATTTTCATTAGCTTAATTAGCTTATATATATGACGTACAATAGTAATTCTAGGCTATAATTACGGAAACTAATTATACACCTAACTAATATAAAATTTCACTAACAATATTTACCACATATATGTACATATATTCTAACACATCCCCGCAGTCGAAGCGGGAGGTTGTCGTACGCTGAGACTGTCCCGAAAATCTTAAAACAGAACCAAGGGAAGACCCTTAGTTTGATATCTGCAATCTGATAACGTGAAGGGACATGTAAGACACGTACTTGTCCGCGAGCAACCTTTTCGTGAACAAAGTGAATATTCATCTCGATATGTTTAGTGCGTTGATGTTGAACAGGATTCCCCGAGAGATATATCGCACTAACATTATCGCAGTAGGCCAATATAGCTTTTCGAATAGGACAATGAAGCTCTAAAAGGAGGTTTCGCAACCAACAGGACTCAGAAACCACATTGGCGACCCCTCAGTATTCAGCCTCCGCACTAGATCGCGACAAAGTAGATTGTCATTTAGCGGATCAAGAGACTAAGTTATCACTGAGAAACACACAATAACCAGATGTCAAACACCTGGTATCTGGACATCCACCCCAATCAACATCCATATAAGAAATGAGAGTGGATATCAATGATGGATATAGATGCAAGACATGATCAAGAGTACCCTGAATGTAGCGCACAATGCGTTTAAGAGTGTGCATGTATTTTTCCCTTGGATCATGCATGATTAAACACACATGTTGCACAACATAAGTAATATCGATCCTCATGAAAGTGAGATATTGAAGAGCCCCCGCAAAACTACGATAGTGGGATGGATCATCATATGGTGTGCTAGAAGTAGCACTCAGCTTTGGTTTAGTATCAACCGGAGTAGGAGATGGCTTACAAGCTGACATGCCAACCCGTTCAATGATCTCTGTTGCATACTTCCTCTGAGATATAAAATATACCACATATATGACGAGTGACACCTATACCTAGAAAATACCTCAATGACCCCAAGTCTTTCATAGCAAATTCCGAGTTGAGAAGGGATATGATAAAATTGCGAAGTACATCAAATGAAACAGTCAAGATAATATCATCCACATACAAAAGAATGTAGGACATAGAAGTACATTGACTGTATATGAATAGAGAATGATCAGACTTGCTGTGAGAAAATCCAAGAGTAGAAACATAATCAACAAATCTCTTGTACCATGCTCGAAGAGCCTGTTTTAGCCCATACAAAGATTTCTTCAGCAAGCACACATGATTAGGATGATTTGGGTCCATGAAACCCAAGGACTGATACATATATACGGTCTCCTTGAGTTCTCCGTGTAACAAAATATTTTTCACATCTAGTTGATGAATATACCATGCTTTTGAGAGAGCTATACTGAGAACAATGCGAATAATTGGCGGTTTGACCACCAGACTAAAAGACTCTCCACAATCCATGTCAACATGTTGAGTTTTTCCATTACCTACAAGACGGACCTTATGTCTCTAAAAGAAACCATCAGTTTTTTTTATAAGTAAAAATCCACATAGAACGAATCACATTAACATCATGTGGATGGGGCACCAACTCCTACGTCTTATTTTTAATAAGAGCATTATATTCATCATCCATAGCCATTTTCCAATTTGGGTCACTAAGGGCAGACACGGGGTTATGTGGCAGAGAGGATTTAGTACCATTAGAGTTGAGATTAAATTGACGCTTTGGTCTAAGAATTCCCCGTTGGCTGCGAGTAACCGACCTTGGAGCTGGAATAAGAGTGGGCTGGACTGGGGTGGAAGCAGTGGGCTAACCCGGTTCTTGGCTAGACTGACGCGGCCCAACAGTAGATGGAGATAAAATGGGCTGGCAGGGCACTAGTCTGCCACTCGCTGGGCCTAGCGATGTAGGCTGAGGTTATAGGATGCCAGGATGGGTCTGCTGCTTGGGTGGGCTGGATGGGGTAGTGAGCTGGCTGGGCTGAGTTGGGCCCAGTGTGGTCGGACTAGACTGGACAGTAGGCAGTGGGCTGGAAGGTGCCTACTGGGCTAGTTATTGCGATTTGGTCTAGGCCAAATGGTAAACCATATATGGTGAAAGCTCATCATCGAAAAAACCATAAGAATGTGACGTTGGACTATGCAACTCAGAGAAGGGAAATTGGGTTTCATCGAAAATGACATGGTGATTAATGAATATTTTATTCGAGGATAGATCACAACATTTGTAACTACGATGATTAGATGGATAACCCAAAAAGACACATGGGGTAGATCGGGCTTGACATTTGTTTATGGTAGTGGAGATAAAGAGAGGATAACATAAATACTCAAATACCCGAAGATGAGAATAAGATGAGTCTTTTTTATAAAGAATTTTGAGTGGAGATTGGTAGGCTAATCCTTTGCTCGGGAGCATGTTGAGAAGGTAAGTTGTCATTTATAATGCATGATGCCAAAATGAAAGCGGCAATGATGCATGGGATAGTAATGTATGAACAAAGTTATTAATGGTTCGGGTTTTTCTCTCGGCTTTTCCATTTTGTGATGAAGTATGTGGACACGAGAGATGGAAAGATAACCATTAACCTTACAAAATTTCCAAAATGACCCATTATCAAATTCTCGGAAACAACCACTTTACGTACCAAGGGTAAGGTCTGCGTACAATCTACCCTTCCCAAACCCCACATTGTGAGATTTCACTGGATATGTTGTTGTTGGCCCATTATCAAATTCCTTTTCATTATCACATTGAATGTTCTTAACCTCTCGTTCAAACTGAGTACGGATGAATGCTCTAAATGATAGAAATGTGGAATAAACTTGAGACTTTTTAGATAACGAAAATGTCCACAAAAAATTAGAGTAATCATCCAACAACAAAATATAATAACGGTAGCTCGAAGAGCTCAAAACGGGAGATGTCCAAAAATCACTATGGATAATATCAAATGACAACATAGTACTATAATTAGAAGCAACAAAAGACAATTTAACATGTTTTCAAATAGGACAAGAGGGACAAACATTATAACTATGAGTTCGATTTAGTAAAAAACAGATGCTCCCGGATGACCCAAACGTTCATGTCATAACGAAGATGCTAAAGCTACAAAAGTTGATGGTGTGGCTTGATTTGTGGTGATAGTGGTGGTGATGGGATAAAGCTCGCCCCGACTATCACATCTCATTAGATGTATTCCCGTTTGGATATCCTTCACGAAAAACCCAAATGGATCAAATTCAACAGAAACCGAGTTATCAGTTGTAAATTTTCTAACTGACACCAAGTTTTTTAATTAGTTGAGGAGCATGAAGGACATTTTCAAGGCTAAATGTGGGTTCGGGGATGACAAATTTGTGTGACCATAACCACGAATTGGAATTGAATGACCATTACCAACAATTATGCCACATTTTTTGCTCAAATTTAAATAAGATGAGAAATTACCTTACTCGGATGTCATATGAGAAGTAGCATCGGTATCTATGTACCAATTTACATCTGGAGGATTTATCCTAAGAGTATGCATCGCTGCCTTGATATTCGTAGGAGTCGGTGAGGCTGTTGCTGTAAATACCTACTGCGGTCTAGGCCCAAGAAGACCAGGTTGTTGCCTCTGTTGGTTGATGGGCTTGGCCCAAGAAGCTACTGGGTACGGACAAAGAGGAATGGGTCAAGGCCACTACTGCCCGCTGGCCCACGACTGTTTCCACGGTTGCTGCTGCCCGGACCCCTACTAGCTGCCACCATGTCTGCCATTGCTGCCACCGCCCTTGTCGCCACCGCGACCACTGCCGCAGTTTTTCCCACCGTTATTATGGTTTTGACCCTTTTTGCCATCACCGTTGTTACAGTTTTGAGTATAATTTTCAGATAATGAAGGAGATTCATCTGTTTCTCGGGACGTGGCAGCCACCATGACGGAATTTGCTCCGGTTGCGACCTGTTTAGTCAACCCCGCCTCTTCAAGAGTGAGCATGGAACATGCTTGGTAGAAATGAGGAAGAGGACTGCTTTGACGAAGGATAGTTCCAACCCCATTATAAGCTTCGGTGAGGCCCGCAACCATTTGAAGAATGAGACGATCATTCATGACCGGTGCTCCGAAGTTCTTGAGTTGATCCGACAATTTCTTGAGCCTTTGACAATATGCGAAGGCATTCAGGAAATCCTCCATAGTTGTGTGAGAGAATTCTTGCTCAAGTATTACGGCATGAGAATTTTTGTTATCTTGAAATATATCACGCAACCTATTCCAAGCTTCCATTGTTGTTGCGTCAGGTTCGATAATTATATGCAAGAGGTCTGTAGAGATGGTGGAATAAATCCACTGTAGGACCGTAGCATCAAGGGTTTCCCATAACTTATTTTCATCATCGGTGGATGACACCTTCTCCTTGCATTTTTCCGGATGTGATGGAGGACTTTATGAGACCTTGCGTGAATTTTAAAAAGTTCCGCCCATGTCGCATATTGGACGTTCTCCATTTCAAGAACAATGAGGATGTTGTTCTTGATGTTGGAGAGTGCAAGAGCAGGAATGAAGGTAGTTTTGTGTCAGACATGGCTGATGGGAAGAGAGTTTGGGCGGAGGAGGAGAGATAGAGCACGACGAAAGAGAGGAGGGAGGAGAAGAGAGGAAGATTTGCCCTAGGCTAACTGATACCATGAAAGAGGATAATTCCTTGATTATTTTCATTAGCTTAATTAGCTTATATACATGAGGTACAATAGTAATTCTAGAATATAATTACGAAAACTAATTATACACCTAACTAATACAAAAGATCACTAACAATATTTACCAAATATATTTACATATATTCTAACAGTTTCAATATTGCAACATGAGTAGAGGGCATCATCATCAACCAATCACCATTATCAATAGTTTTATCAATCCTGCTGTAAGTATGATTGTTTGTCCAGGTGTACTCTCGACCACAAGCCTTTACCTCCTCTATGCCAGTATCTGCCAAGAATTCCTTAAAATCCATAGTTTTACTATACTGAATGGGTGAACCCACAATTCTATCATCCGTATTCAAAACAGCATCATAATCTCCCATTGCGATCCAAGGCCCTTGAACCATGGTAGCATATCTGCGAAGGTCATCCCACAACTCCTTTCTATCAGCTACTGTATGGAGTCCATAAATGACAGTCAAATAGACTAACAAATTCTGGGCATACACCCTTATGATCCCATGAACAACCTGGGTACTTTTTGATGCCACATTAAAGCTTAGTATTCTTGGATCCCAGATGACCCATATTCTTCCTTTATTATTAGCACTAAGGTGCAATTTTTTTCCTTCTGAGCTTTCACTCTATGTTAAAAAATAGCAAAACAATTTATCCCTAGCTCCTTAATAGCCACACTAAGTTCTTCGTGCCTATGAGCTTTATTTTCTTGCTCCCTTTACATTCTAAGTGATCACACTCATCTTGGAAGTGTAGGGTCTGGATCACCTCCTCCTTTCTCATATGTGCTACATTGCCCCAATTCCATTTCACCAATCATCAGTATAGGTTCCATTCCACTATATTGCAATGGAGTGAGATCATTTCTGGTATTTATGGTCTGCACCCCTACCTATAAAAGTTTTTGCTTTCTTTTGCCTTTAGTTTAGCTGTTTGCCAATCATCTTGGTGAGCTATATTTATTACCCCCCTTACTCCTCATCTCCTGTGCTATAGGCTGGCTCACCTTTTCATATAATCTTATTAATAGTATTTTATTGATTTCTTTAAATCTCTCAGAAAGACTTTTTTTCTCAACAAAATTGATACAAAAGCAATAATTATCTTATCAAACTCCACTCTAAAGGATCTACACATAATTTAAGAAAGTATATGGTGCTGTCAACATACATTTCAGTGATTATTTTTTTTCTTACTTCTTTTCTTGTTAATTTCTTATGTTTATATATTGTTTCTTTCTTATTTACCCCATAATACAAGACAAATATTGACTTTCGTTTTCTTCCAGCCCTCCCCCCTTTCTTTTGAAAGTACAATCTAGATAGAGCAGGATTTTTCTTTCAATTTCGCATATATGCATGCGTGAGAATCGTCTAAAACCCATTAGATAAGAACACCTAAAAGTTTTTTTTTTTATAAAAGAATACATTGAATCCAATGGCAAGTGAGGATTCCACGTACTGTTTTGTATGTCATGCACTTATTGATTTTAATTAAGTGTTTGAATAAGTTCCAGGTGAGTTAGCCCCATGTCGTTATGCTTAAAATTCTAGTGCTTTTTATGTGAAAAATACTTAATTCGATTGAATCATGAAACACAAAATTTGTAGAGATATTCCATCAAGTTGGAAGATCCGAAACAAGCTGTAATAAGTAATATTAATATTGAAAGTGGCTTCGCGATCACGAAGGTTACAAAAGTTAAGAAGCTAGCGATTGCAGAGTTAGGCCACTTGGCCCGGACTCACGGTTTTGAAGGAAGTGTTAAGAGTCCACATCGGAATAGGAACATGTATTCCTTATATGGACTTGGACAATACTCACCCTACAAATTAGCTTTTGGGGTTGAGTTAGACCCAAGATCCATTCTTTACATGGTATTAGAGCCAGACCCATTTCAATTCTTTGTTCACCGATGTTGGGCCCCCAAATTATATTGTCCACGCTTCAATTAACAAGGTCTGGACGTGCAGAGGAGTGTTAAGAGTCACACATCAGATATGGAATAAGAACATGGACTCCTTATATGGACTTGGACAATCCTCACTCTACAAGCTAGCATTTGGGGTTGAGTTAGGCCCAAAATCCATTCTTTACAGGAAGACTCACGAATGCGAAGAACGTGAGGCCCACTGCACATCAACAAGGCATGACTATCAGCTAAACATGTAATCTAATATGTACATATAGCTCACAAATCTTAAACTAGCATGGAAACAATGCCTATAACATTATCACTAGATAGATGTAGGTAAGCATGATGTAGTATAACACCCCCTAACATGTAACTCCATTATCCACATAAGCCTCACCAGCTCGCCTATATATTACCCCATATACCTAGCATATATATCACAATTAAGTTAATTTGGGAAAATTCCTTTTTTCTCATTGAGGTCAAATTCTTAACTTATCTCGGTCCGAATCTCCCAAGCCTTCTCGAATAGCATTTTCCTTCTTTGTAGCCTCCGAATAGGGAAATGCTATTCGAGGAGGTTAGCTAGGAGCTTCAGAACGAGGTATGTTCAGGCTCTCACCACAAAGTATATGTGTGCGAGACCAAATATGCCCTCCATATTGGGTCGGATAAGTCTAGGTCTCTTACAATTGTGACATGTGTCAATATTTGGTGTTAATTAACTAATTAATCTTGTAATTAGGCAAGTATTTAACGGTATATAAGGGCATATGTGAGCTAAAGTATTAATAAAGGGAAAATTTGCTCAATTTTGCATAGTACGAGGGCATATTTGGACCTTTTCTGAAATATAGATAAATACATACTCGAAAGTGCTAAGCAAATATATTCAACATCTACTAGATAAAACAAATAAATTTAACCTTATATATACAATATAATATTTTCGACAAATGAGTTCTGAACTAAGTCTTTGGTCTTTTTGTGTTTTGTTTTATTAGTATATAATAAAATATCCTTCCACTGAGGAAACTTAGCGGATGCATAAAAAAAAAAGACAAATGAGTTCGGAATGAATCCCTAGCGTGTGTATTTGAAAGATGTTCTGCATGAAAAAGAGTCACTATACTCGTTAAGCACGAGCCTCAACAGTCTTTAACTACATGAAGACCTTTGTAATATAGTCAATCAGTATATTATTTTCTTCTTATTTAAAAGCATTTAAGTCATTTTCAGAAAATGACCAAATCAGTATAGTTAGTAAATGGTAGCTGGAAGAATAAGGTGTTTAATTAGCTATGGCTGCATATGAATAGTCATAATTCCTTAGTAAAAAGTCGGCACCGGAATCGACTTAATTCCGGTAGGTCAAATTTTTGACAACGTGGCATTCTTAAACAGCTTTTAAAATATTTGATTATCTAAATTAAATCAATAAATGACACTGTATTTTTGCATTAAATAAAACTTTATTGGTCATGCAAATCATTAGACACATTCTTGTATTAATTTCTTAGCACTAATCAAGGAATTTGTGATGTGCTGTCATGACACTCTGAAATTACGGGGGGGGGGGGGAGAAAAAGAATTTCCTAAATAGGAAACAAAACGTAGAACTAATCAAGAGGCACATGATACTGTATTTACAAGAAAAAATTTAATAGATTTTGGTGGGCTACTTTTAATTCTGTAGACCTATTTTAAAGATGAAAGGGATGTGATGAAGATCTTTTGTTAATTTTTGTCACTAAATTTAGTGTAAAATTAATGATTTTCTCACAATCGGGTGCATGCAATAGCTAGCTTTCAAATAAAATAAGAATACTAGGAAAAGTATCCGGCGGCTAATTTTATTTGTTAAATATACATAATATACATACAATATACATGTGTATATTATGTATATTTATGGTATATACGGGTATGACTGCCCCATCCGTGGGAATCTTTTTTGTATACACATATGTAATTAATGTTGTAGTCTAATTAGTATTGTACACTTACCATACTTGTATAGTTAGTCTCCAAATAGAATAATGTTTTAGGAGTAGAGTAGGAATATGTTTATCCTATTATGGAATTATGTAAATTGTATATATACTCTTTCAAGTAATGAAAATAATCAAGGGATTATTTCTTTCATGCTATCAAGAGACTAGGTCCAAATTGCTTTCGTCTTTGTTCTCTAAATATTGCTCTCGGTTTTTGTGCCAGTTCTCGACCAAACCTGCCTCGATTTCCGTCCCCCTTCACCTGAATTCGTGATATATTTTACCTCCACTCTTCCCAAATTTTCCCTCCAATTCCTTTGTTCTTTTGTTATGTCTAGGAACATGTTTCATCCTGCCCTCACTGTTTCTAACATCAAGAACAATATCCCTATTGTTCTTGAGATGGAAAACGTCCAATATGCGACGTGGGCAGAATTGTTTAAAATTCACGCTATCTCCCATCAAGTCATCCATCACATAATTCCTCCCGCTACTCCTATTCCCGCGGAGGATCCTCAATTATGGATTACTCTTGATGCTACCGTTCTCCAGTGGATTTATTCCACTATTTCGGTCGACCTCTTACAAATAATCATTGAGCCAGACACTACGACTATGGCTACCTGGAATAGATTGCGTGATATATTCCAAGATAACCAACATTCACGTGGTGTTACCCTCGAGAAGGAATTCTCTCAAGTTCGCATGAAAGATTTTCCGAACGTGTCTGCATATTGCAAGAGACTCAAGGAGTTGGCGGACCAACTCCGTAACGTTGGCGCACCTGTAACAAATAATCGTCTGGTTCTACAATTAGTTGTTGGCCTTTCTGAGGCCTATAATGACGTTGAGATTCTCCTTCATCAAAGTAATCCGCTTCCCGCTTTTTATCAAGCCCGCTTCATGCTTACTTTGGAAGAAGTCGGTTTGGCTAAGAAGGCGGCTACCGGTGCGAGCCCTATAGTCATGATGACGTCCTCCATAAATTCTTCGGGTTTTGTTGATAATTCGGGCTAAAACCGTGCTAAGGGTGGCGGCAAAAATAATCGTAAGAAAGTAACTTACGTAAAGTAAATGACATAATATTTTATACTGGTTCGGATCCAAAGTAAATCCTAGTCCAGTCCCCTTGGGTTGCAAGGTGTTCTCTTAAACTCTTTGAAGGTGTTTTGGTACAATGTTTTATTTGAATGGAGCTCATACGTCTACATTCAAACTCTCGTAATCTTTTTTGATACAATGCATCACCAACTATACTATATCTCTGATCTCTTTTTTGTTTGCACTATAAATCACTCAAAAATACAATACTTATGAAAAGTAGCGCAGAGAACTTGAGAAGTTGAGACGAAAATATATTTTACTTTGTCTCTGATTGAGCCTTTAAATAGTCGTTGTCTTGGCTCTTGAAGAGAACACAACCCAAGAGTGTTGATCATTGGAAAAAGAAATTAGAAATCCTATTTTTCAAGAATAAAGGCGAGCTTGATGATTTTCTTCTTTGCAATCCTTTACTGATGATTTGTCTTCCATCTTCAACGACTCCTTGTAGTTAATGCGTTGATATTTCCCCAGAATAGCTCCTTAAACTGTGCGCAAGGATTTGTTTCCTTAAGTTCTGGTACTTGTTTTTAATGTTGATCTTGACTTGAATCTTTGCGGAATATTTCTTTTCTTTTTGTACTCACAACAATTTTCCTAATTTATGAGTACGTCGGCCTTCCTTGTAGGAGGAAATCTCCAGCTCTTCTGTTGTTGGGCTGTTCCGATTTATTATTGGGCCTATATGCTCTTCTTCTTTTTGGGCTTTGTTTTCCTGCACATGAGATGTTGTCATCATTAAAATCTGCACTAACATTACGGCCCTCGAATTATGTAGCCAATTTAGGAAATAAGAATTAAGGGAATAAACAGAATTGTACCCGCAATATTTATAAATAAATATTATATTTTTTCATATTTTATTTGTGGTTGCAGTTTATTTTTCGCAAATTAAAATTTGTTGCAAATAAATTGGCACGCCTAGTGGAACCAGTCTTGCCCTTCATCTCTTCTCTCACAAATTAATTATGCAAAATTCGAAGCCACAAAAGATACTTCAAGTATCGTCTTTGAGTTTCAGCAAGTCTACACTCCGACAAGCCTTGAAGTAAGGGGCATTTGTAGACATTGAAATTTTACAGGACTCTACCAGACGAGTCCAATCCATCTTGAAATTCTAAGGTCTAGTGTTAGGACTTCGTGGAGGCTACTCTACCTTAAAACCTAACTCATGCCTATAAAAAGGGACACATATTTCCTTGAAAAGACATCTCGGAAGTTCCATAAACTCATGGAATAATCACAAAGAGATCAATATGTGGCCGGACTCTTCTTGACAATCAAATATTTCAAGAAGATCCACAAAATCATTTCATGGAGATAAATTCCAAGGAGACTTACATCATCCTAGTTCGAGAAATACGCTACTACGACTCTCGAATTATGGAGCAAATTTAAGAGAAGAGAATCAAGTGAATAAACAGAATTGTACCTGCAATATTTATAAATAAAATATTATATTTCTTCATATTTTATTTGTGATTGCAATTTATTTTCCGCAAATTAAAATTTGTTGCAAACAATGGTACTAGCACATAGCTAGGTTGATGCTTCTATACCTGGTAAATTCTTATAATTTCATCCTTAAGAGGATCGTTCGGTTTTCTACTTATCTCCTTATAACTCACCATTTTAACAGTATTGAGTATTGTCCTGCCACGACTCATAATTAATTATGAAAAAATAAATTAATAAGAAAAAATTACGTAATTGGACCATTTATTGATAAGAAACGAGATACTTAAAAAATGAAAGTGTGTCCGCTGCCACACATATATAACTCAAACTTTTTCAAGCACATATATAAGTTTAGGATGTACAAATGAAATATATTGGTTGTTTTTTAATTTTTAATTTGAGAGGGGAGGGGGTTGTTCAAAATTATGAGTGTGCATTCATTTCAAGACATTCAAGAATACTTATCTTGTTGACTTAAACTGACACTATAATATACAACATGATCGAATAATATTAGGTAATAATTAATCCTTTTATTTTAAGAGAAAGAAGTAAAGAACCAATAGAAATACGCAAAGAAAAGCTGAAATCAAATATAGGTAGGCTTTCACAAACAAGTAAAATAATCAAAGTTGGTTTGTACTATAATATAAAATTTATATTAAATGATATCCATCACTTTAGCATTTTGACATTTAGACAGTGTACTTTTTGGACTAATTAGGTTGAGAGTTTCTTCAACTCCTTCTTCACTTGAGGCTTATCTTTATTTTTTCAATTTTAATTTTACCCGAAATATTTATATTAAATTGATGGATTTTTAATTTAAAAAATTATAAGTTAAAGTACAAATATATATATCATTTAACTATGATTAACTAGTAAATATTTATATGCAAGATATATAGTTGTTTTGCATTCATTTTAATGTAAATATAGAGTAAGATTTTTTACGTTTTTCTCATATCCATTCTTCAAAGCTATCAGTGAGTCAACAACTTCGTGGTCATTGGCTCCTTAATTAGTGCCCAAGTTCTAACTAACTAGCTATATATATATATATATATATATATCTTATTAGAATAAATTTAATTTATTTGTCCAAAGCTTAACCTTTATTCATACTTCAAAGTTCAAAATAAATTGAAAGAAACAAGAATATGTGAATTTCTTTTATTTTAAAAGAAAAGTTTGTTGCTTAATCACCTTACTAGGGATCATTTAAAGCTAATGTGCCATTGCGCAATAAATTTCTTATCTCTCATATATTCGTTTATTCACATTTTAGCAAATAATTTTCGTCCTCAAACTATTTGAAATGTAGAAAATGTGAAGACCCAATTAAAGTATTCTTATATATTATTGCTACAATATAACATTTTTTGTTTTTTCTTTGATGCGATATAATTCTATATTTTTAGTACAAATTATCCGAGAGTTATTCCATGTATCAATCCAAGTAGAAACTTTTTTCCGATCTTAATCTTTAAGTTGCAAACTAATTTAACAAATGGCGTATATAGATGCTAGTAATTTAGTAAAGTGTATATGTATTGAGAAAAATCAAGTTCAAAATGATAGTAGGATGTTAGTTTTTTAGCTTAAAAATTACGTCAACCAATGGCATAGGATGAGGTCATTAAAATAAATTTGAGTGTTTGGTCACGCAAATTTTTCTAAAAATACTTTTTGGGAGTTAAGAAAAATGACGTGATACTTTTTCTAAAAAGTCTTTCTTTGGAACACTTCCAAAATTCCATAAAACAGCAACCAGCCGACACATTTTTTTATTGGGTTATATACATCGATAAATTTGCATTATCTATGTAATCTAATTAGCTATAATTAATAGGTTATCATTTTATTTTCAAGTTGCTATATTAGAATTTCTATGAATTAAAATCAATATTGTTGTAGATCAAATTAACCACATAATATTAAAAGAACTACACGCCGAAAAAAGTTTAGATCTTTCTCAAAGATTTTTGTAAAACGATTTAGCTATATAAATCACAAAAATAACTAATCCTCAGCCCCAATCAAATTGAAGTAAGTTATTTGAATACTCATTGATTATGTTCATTTAACTTATATACATTAGCAACATAAGTATTTTAACCAATTGTACCATGCAACCGCCTTTATTTTCCTATTATTAATATCAATTTCTATGAATGTTTACCTATAATTATTGTTAAAGTAACTTAGCGAAATAAAACTCTTCTATATTATCGATATATATAAGTTAATTTATTTTTGGAAACATTTTCAAAAGCCAAAAACGTGCCCAAAAAGTCCAAATGGGACCCCGTCTGGCCCAGGATTTTTTTATCCCCTCCTCTATATATACTATTGTTACACTTAACTATTAAAATCACACCATAGTGTTCATTTTAGAATCCATAGTGTTCATTTTAGAATCCACACACAGTACAATATTTCATTATTTCCTTCACCCCATCACCATGGAATGCAGTGATTACAAAACCACCACAATTTCTTCACTAACTGCATCCTCAATAAACTCATCATCTTCATTTTCTAATACTGTTTCTGCAACTACAACAAGTGGATTATCTCCTAGAAGCATATTATCAAATACTCCTCCTTCACCACCACCAATAATTCTTTCTCCCTGTGCTTCCTGTAGAATTCTGCGTAGGAGATGTGTTGAGAAATGTGTGTTGGCACCCTATTTTCCTCCCACTGACCCCCTCAAGTTCACCATTGCTCATAGAGTCTTTGGTGCTAGTAACATCATCAAGATGTTGCAGGTAATTTACTTTATTTTTCATGATCGATTTTAATGTATTTTAATAAATATGATATCATCGCCTTACTTTTCAGGTAATTAATAATAATCCCACTTGTAATGAGTTTTACATGTAATAATTTATCGTAACTCGATAGAATAAAAATTTGTTTTCACTGTCTGAATATAAAAGATTATAAACTTTTTTTTTCACTTCCATTTATCATGTTTTCAGATGTGAACATCGATACTTTATCTACTTTATTTTTTATATTAATATATTTTAACAAGTTATAATATGTATAAACTACTTTATTTTTCAGATTGCTAATTCCACTTACAATGGGCTAATATTACATGTAATAATTATCGCAACCTGATAGTATAATCAATTTACACTATTAGGGTATAAAAGATTGTAAACTCTTTTTATATCTCATGACTTTCATGTTTTTAGATGTGAACAGAATACGTATCTGCTTACTTTTTACTGTCAGTGTATTTAATATGTTATAACATATAGATCGTCTTATTTTTTCAGGTGACTAGGTCCACTCATAATGAATTTTTATATGTAATAATTATCGTAACCTGATAATATAAACATTCATTTACACTATAAGGATATAAAAGTTCACTTTCAATATTCATTATGTGTTTAAAGATGTGAACATAGATACAAATGAACTTCAATTTCTTGCTGGTTGGCCGTCTTAGACGTTTGGACCAATTTTTGCAAACAATAGTTGTTCATTTTTTTTCCTTTGACTTAAACTTGGTCATTTTAGGTGTTGTGAGACTTCTTTAGTCCTCTAAATTGATCTTTTCACATTCCACACGTAGCTTTTCTCTTCCATGATCTAAAGCTAATTGCACTTTATTGTACCATCTCTCTAAGTACAATCTTGATAACCTAACAACACTCCATTTCTTCAAACATGAAAAGAGAATTATGTCTTGGCATTTTCATCCCTCATTTTAAATTCAATTTTGTTTATTGTATTACACGTTACTTAAATGACAGTTATAATAAGACAGACAATTTGCTACAATATGTAACATTACAGTAATACTACAACAACAACGTACCGAGTGTAATCTCACAAGTGAGTCTGGTAACATTATCGTAATAGTATTAAAAATATTTATGTTGTCAATATGTATAAACTAAATCCATATCAAAAAAGTTTAATTAACTTCGATACACTAACGGTGTAAATCTTTTGCAGGAGATTCCAGAGGAACAAAGAGCAGATGCGGTGAATAGTATGGTGTATGAGGCAAATGCCAGAATAAGAGATCCAGTTTATGGCTGTGCTGGTGCAATTTTTCAATTGCAAAAGCAAATAAGTGAGCTTCAAGCAGAATTTGCAAAGGCACAAGCTGAAATCTTGAATTTAAAGTGCCAAAATTCTAATTTGCTGGCCTTAGTTTGCATGGAAGTATCAGAATATCAAGAAAATAGCAGCAGTTTATTATCTTCAGATCATATTACTGATTCTGGAAATAATACCAGCATGTTTTTGGAAGATAACAGTCTATATGCAGCTTGGGAATCACTTTGGACATGATTAAATTAAATAATGTTTGGTCAATATTTCTACTGTATTAGATTAAGTAGAAATTAATTTAGAATTGTCCCCCAAGAAAAAGGGGTAGAAAAAGTTAGTGACATACTTTAAAATATTTAATAAAAATATGTAATATTAAGGAATAGGACTTTGACGAAATCAGATGTATTAATTCATGAGACCTAACTTGGTTATAATTTGAAGAAATATAGACGGATGTTACTACTTCAATATCTAGATGAATATATTTCCTCACATGATATTAGTGATCTTAGTTTTTTTAATATCTAAGTGAGCTTAGGGTTTTTATATTATCAGTATATTTTAATTTGTTATAGCAAATAATCTGCTTTATTTTTAAGCTATTAATTCTATTTTTATGGACGGTTACATGTAGTTCTCTTTTTTGGTTACTTAGTGTAAACATTGTCATTGTATAGAAGTTAAACTCCTCATGCTTCAATCAGCGGGGCAAAATGGGAGTTCATCCAAACTTCCTTCGCCGAAAAAAATAAATAAATATATATATATATAAGAAGAATGACACAATTCAAGAACGTCTGTGAAAATTTTGTTGGTATTTCTATGGTACTTTATAGAGCAGTACGGGAAGTAATAACTATTACAAATGTTCGAAAGGATAAATAAATGGTCAATGTTCAAAACTGCTGCATGTGTGTTGTGTCTTGAATCTTGATCACCTTGCAAAGCCAATGTTGAGAACTGCCACAAGTTTGTTGTGTCTTGAATCTTGATAACCTGAAATCAAGAAACAACTAAATCTGGATGGTTACAACGTTGTGTGTTGAGTCGAGGATAGCCCTCTATCCTTAAGACAAGATTGCCCCGTATATATGCTTTTACGTTAGCGGGCAATAGTCTCCCAAGATAAAACAACACTTTAATCTCAACACTACAAAGCCAATAGGTTGAGCCTGTCGAAGAAAACAAATATGACTCGACTTGCTGAAGATATGGAATAGGAAGGAAGAGTTTCTCTCTACTCTTCTCTTTTGTCTCTGTGTATATAGTGTGTCTCTGTAGTGTATATCTTGTGTATACGTGAGGGTTTGGTCACTGTTTTTCAGTCGATTTTGCACTGTAATTTCGCTGAATTTAACTGACTGGTTTATGCTAATTGGTGGCTGTTTTTCGCACTGTTTTGTGCTGAAAAATAGTCAGTTTTTTCTGTGTCTTTTTCTTGCTGATTTGTGCCTGTTTTCTGGTCGTTTTTCATCTATTTTCTGCCAGTTTTTCGTCTACTTTTTGCTGCTGATTTGAGCCAAAGAAGGCTCAATATATAGCAAGGAGAAGGGGCTGTCCAACTGCCAAAACATGGTTGTTAATAGCCATTAGGAGGGCATTAAAACAGCCAAGTAATGGCTGTTAATGGCCATTGAAAGGCTGCCCAACTGCCCAAGTAATGGGCTGTTAATGGAGGAGTTAATCAGCCAAGTAATGGCTGATTAATGCCTCAAAACAGTCCCAACGGTAGGCAGAAAAAGTCTCCAGAAATTCTGGGGACCAAACTGTAAATATTGAAACTTCAGGGACCAAATTGTACATATAAAAGAATTCTGGTCCAACCTGTACATATGAAACTTCAGGGATCAAACTGTACATCTGGCAGAGTTCTCTGGTCCAAAAAGATTATAGCTAACTTATTATATAGGATCTTGAGGGGGGAAGAATATGTCAGACCTTTAGACGGAATTATGTTAAGAAGATATGTGGCCATTTGTAGAGCATGATGCCAAAAATATGGAGGTATGGAGGCATGAAGTAAGAGAGTTCGGACAATGTTATTTATGGAACGAATTTTGCGTACGGCCTTCCCATTTTGTGAAGATGTATGAGGACACGAAAACCGAAAATTGATCCCAGTATTAGCACAGAAATCCCGAAACTACCTATTGTCATACTCTTTCCCATTATCAGATTGAATATTTTTTATTTCTCTTTCGAATTGAGTACGAATGAACGCTCTAAATTTAATGAAGACGGAAAATACTTGTGATTTGTTCGCAATTGGAAACGTCCACAAAAATCTAGAATAATCATCTAAAAAGAGAACATAATATCGATGACCCATTGAACTAAGAACAGGAGATGTCCATAGGTCGCTATGAATAATGGCAAATGGCATTGAAGTATGAGAATTGGAGTCTACAAACGGCAACTTAACAATTTTTCCTAATGAACAAGACTGACAATTTGGAGTAAGACTCGTACCCTTACAAGAAATAAAGCTATTTTTATCTAAAATTGATAAAATAGAAGATCCCGGATAACCCAGGCGAGCATGCCACATGGAAGGAGAGATGACTGCAAAAACTGACGGCAAGGCTTGACACGATGGACTGAAACCGGGCATGATAGGATACAAATCCCCCCTACTATCACATCTCATGAGATGGCTCCCCGTCTTGAAATCCTTCACAGAGAAACCAAAAGGATCAAATTCAACGGAAACCGAATTGTCAGTTGTGAACTTTCGGACAGACACTAAATTTTTGATCAATTTAGGAGCATGTAAAGTATTTTTCAAGAGAAAGTGTGAATTTGGGGGAGATAATGTTTTCTGACCATACCCTAGAATTGGAATAGAACAGCCATTACCAACAATTATCCCCCGAGGGGTGCTCAAATTGGAATAAGATGAGAGAGTACCTGATTCGGAAGTCATATGAGTCGTGGCACCGGTGTCCATATACCAATTTGGGTCCGGTTGGGTTACCCCCAACCCGGAACCTAACCCGAACCGGAACCCGAACCGAACCCTGAACCGAACAGACGGGACGGAGGGCGGGCGCCAAGGCGTGTGGGCTTAGCCTTGAACCCAAGCACATCTAGGTCTTCCCTCCTTTAAACACATGGGATACCTCTTGGGGTCCCAAACCCTTTACCAATTTGAGACTTACATAGAGAGCAATTCTTCCTATTCCCACCGATGTGGTAGATTTGTCCCACACCACATTTCCATGTCTCAAACACCTTACTTCGTGGACCAATATCTCTTTCATTTCTCAACGAAATTAGACGATTCTTGGCCCTACGGTCATCTACTCACTTCGTAGATCATGCATGTGTAAAGAGACGAGGTCTCCAACATACGGAACACTAGTGTTTAATTCATCAAAGATGGGTGGACGCATCTCCCCGCCAAAGGCTAATTTCCAACAAAATTTTCAATAGCTATTTTCATAGTTTTCTTGTTGAAATTAGTTGACTTTGACTGGTTTAGGTAGGTTAACTACATAGACTTATATTGATGGCGATCTATATATATATATATATATACGCTCTAAAGTTTTCCAAAAGAGAACATCTTTTCTTGTTGAGATATATTGGAGAAAAAGAAATTAAGTGGTGTGGCTTTTCCTTTTTTTTCTAAAGTAATTATCTATTTTTGGAAAAAAAGAGAAAAAATGAGAATATCTACTTTAATAATGTGAAAAGCATTAAAAGTATAAGGCATATCAAGCACACAATAGCGATGGACACTTCTTTTTTAAAGAAAAAGAGGAATATTATTAACATGATAATTGTATTATTAACACTATAGACACTTGAGCCTAATAGAAGCAGATTATCATACACTTATTTTTGAACAAAGATGTATACATATTTAACTTACATTCTCTTTGTCTCTAGATTTCAATACTGATCAATCGTTATATATTAAGGTGGGGAGTTGTATATACCATTAGTGTAGACAACTTTTAATACTATCAAATCGCGTTTACTTATTATAGCTAACTTATTTTATTTTTAAAATTATAAAACTTAAATTTTAAGGATATATATATATATATATATATATATATATATATATATATATATATATATATATATATATATATATATATATATATATATATATATACACCAGAGATACCGGACCCCGTGCCAGTACGAGCCCAATATATATTTATAATTTTATCTCTATTTAATTTTAAGATTCAACATATTTTATGACGTTTTTTGAAAGTCACGTGTGAAAGGCTAGAAGTTTTGAGAGCATGAGTTCAATAATTTGTGTTATAATATATTTTCTTTATTTCATATTATTTGACATGCTTTGAAAAATTATATATTTGTATGGTAGTTAATCATTTCATTAAGCGTAAAATGAATAGCGGATAAATATAATTAATATTGGTAAAAATATTATTAAGAACAACAACAATATTATGATCAATGCAAATTTGTGCTGTGCATATACACAAATCCATGTATTAGTATATATGTAATTAATGTAAAATATATTATGCAATTGCATTTTAACTTAAATTCTAAAAAGGCTAGGGAATTTTAGCTGTAGAATATTACTCCATCTTTACACGGCTTATATACTTAACTAGATGCAAAGCCCCGTGCCAGCACGGATACAATCTTTATTAATCCTATTATCAAATTTAATTATTTATATGTATGAACTTAAAATAAATAAAAAGAATTAAATTTTTTAAGCGGTCGTAAATTTAACTTTAAAGCATGGAAACCCAATCCTATCAATTTTTTTTATAAACTCAAGTTTGGAAAAAGCCATTCTAACTAGGGAGCGTTATAAAATAATTTGTATAATTTGCTCTTCTAATTAATTAGATCCTTGTATTTTATGTAATTTTAGTTTTTATTGATATTAACCATCTTCGAAGACAGGCTTGTAAAACAAATAAATCAGCCGTGGTTCGCTATGTGCTTAGTGAATTGCCATGTGGATATTAATAACACACTTCTTTTCTTTTAATTTATGTGATACACCTTTTTTTAGTCCATCTAAAAAGAATGATATATTTCTATATTTAGAAATAATTTAACTTAAAACTTCTCCTTTTGTTTCTAATCAAATGATTTACAGCTACACAAATATATATGACTTGTTTTATACTACAAGTTTTAAAAGTTTTTTTCTTCTTCTTAAATTTCGTGTATAGTAAAATTATATCTGAAAGAAATAATCTCCTTGATTATTTTCATTAATTGAAAGGTATTTATACAAGTTACAAAATAGGAGAATCCTATTCCTATTCTACTCCTAAAACTTTATTATACCATGATTCTAACTATACAATTATGGTAAGTGTATAAGACTATTTAAGGTAACCTTTACACTACAATATTACAACAATATATACCATATATACACATATTAACCAGCCCGTGATGGGCCACTGATTACTGTCCGTGATGGGCCACTGATTACTGTCCGTGATGGGCCACTAATGGGCCTTATCCGAGACTGTTATGCTGCTTTGCTCCATTTGCCCGTGCTATACACTTATGTATATTGGGTGTATATCACGGGTATATTGCTTTGTTTAACACACCACCGCAGTCATAGCGGGCGATCTTCGAACGCTAAGACTGTCCCTAAAATCTTCAAAGAGTACCGAGGGAAGACCCTTTGTAAAGATGTTTGCAACTTGATATCTTGACGGGACATGACATACGCCAGACCGCCCGAAGCGACCTTTTCACGGACAAAGTGAATGTCCATTTTGATATGCTTAGTGCGTTGGTGCTGAACCGGATTACCTGAGAGGTAGAAGGCACTAACATTATCACAATATACTAAGGTTGCCTTCTGAATGGGACAATGAAGCTCTAAAAGCAAGTTACGTAACCAACATGATTCTGAGACCACATTAGCTACCCCTCGATATTCTGCCTCGGCACTTGAGCGAGATAGAGTCGTCTGACGCTTCGCAGACCAGGAGACCAAGTTGTTGCCAAGGAACATACAATATCCAGACGTAGACCGTCTAGTGTCCGGACAACCACCCCAATCTACATCTGTGTATGAGACAAGTGTGGATGTCGATGAATGATACAAATGCAAACCATAGTCCAGTGTACCCTGAATATACCGAATAATGCGTTTGATTTCATTCATGTGCTCAACTCTGGGATCATGCATAAATAAACACACCTGCTGAACAACATACGTAATATCCGGTCTGATAAAGGTAAGATACTGAAGGGCCCCTGCAAGACTGCGATAGCGGGTAGGATCCTCGTAAGGGACGCCGGCCGCGACACCAAGTTTGGGCTTAGTATCAACTGGAGTGGAAGTGAACTTACAGGATGACATCCCAGCCCTCCCGATGATCTCAGATGCATACTTTCGTTGAGACAAGAACAAACCATCTGAATGAAGCTTGACTGCAATCCCCAAAAAGTAACTCAAGGGCCCTAAGTCTTTCATAGCAAACTCAGAGCTGAGAATGGTCATGATTGACTGACGTAAGGAATCGGAAGAGGCCGTCAAAATGATATCATCCACATACAACAGAATGTAGGCCAAGGACGAACCACGATGGTAGATGAACAAGGAATTATCTGACCTGCTGTGAGTGAACCCAATAGTTGAAACAAAGTCAGCAAACCTCGTATACCAAGCCCGTGGAGATTGATTAAGCCCATATAAGAACTTCTTCAATAAACAGACATGATGAGGACGGTTGGGATCCCTGAATCCCAACGGCTGATTCATATAGACTGTTTCCTTGAGATCACCATGTAGGAAAGCATTTTTGACATCCAACTGATAAATAGGCCATGCCTTTGAAAGAGTCAAGCTAAGCACAGTGCGAATGGTAACCGGCTTGACCACCGGACTAAACGTCACACCACAATCTATCCCAACCTGCTGAGTCTTACCATCACCCACAAGCCGCGCCTTATGTCGAGCGAATGACCTATCTGAATTTTCCTTATGAGCAAAAATCCACATAGACCTAATAACATTACTACTAGATGAACGGGACACCATCTCCCACGTCTTATTACCAATAACAGCATTATATTCATCAGTCATAGCAATTTTCCAATTCGGGTCGTTTAAGGCGGATACAGGATTACGGGGCAAGGGGGATTTAGAGACATCAGAATGTAAATTAAAATATCTTTTAGGTGTAAAAATATCCTGTTGACTACGAGTGACCGGTCTATGACTCAAGAAAGAATTGAGTGAATTTTGGAAATTTGTTGGGCTCGGGACGGGTGGCGGCGACGGTGGGCTCTTGGCCCAAATCGAAAATATGGAGCGACCAGGACCAGTTCGAGGTGGGCTGGGTGACCTAATCGCTAGGGCATTCCGATGGCAGAAGCGTGACGGAGACGATGGGGCGGCCAGGCGATGGGCCATTGGAGAATTTTGGGTGTGGGATATGTCCAAAAAATGGTGAGTAATATACGGAGATATACCATCATCCAAAAAATTATACGAACTAGGCTCAGGAGTATGAACTTTAGTAAATGGAAATTGAGTTTCATCAAAAATTACATGGCGATTAATTATGATTTTCTTGAAAGATAAATCAAAGCATTTGTAACCACGATGATTAGACGGATAACCCAAAAACACACACGGAGTAGACCGGGCCTGAAGTTTGTTAATTATGGTGTATAGGAATAATGGATAACACAAGCATCCAAAAACCCGAAGATGAGAATAAAAAGGGTTCTTATTATTTAAGATTTGGAGGGGGGAAGAATATGTCAGACCTTTGAAAGGAATTATATTAAGGAGATATGTGGCCATTTGTAGAGCATGATGCCAAAAATATAGGGGTATGAAAGCATGAATTAAGAGAGTTCGCACAATGTTATTTATGGAACGAATTTTGCGTTCGGCTTTCCCATTTTGTGAAGATGTATAAGGACACGAAAAATGAAAATTGATCCTATTATTATCACAAAACTCCTGAAACTCTCTATTGTCATACTCTTTCCCATTATCACATTGAATATTTTTTATTTCTCTTTCGAATTGGGTACGAATGAACGCTCTAAATTTTATGAATACTGAAAACACTTGAGATTTATTTGCAATTGGAAACGTCCACAAAAATTTAGAATAATCATCTAAAAAGAGAACATAATAGCGATGACCCAACGAACTGAGAACAGGAGACGTCCATAGGTCGCTATGAATAATATCAAATGGCATTGAAGTATGAGAATTTGAGTCTACAAATGGTAACTTAACAATTTTCCCTAAAGAACAAGATTGACAAATTGGAGTGCGACTCGTACCCTTACAAGAAATAAAACTATTTTTTATCTAAAACTGATAAAATAGAAGATCCCGGATAACCCAGGTGAGCATGCCACATGGAAGGAGAGATGGCTGCAAAAACTGACGGCAAGGCTTGACACGATGGACTGAAACCGGGCATGATAGGATACAAATCCCCCCTACTATCACATCTCATGAGATGGCTCCCCGTCTTGAAATCCTTCACAGAGAAACCAAAAGGATCAAATTCAACGGAAACCGAATTGTCAGTTGTGAACTTTCGGACAGACACTAAATTTTTGATCAATTTAGGAGCATGTAAAGTATGTTTCAAGAGAAAGGGTGAATTTGGGAGAGATAATGTTTTCTGACCATACCCTAGAATTGGAATAGAACTGCCATTACCAACAATTATACCCCGAGGGTTGCTCAAATTGGAAGTCATGTGGGTAGTGGCACCGGTGTCCATTTACCAATTTGGGTCCGGTTGAGTCAAACCCAATATGTGCATTGCGGCCTCGATATCGGTCTGAGTGGGGCCTGCTGCGCGGTGAGCTTGCGGAGGTCGGGGCCCAAGTATTCCAGGACTGGGCCGAACTGGGTCATAGCTGCTTTGGGCAAGCGTTCTTGGGCGATGGCGGTGTCTTTGCGGCTAGCGATTGTTGGGCCTGAAGGTCACACCACCGGCCGCCAGAGTCGCCGAAAGTAGGTCGCCGCCCATGGCCCATTACCCCAGCCCCACTGTCATGGGCCCCACTGCTGGGACCAGTAGGGTGGAGGGCCACTGTTCACTGGACGGGGCCCACTACCTGCTTGTTGCCCACTGGAACCACCACCGGAACAGCCGCGTTTGCCCCTGCGATTTTTGTTATTATTCTTACGATTATTTTTGCCGCCACCATGAGTATGGTTTTGGCCCGAATTATCAATAAAACCCAAAGAATTTGTGGAGGACGTCATTAGGACGACGGGGCTTGCTCCGATAGCCGCCTTTTTAGCCAAACTGGCTTCTTCTAAAGTAAGCATGGAGCGGGCTTGATAAAAAGCGGGAAGTGGGTTGCTTTGACGAAGGAGAGTTCCAACGCCATTATTGGCCTTATAAATACCGGCAACCAGTTGTATAACCAGACAATTATTTATCATATGTGCGCCAACGTTACGGAGTTGGTCCGCCAACTCCTTGAGTTTCTTGCAATATGCAGAGACGTTTGGAAATTCTTCCATGTGAACTAGAGAGAATTCCTGCTCGAGTGTGACAACACGTGAATGTTGGTTATCTTGGAATATGTCACGCAATCTATTCCAGGTAGCCATAGCCGTGGTATCCGGCTTAATAATCGTCTGTAAGAGGTCAACCAAAATAGTGGAATAAATTCACTAGAGAACGGTAGCATCAAGAGTAATCCATAACTGAGTATCCTCCGCGGGAAGAGGTATAGCGGGAGGAATTATGTGATGGATAAATTGATGGGAGATAGCGTGAATTTTAAATAATTCTGCCCACATCGTATATTAGACGTTTTCCATCTCAAGCACAATAGGGATACTGTTTTTTACGTTAGAAATCATGAGGGCAGGATGAAAATTGTTCTTAGACATAGTGAAAGAACAAAGAAGGAGGGAAAATTTGGGAACAGTAAGAGAGATTTTTTAGAGCGGAAGACGAAATTTGGACAAGAAACCCGGGGGGGGGGGGTTTCGGCCGAGAAAGGGTACAAAATTTGGGAGAAAATTTTTGTTAGACCTAGTCTCTTGATACCATGAAAGAAATAATTCCCTTGATTATTTTCATTAATTGAAAGGCATTTATACAAGTTGCAAAATAGGAGAATCATATTCCTATTCTACTCCTAAAACCTTATTCTACCATAATTCTAACTATACAATTATGGTAAGTGTATAAGACTATTTAAGGTAACATTCACACTATAATATTATAATAATATATATCATATATACACATATTAATCAGCCCGTGATAAGCCACTGATTACTGTCCATGATGGGCCAGTAATGGGCCTTATCCGAGACTGCTTTGCTGCTTTGCTCCATTTTTCCGTGATATACACTTCTGTTTATTGGGTGTATATTACGGGTATATTGCTTTGTTTAACAATATCACATAAATTGAGACGGATTGAATAACAAAAAACATACTTATCTTTAAATTATAAAAATATTAGATATTAATCAATCTAAGCCAAAACGGGAAAAAAACATTTTAGAAGTACCAATGAGGGTATCTCTTAATGAAGCTCCAATATTACAAACTCAATTTATTATACTTGAATAAAGGGTAAACAAAGACAGTTGCGTGCGTGCAGTAGGATAAAACAAAAGGAGAGTACAGGAAAAGCTGCAATGTCCACTACTATTAGCATGACATCACACACAAGTCATTTGATACATTTGGCTCATTTGCAAAGTTGGACAAAAGTTTACCAAAATTTACAAGAGTACCACTGGTATGCATAATAAAGAGATAACATAAGTCCCCAGACATAGCTGGATTGAAAAGTAGTGAAAATTAAAATTTAGTTAAAGACTTACATCGTGAGTTTGAACTTTAGTGAGAGTAATTTATGATCTTTTGGGGTAGAACCTTGTAGGTAATATCATTTGATCTGTTTTCAAACTCTGGTCATTCAGGCACTTCCTACGATTTACTGATATTAATGCTGAGGGATCAGAATTATTATTTTCAGAAATAATTTGGCGTAAGCCGGTAAACATGATATCAAAAAAATAAAAATAAATAAAGAGATAACAGAAGGGTGTAAATGTTTGTCAGAAATACGACGCCAACTTTTCTGCAGTGGACATTAAATAAAGGAAATGGTTTTTTTGTCCAACCCGAAGTAGTACACCCATGTTACATGGAAGTACCACTTCTCTAAAGCAGATACATTTTGAAATTCCGTATATATCTTCGGCTAGAAGTAGGCATGTCAACGAAGAGCAACCTGCTTCTAGCCTCTTATCTCTATATATATATATATATACTTGAAATGTTCTGATAGTGTAAAAAGTTATTACACTAATTGTATATATAAATAACTTCAAATTTAATGAATATTTGAGTCAAATAATTCTTAAATCTGATATTCAGTGTTAATATGTCATAAATCAATCCGTAGAGTTCTTTGCTTCTTACACCCTCCGTTCCAAATACTTGTCGTATTACGCTTTTTAAGAGTCAAACTATATGAATTTTGATCAACAATTTAAGCTATAGTTTTTCATCATATTAATATGAGAGGAATTGCAACTTATAGTACTTTTTGTATAGTTTTCGAATATCTCAATTTTAATTTTAAAATATTAAATTAATCTAATCTAAATTAGCTTTGAAATTTAATCAAATTAACTTTTAAAAAGAAAAATATACAAGTATTTTGAGAGGGAGGAAGTATTGGTTAAAAACAATTCTAATCTAACTCGTAGTCTTATTACTTTATCTTTTAAAAGATAGCTTACAAGGTGTAAGTTTAGTATCAAAGAGAGAAGGAAAATGTTGGCACTACGGTAAGAGTTTACATCATGAGGATCGTGTAAAGTTACGAATTCAAATATTTAAAACAGCCTCACGCACAACAAGAACTTAAAGGATGAACGAAATTGTCCTACTTTAAATGTTAATTGGTCATAATAACAATACTTTAATCGAAAGTCAAGGCAATGAGTTGCTTTTGGTAGAAAGTCTTTACCTCTAAAATGAGATTTATCGGTACAAATTAAAATTAATGGAGTTTTAAAACGGATAATAAAATAAAAACACACTATAAAAAATCAATAAAACAAAAACCAAAAAATAAAACTCCAAATATAAGATAAGGTACTCCAATAGACCACTAGGTACGTAGTATATTTAGCACATGTCGTTTTGGTGGAATTAAGCTGCTTCTCCTTCAAACTTGAAATGGAATAATCAAAACCTTTTAGCACTTTATACTTTATACTCTACCCAACAGCCTTGTGCCCCTAATTTACTTGCACTGCACCGAGAAATATGCAATAATTAATAAACAGAAAAGTCCCAAAATCAAGTTTGAATTTTTCTGCTTTGCTAATTTGTAATTCAAAGCTTTTTAACTTTTTTTTCCTTTGGCAAAACTTCTGCAAAACATTAATTTTCATCCAATTTTGTTAATTTTAATGCATCTCCAGCGATCATATATGAATTGTCGATGCGAGCCGGACTTTTATAGATGAGACTTTTAGCGAAGCCAAATCAATTTCGTGGGGCTAAAATAGTCAACTTGAATAATGAAAAACTTCTTAATGGATATTTTTCAAATGAACTCATATCTAGACGACTACCTTATTAACTTGCAATGACACTCAAGCATAAGTTGGTAATTCTATATGAAAACCATAGATATTTTGCAAAAATAGATGAAAATTTGAACCAAAAGAATTGTACAAAAAGATAAATGGAGTAACTTATTTTGTGTTTGTATTTATATTAATTTTTCCTCCACCTCCAGGAGGTTCATAGCTGTTCTTACTTCATGAATCAAACCTCTAGCTCAATGACGTAAATACATATATATGATAATTATCTACTACTAGTTAAAAACATGGATGCATTTATTCAAGTTCTAGAATATCCTTATACATATATACCTTCCTCGTACATAATAATCGCAATTCAATGCAAATTTGGTGGGAGAAAATTTATCATCCCTTACGTAACTTCCACATGAAAATATTCAGTATTTCAAATCCAAACTTGATAGAAGAAAATTATGTCAGTACTTGTAATTTTTATGTGAAATTTTCCAAACACAAAATTTGAGAAGACTAATATTTAGAGGATTGGCCATATACCAAAGACTTGATGAATTCACTAATTTTCTATTGGTTACAAAGATGCAGGAAACGAAAATTACAAATAACTGCTAAGTATTACAAGAACTGAAATTACAAAGAACTTGAATAAGAAACTGGAACAGTTTTTGGGTATGCTGAGTCGAGTGTTTGCACTCTGTCTTTAAGACAATATTGTCCCGTATGTATCATTTCTACGTCCTGGACAATTGTCTCCCAAGATAAACCAGCAAGTGAACAAATGAGCAAAGGAAACTCAAGTGTTACCGTGAAGAATTTTGAGTAATGAAATGATGTTGGCAGGTAGAAGGAAGAACTGATTCTTTGTTTCTGTTTTTCTGTGTGTCAACAATGGTGCAAGGGGTCCTTTATATAGTTGGAGAAGAGGCTCATGAACTGCCCACATTACTGGCCAAGTAATGGCAATTATGGAGGTAGTAATTCACCAAAATAAATGGTGAATTTTGAAAGAAATAATCCCTTGATTATTTTCATTAATTGAATAGGTATATATACAAGATACAAAATAGGAGAATCCTATTCCTAAAATCTTATTCTACCATAATTCTAACTCTACAATTATGGTAGTGTATATTCCTAATTATGGTAACAAATACATTACAATATACTACACATATATTTTCCAAATATACAATATTCTTGACTACCAAAACAGCCACAAAACCGAGCTCAATAATGGCCATAAATCGTGGCACTTATTATGGCAATATACACTTGTATATTGTGTGTATATTGCCATATTTAACACACCCCCGCAGTCATAGCTGGTTGTCTTCGAACGCTGAGACTGTCCCTAAAATCTTCAAAGAGTACCGAAGGAAGACCCTTTGTAAAGATGTCTGCAACTTGATATCTTGATGGGACATGACATACGCGTACCTGCCCCCGAGCAACCTTTTCACGGACAAAGTGAATGTCCATTTCGATATTTTTGTGCGTTGGTGCTGAACCGGATTACCTGAGAGGTAGATGGCACTAACATTATCACAATATACTAAGGTCGCCTTCTGTGCTCAACTCTAGGATCATGCATGAATAAACACACATGTTGAACAACATACGTAATATCCGGTCTGGTAAATGTAAGATACTGGAGGGCCCCTGCAAGACTGCGATAGCGGGTCGGGTCCTCGTATGGTGCACCTGCCGCGGCACTAAGCTTGGGTTTTGCATCAACGGGAGTGGAAGTGGACTTACAGGATGACATCCCAGCCCTCTCTATGGTCTCGGCAGCATACTTCCGTTGAGACAAAAACAAACCACCTGAATGACGTTTGACAGCAATCCCCAAAAAATAACTCTAGGGCCCCAAGTCTTTCATAGCAAATTCAGAACTGAGCATGGCCATGATAGACTGGCGCAAGGCATCGGAGGATGCAGTCAAGATGATATCATCCACATACAATAAAATGTAGGTCAATGATGAACCACGGTGGTAGATGAACAAGGAATTATCGGACCTGCTGTGAGTGAACCCAATAGTTGAAACAAAGTCAGCAAACCTCGTGTATCAGGCCCTTGGAGACTGCTTAAGCCCATATAAGGACTTTTTCAACAAACATACATGATGAGGACGGTGTGGATCCCTGAAACCCAACGGCTGATGCATATAGACTGTTTCCTTGAGATCACCAAGTAGGAAAGCATTCTTGACATCCAACTGATGAATTGGCCAAGTCTTTGAAAGAGCCAAGCTAAGCACAGTGCGAATGGTAGCCGGTTTGACCACCGGACTAAACGTCTTACCACAATCTATCCCAACCTGCTGAGTCTTACCATCACCAACAAGTCTCGCCTTATGTCGAGCAAATGACCCATCTGAATTCTCCTTATGAGCGAAAATCCACATAGACCTGATAACATTAATACCATATGGACGGGGCACCAATTCCCACATCTTATTATCAATAAGAGTATTATATTCATCAGTCATAGCAATTTTCCAATTAGGGTCATTTAATGCGGACACAGGATTGCGGGGCAATGGGAATTTAGAGACATCAGAATGTAAATTAAAATGTCTTTTAGGTGTAAAAATACCCCTCTCACTACGAGTGACCGGTCTATGATTCGAGAAAGAATTGAGGAAATTTTGGAAATTTTCTGGGCTCGGGACAGACTAGCCAGCAGACAGTGGGCCTGCTGGCCCAAATCGGTACAGGGACTCGTCGTCTGGACCAGTTCCAAAATTGGGCTGGACTGGCCCAATTGCTGGAACTGTTCCAGTGGCTGAAGATATTGCTACGGGCGGTACTGTGGGAAAATAGCCGGAGACATTCAGAAAATCATGCATGTTGACATGGGAAAATTCCTGCTCAAAAGTGACAAAACGGAAATTTTTGTTATCTTGGAATATATCACGCGGTTTGTAGAGATAGTGGAATAAATCCACTGAAAAACGGTAGCATCAAGGGTTATCCATAGCATAGGGTCATCCTCGGGGGTAGGCACCTTCTTCTTGCCTATTACTGAGGGAATGAAGTGATGAAGGACTTGATGCGAGCGTGCGTGAATTTTAAATAATTCCGCCCACGTCGCGTATTGTACGTTTTCCATCTCAAGAACAATAGGGATGTGGTTCTTGATGTTGGAGACTGTAAGGGCAGGATGAACTATATTCTTTGATGTAGATATGAAGAAAGAACAAGAGTAGAATTAGGGATTTGGAAGAAATAATTTGGGAGAGAAAACGAAAAAAAAACTATAGGCCGACGGCCTGATTCTCGGTGCCCGAGGAAGAAGGGCAGTGGAAGGTTTTTGGGAGAAGGTAATTTTTGCCATAGACTTTTGATACCATGAAAGAAATAATCTCTTGATTATTTTTATTAATGAAGAGGTCTACATATACAATATACAATCTCTAAATATGGAAAATTATATTCCTACTATAATACAAATATCCTAATTACACTTGTACAAGAATTCTACAAAATATGATAAGAAACCTAAATATCCTAAATATACAATTTGTCTGTGGGATACACAGTGGTTTCTATCACTATTTTATATTTTGCAAAAGAGTGAAGTAAAATAAAAAGAGATAAAACATAGGAAATAAATAATAATTCCAAACGTTAGGGTGCAGAGCAGTAAAGAGGTCATGATATTCTCAAACTTAGCCATATGTTGTTTTTATTTAGGTCAAGATGTTTAATTAAAGGTGTTAAGGAAGATATTTTGATTTACCGAAAGCAGTAATACCAAAGAGTGAGGACAAAATAACTAATTTCAAGTATACCAGAAAGGCAAAATGTTATTATTACTGAAATTTGATGACAATGAGGAGTGTAGTTTTGATTACGTGAGGAATTCGTAAAGAAAAATTATATGTGAGGAACTTAGGAATAAATTAAAAAGGAAGGAAGATAAATGTAAATTGGATTATTTTTCCTAAAAATAAATAAATAAATATCGATCTCAATTCAGATGTTAATTAAACATGTAGTCCACTCAGTATTCAAGAATATTCTTTAACTTATTTTCATAAATAAGTACAATAAGATTCACGAAGATTTACTAAAGACAAACACATTAGCAGACTGTCAACAATACGTACAATTTTAAAAACTTATTTAAGTGGTTACTAGCATAAGGTCAATTAAAATTAAATATGATAACTTCTAGAAATTCTATTCCAATAAGTTTTCTTCCAGTTCATATTTCATATTCACTATATAAATGCATGTAACAGCAGTCTTTCTCATTTGAGTAAATATAATATAATTAAATTGCAATAGGTATATGTCCCTAACAACCAGAAAAAGGCTTAATGGGAACAAGAAGACTTATATTGTTTGGAAAGTCTGCCTATCTCCAAAAATCTTGGTGCGGGAGTGAACACAAATTGCTGATATCATGATATGGAAATTAGTATTCTAAGAATCTGAGGGTGTGATCGAGTGATCGGGTGCAAATTTTAAAGCTAAATGTTAAAATTTCAGTAAGAATAAAAATATTTTATTTTAGTAGATGAATTTTGGTAGACAAACTAATAAGTATTTATGCCAATAGAAGGTAACAAATACTCGGCATTAAATAGTCGAGATACATACAAACTAATCGGATACAAAATAATTAAAAAAGGGTGTGGAATTCATAATTTAATAGGCCATTGGCCTTGAGTTAGTTAAAGTCAAATAGCTGCATAAGTCTTTCATATGTTGACTACTAAGTTGTTATTGAAACTTATATGACATGGTCTTTTGCCACTATTTCTATTCTATTTATGGTCCTTTGTTTTATATGCTTTGTCCCTTTATTAATTAACAAAAGCATTACCACCTGCCTCACCCATGTATTAAAAAAACATCAAATGAAATACAGAAGGAATATATGTTTTGCATTTTATTTGAAAAATATAACTCTGTACTTTGTTTTTTTATATATATAATTATCTGGCATTCGAAATTTACTGGTTCAATTATCCAAATTTGTTCCATAGGGCACATAAAAAGGGAAAGTGTTACCTATCAAAAGTTTTTCTATTTTCAAGGTTCAAATTCAAAATCTTGAGTTAACAAATTTCATCAATCTCACTACTATGATATATGTTAATTTTCTTCACTTAAAGACAAAGGTCCATATGTGATATTGGAATTATAGCATACATCATCTATGTTCAATGTTTCAAATTGTTACGCCTCATAATTTCATGTCCAGCTGTACCATTGACTGAATACCGACATCCCGGGGAAATAAGTGATCTTGTGAAGGGGTAATAAGGGTCCTCAGTTTGTTTATAGAATTATCAAGAGGCATAAAGGTTAAGTTGAATCAAAGGAAATAAGTTCATCGCGATTTGGAGAATTCATATGTTTTACGGTAAGAATTACAGAAAAAATTATATTTTACAGTTCGTGAAACTCTAGAACCTCCACCGTAACACTTAACAGAAAGTTGGTGGAGGCGGCGTTTTATGGTGGCCTTTTACGGCCCGTAAAATGTTTTACGGTGGGAAGAGCCACCGTAAAAGCTGATCGGTGAGGCGGTGCTAACTTCTTTTTGACTCGAGGAGAGCTCCATTGACCTCATTTTCTCATTAAAACAAACCCTAGAAACTCCTAAAAGCTCACTAAGTGTTCTACACTTGTCCAAGAGTTAATCGGAAGGAGAAATCACGTGGAAATCGCGCAAGGAAGTTTGTAATACAAGTTCCATCCTTACTAGGTTGTTTCTTCCTTGGTGAAGACTTTACCAAGTATTGGAATTGGGTCTCATCATGCAAACTTCGTGTTTAAGGTAAGGTGTTATCATCCTATCGTGTTCTTTATCCACTCTTAACCTAGCTGGATTGGTTGATGGATGTAACTTGAGAATTTTGGGAGTTTGATACACATGATCTTGAAAAAACATCTTTTGTTGTGTGAAATCATGCCAACTTCTTGTTTGGGATTGTTGATTGGGATAGAGAGTAGATATTGATGTTTTATCATGTTAGTAAGGTTGTGTAATTGAGGGAAAGAGTTATGGGAGATGGTGGTGTTAAATTGAACAAGAATCCACGATCGTATAACTCCAGAACTTCATATACACAAGTTGTTTGACGAATTGCCTAAATGAAATCTCTTATTCGATATAAGTTTGATATTAAAACAAATCCATCATTTAATGTAAATAATCATTCACCACGTGTGAGGCTCCTCGGAACATAATTAACTTCAATGACAAGGTATGTAGGGTTTATGTTATGGCATGATCCCTTCTATAATAATCAATATGAATATTTCCTCGAAAAGATCCTATTCTTAGATGATTAAAGAGACACCTAAGGTTAATCTACTCCTTAATCATGTATGTATCAGTCGGCCGTTCAGTTCGTAATCCATCATTGATGTTATTCCCTTCTATGGCTAAAACAAGAGTTAGTACTTCATGATTAAGAAAGTAAGGTAAAAAGTCTTTGTTCTGAATGATCGTCGCAAAGTAAAAGAATATATGAGTCCACATAAGAATAGTCGGGGGTGCAATGACCTTATGTCACCCCGACAAGTTGATGGATCCTTCATAGGGTGGGTATGGTCCCTATATGTATATATTATATACTTATGTTACCCGCAGAGGCCTATGGCAATATATACGCGATTATACAGATATAATACATATGATATTGCCCATAGAGGCCTACGGTGTTACATACATGAATTATTATATATAGAATACTGCCCACAGAGGCCTGTGGCGTTATATACGTGATTGAGTACTTATATATACCCATAGAGCAGCCCAGTAAGACACTTATGAGGTTTCAGGTGGTATTTCTGACTTTCTTTATTATTGTTGTTTCATTTACAGTTGATTATGTCATACATATTCAATACATCTCTTTGTATTGATGTCCCTCTTAGGACACTGTGTTCATGTCCGCAGGTACAGATAGACAGAGCGGTGCTCCTCCTCAGTGGGTGATCTTCTCAGTTGTGATTGTCCCACTCCATTCTCTCGGAGTTGCAGTATAGGAGTCCGTAGGTACTATTATATATGTGGCTAGTATTTTGAGGTATGGTGTGGCCATGTCCGGACCTGTTAGTGTATATATTAATCTTATAGGCTTGCAGACTTGTGTATAATATGTGTAGTTATGTCGTGGCCTTTCCAGCCCTTATATTAGTAATGTACTATTCTGATGGCCTTGTCGGCCTTGTTTACTTATATATATCCTGCTGGGACTCTTCTGCGTGTAGGTTATGAGTCAGTCTTATCTTACATAGTTATTTGGAGGCCTTATCAGGTCAAATTTCATACTATAGTTTTCAGATACTATAGTGGTACGCTCAGACCTTCAGGTGCTAGGTGTCGGCCATCCTCTCCAAGGTTGGAGTGTGACAAACTTGGTATCAGAGCAGGTATTTCCTAGGGAGTCTGCAAGCCATATCTAGTAAAGTCTTATTTATGGGTGTGTTGTGCACCACACTTATAAGCAGAAGGCTATATGATATTTAGGATGATTACTTTTCTTCTTGATCTAGATCATGCGATAGTGCTGGATTATAAGTGTTCACCCCTAATCTTCATCTTGTTTATATTTTCAGTTATGCCTACTACTACTAGACGACAGGAAGCCTTGGGAAGATTAGATGAGGAGGCTAGTGAGGGTGCTAGTTAGGCACCACCCGCTGACCCGGGGAGACATGAGCACCAGGATGAGGTTGTAGCTCGAGCCTCCAAGACTACACTTCACCCCCACCTCCAAAGGGGTAGAGATGAGTTGATATACCTTCAGTTCTTTCTCTAGTTGCACCTAATAAGGATTTAGTTATGCGAAGTGTTGTACAGTTGTTGACTAGGCTAGTGGCCTCTCAGGCCCAGCAATAGACCCCTAATACTTCTAATAGAGTTGGCAGTGTAAGAGTTCGGGATTTCATCAACATAAACCCTCCAGTATTTACAGGAGCAGACTCGAATGCGGATCCACTGAACTTTTTGGATCAGATGTACGTACCTTGCAGGTAATGCATGCCACAAATGTTGAGTCAATAGGGTTGTCTTCTAATAGATTGACGATGTTGTCGTGACCTGATTTGAGACTTGGAAGGAGATTCGGGGACCCCAAGCCCCATCCATGGGCTGGAGGGAGTTCTTCGAGGTATTCCTGCAGCAGTGTATGCCATTTGAGCTTTGACATGCCAGGCAGGACGGGTTCTTACACTTAGAGCAGGGTAATATGAGTGTACGAGAGTATAGTTTGCAGTTCAATTCCTTGACTAAGTACGCCTCTGCGGTTATTGCTGTAATGAGTGATCGAGTCCTTCAGTTTGTTAATGGTTTAGGGCTACATCTGGTAAATGAGTGCACGACATGTTCTATAAATACGAATATGAATATTTCATGCATTCAGGCTTATGCACAAAACTTGAAATATCGTAAAGATATCAGTGGATTAATCGAGAGCAGGATAGGGGCCATCATAAGAGGGCCCGGTCCATAGGTGATACAGGAGAGTTTCGAGGTGGATTTAGGCCTCAGTTTCCTAGGCATCATCCAACGGCTAGTGCACCATCATAGTTTCAGGGACAGTATCGTGATCGGACCACTTATTCTGGTCAAAGTCAGAATTCATGGGTACCAGGCCCGCAGTATAGAGGGTATTCGAGCCAGATAAGACCACATCTACCCAGTGTGCTAAGTATGGCAGGGCCCATATGGGGAAAGGACGCTGAGATTTGGATATATGTTATTCTTGTGGTTATTCGGGCCATTTTGGTAGGGACTTCCTGATGAGAAGTAAAGGTGGTATGGCACAACCGACAGGGTCTATAGTAGTTTCTTCTTCGTCAATATCCCCTCCTGGGTAGGGCACGCAGACCTCGGCTGGTAGAGGTAGAGCTAGAGACAGAGATGGAGCGACTAGCTCAGGCGGTCATCAGAACCTCATTTATGCATTGTCAGGATGACAGGATCTTGAGTCATCTCCAGATATGGTTACAGGTATATTATTTGTTTTCTCTCGTGACGTATATGCTTTGATAGATCCAGATTCCACCTTGTCATATATTACACCATTTATTGCTGATAAGTGTGGAAAAAGCCTGAATTGTTACATAAGTCATTTGAAGTGTCTACATTCGTGAGTGAGCCCGTAATTGTTAGGCGAGTGTATAGGAATTGTGAAGTGAAGATCTATGATTGTAATGCTATAACCGACTTGAATGAGCTGCAAATGGGGGAATTTGATGTTATTATAAGCATGAATTGGATGGCTTCCTGCTATGCTAATGTTAATTGTTGGACTAAAGTCATTTGTTTTAACTTTCTAGGCGTGCCCGTCATTGAATGGAAGGGCGATGTTGCAACGCCAAAGGGTAGGTTCATTTCCTACCTTAAGGCTAAAAAAATGATCTCGAAAGCATATATCTACCACCTTGTGCGAGTTCAGGATGCCTCTAGCCTTTCAATCAGTCCCTATTATTAGTGAATTTTCCTGATGTATTCCCTGATGAACTTCCCGACATTCCTCCCAAAAGGGAAATTGAGTTCCTATCGACATACTCCCAAATACTCAGCCTATATCTATTCCTCAGTATCGAATGGCGCCTACCGAGTTAAAAAAAACTAAAAGCTCAGTTGAAGGATCTTCTAGAAAAGGGCTTTATCATGCCAAGTACTTCCCCGTAGGGTGCACCATTGTTATTTGCTCATAAGAAAGATGATTCATTAACAATGTGTATTGATTACCATCAGCTGAATAGGGTGACTATTAAAATAAGTATATGTTTCCTAGGATCGATGATTTGTTTGATCAGTTGCAAGGCGCCAAGTATTTCTCAAAGATTGATCTTTGATCGGGTACCATCAGCTGAGAGTTAAGGAGAAGGATATTCCAAATACAGCCTTTCGAACTAGATATGGTCACTATGAGTTTTTGGTTATGTCTTTCGATTTGCCCAATGCACCAGCGGCTTTTATAGACTTGATGAATCAGGTGTTGAAGACATTTTTGGATATTTTCGTAATAGTGTTCACTGGTGACATCTTGGTATATTCTCGCTTAGAAGCGGAGCACGCAAATCATTTGTGAGCGGTATTACAGATGCTCTGGGATCACAAGTTGTATGTTATGTTCTCTAAATGTGAGTTCTGGCTGAACTCGGTGGATTTCTTAGGGCATATAGTATCTGATGAAGGAATTAAGGTGGATATCCAGAAGATTGAGGCGGTAAAGAATTGGTCGAGGCCCACAACCCCTACTGAGGTGCGTAGTTTCTTGGGTCTGGCAGGTTACTATCGGAGGTTCGTAGAGAATTTTTCTTCTATTGCCTCATCATTGACAAATTTGACTCATAAGGAAGTTAAGTTTCAGTGGTCAGATGCTTGCGAGAAGAGTTTTTAGCAGTTGAAGAGCAGATTAACCTCAACACATGTTCTAGCACTTCCTGAGGGCCCAGAAGGCTATATTGTGTACTGTGACGCTTCCATAATAGGGTTGGGGTGTGTTCTAATGCACCATGATAAGGTTATCGCATACGCTTAGAGGTAACTAAGAAACATGAGCAGAATCACCCGATTCTTGATTTGGAGTTGGCGGCAGTTATATTTGCTCTGAAGATATGGCGTCATTACCTGTACGGGTTTCATTTTGATATATTTATAGATCATAAGAGCTTGAAGTTTCAAGAAGAAAAAGTTGAGTCTTAAGCAGCGCTGGTGGCTTGAATTGTTAAAGGACTATGATATAGACACTTTATATCATCCGGGCAAGGTAAACGTTGTAGTCGACGCGTTAAGTTGGAAGTCTGTGGGCAGTTTGAAGCATGTGGGGATCAACAAGTTAGAGATGACTAAGGAATTGTGTTGAGTAGCCAGTCTAAGTGTACGATTGATGGATGCAGGCGACGAAGGTGCCATAGTTTAGAATGTCGTTGAATCCTCCTTAGTGGCAAAAGTGAAGGCACGACAATTTAATGACCCAGCCTTGGTAAGAATTAAGGTAGGCATTTCCTATCAAAAGAAGTGGTTGTTCGAACTATTGGAAGATGGAGTTCTTAAGTATAAGGGTCGGTTGTGTGTGCCCGACATTACGGGACATTGAGGAAAGATTATGGTAGATATCCACCAGTCTAGGTATTCTATTCACCCTGGTTCCACTAAGATGTATCATGACTTTCGACAACTATACTGGTGGAGCGATATGAAGAGAAATATCGTAGAGTTTGTTGTGTAATGTCTGATTGCCAACAAGTTAAAGTTAAGCAACAGAACCTGGAGGATAGTTGCAGAATATAGAGATGCCGACATGGAAATAGGAGGCGATCAATATGAATTTTATTATGGGATTACCTAATTCTCGTCGGAAGTTCGATTCGATATGGGTTATCATGGATAGACTAACTAAATCAGCTCATTTCCTACCCGTTAGGACTACTTATTCGGCTGAAGAGTATACTCGAGTGTATATCAAGGAGATAGTCCAACATCATGGAGTTTTGATGTATACTATATCTGATCGATGCGCTCAGTTTACGACTAACTCTTGGAAGTCCTTTTAAAAAGGTATGGGTACCCAGATTAGTCTTAGCACGACCTTTCATCCACAGACTGATGGACAAGCCGCGCACCATTTAGGCGCTCGAAGTATGATGCGAGCTTGTGTGTTGGACTTCAAAGGAAGTTAGCAAGATCACCTACCGCTTATTAAATTCGCTTAAAATAGTAGCTACCATTCCAGTATTCAAATGGCTCCGTATGAAGCTCTGTATGGGTGAAAATGTAGTTCCCTATTTGTTGGTTTGATGTGGGTGAGACGAAACTATTATGACCTGATTTGGTGCAACAAGCGTTAAAAAAGTGAAAATGATTCAGGAGCAATTGTTGACAGCCCAAAGTCGACAAAAGTCCTATTCAGATAACCGACGTCGAGACTTAGAGTTCGCGGTGGGATATTGGGTGTTCTTAAAGGTGTCGCCTATGAATGGCATGATGAAATTTGGCAAAAAGGGCAAGCTTAGCCCCAGATACTCAGACCATATCAGATTATTCAAAGAATAGGCCAAGTAGCCTATAAACTTGAGTTGCCTCCGGAATTAGAAGTCGTTCATCATGTGTTTCACGTATCCATGCTTCGTAAATGTCTGGGCGATCCCCCCACATTATCCATGTTGAGGATGTTCAAGTTACAAAAAAATTATCAGATAAAGAAGTTTCCATTGCTATCCTAGATCGCCAAGTATGTAAGTTACGAACCAAGGAAGTTGTTTCTGTTAAAGTACTCTGGAAAAACAATAACGTCGAAGAAATGACTTTGGAAGTTGAAGAGGATATGAGATATAAATACCCCCACCTATTCCATACTTCAGGTCTATATCGATATTTGTGCGATAAAATTCATTTGTTCCCACCTTGTTCGTTGATCTTAATTCACATATAAACCTTATTCAAGTGCTAATATTGAAGTAGATATAGCAAGAATAACTCAGGATATGGCGAATGATAGTTAAGGTGAGTCATGACTAACCCTCTTCGATTCTTACATACGTAGATGGTCGTGTAAGGTCAATTGGATGTTGTTATGCTATTTTGTAGTCTTGTGTGGCATTGGTTATCTCTTTGGGTTAGTTGGCTTGTTTTGGATAACCCTATTTATAGAGGAAACTTTGCCATTTTTTTCTAAAATCCTAAGCGTTAGAGCAATATTCAACATTCGAGAATGAATGTTCCTAATGGGAAAGGATGTTATGCCTAGTAATTTCATGTCTAGCCGTACCATCGACTGAATACCGATATCCCAGGGAAATATGTGATCTTGTGAAGGGGCAATAAGGGTCCTCGGTTTGTCTATACAATTATCAAGAGGCATAAAGGTTAAGTCGAACCAAATGAAATAAGTTCGTGGCAATTTGGAGAATTTATATGTTTTACGATAAGAATTGCGGCCAAAATTGTGTTTTACGGTTCGTAAAACTCTAGGACCTCCACCGTAACACTTAACAGAAAGTTGGTGGAGGCGGCGGCATTTTATGGTGGCCTTTTACGGCCCGTAAAATGTTTTACGGTGGGAAGAGCCACAGTAAAAGCTGGTCAGTGAGGCGGTGCTAACTCGCGCAAGGAAGTTTGTACTACAAGTTCCATCCTTACTAGGTTGTTTCTACCTTAGTGAAAAGTTTACCAAGTATTGGAATTGGGTCTCATCGTGCAAACTTCATATTTAAGGTAAGGTGTTATCAGTCTATCGTGTTTTTTAGCCTCTCTTAACCTGGCTGGGTTGGTTGATGGATGTAACTTGAGAATTTTTGATACACATGATCTTGAAAGAACATCTTTTGTTGTGTGAAATCATGCCAACTTATTGTTTGGGATTGTTGATTGAGATAGAGAGTAGATATGGATGTTTTATCATGTTAGTAAGGTTGTGTGGTTGAGGGAAAGAGTTATAGAAGATGGTGGTGTTAAATTGAACAAGAATCCACGATAGTATAACTCTAGAACTTCATGTACGGAAGTTGTTTGACGAATTGCCTAAACGAAATCTCTTATTCGATATAAGTTTGATATTAATACAAATCCCTCATTTAATGTAGATAATCGTTGACCATGTGTAAGGCTCCTCATAACATAATTAACTTCAATGACAAGGTATGTAGGGTTTCTGTTATGGCATGATCCCTTCTATAATAATTGATACGAATATTTCCTCGAAAAGATCCTATTCGTAGATGATTAAAGAGATACTTAAGGATAATCTACTCCTTAATCCTATATGTATCAGTCGGCCGTTCAGTTCGTAATCCATCATTGATGTTATTCCCTTCTATGGCTAAAGCAAGAGTTAGTACTTCATGATTAAGAAAGTAAGGTAGAGAGTCTTTGTTCTGAATGATCGTCGCAAAGTAAAATAGTATACGAATCCACATAAGAACGGTTGAGGGTGCAATGACCTTACGTCACCCCGACTAGTTGATGGGTCCTTCATAGGGTGGGTATGGTGCCTATATGTATATATTATATACTTATGTTGCACGTAGAGGCCTATAACGTTATATACACGATTATACAGATATGGTATAGATGATATTGCCCACAAAAGCGTACATCGTTACATACGTGAATTATTATATATAAAATACTGCCCACACAGGCATGTGGCGCTATATACGCGATTGAGTGCTTATATATACCCACAGAAGAGCCCAGTAATACACTTATGAGGTTTCAGGTGGTATTTCTGACTTTCTTGATAATTGTTGCTTCATTTACAGTTGATTATGTCATACATATTCAATACATCTCTTTGTACTGATGTCCCTCTTGGGGCACTGTGTTCATGCCCGTAGGTACAGATAGACAGAGCGGTGCTCCTCCTCAGTAGGTGATCTTCTCAGTTGTGATTGTCGCACTCCCTTCTCTCGGAGTTGCAGCACAGGAGTCTGTAGGTACTGTTATATATGTGGCTAGTATTTTGGGGTATGGAGGGGCCCTGTCTTGACATGTTAGTGTATATATTACTCTTAGAGGCTTGCAGACTTGTGTAGAGCATGTGTAGTTATGTCGTGGACTTGCCAACCCTTTTGTTAATAATGTACTCTTCTGATGGCCTTACCGGCCTTGTTTACTTATATATATCCTGCTCTGATTCTTGTATGTGCATGTTATCAGTCAATCTTATCTTACATAGTTATTTGAAGGCCTTGTCGACCCAAATTTCATATTATAATTTTCGGATACTACAATGGTAAGCTCAGACCTTCAGGTGCTGGGTGTTGGGTGCCAGCCACTGGCCACACTAACACAAATACCACCATTTATCTTCATTTTCCTTTCTCTCTTTCATTTTCACAAATCCACCTAGTCTTAAAATAATTAATTATATTTATAAAGGAATGAATAAAAAGTAATATATTAAATATTTAAGTTATAGCCTATATTCGTTATATTTTTAAGCGATGGGAACTAATAAGCAACCAAAAAATGGAGCAAATTTGACTCAACGAATATTATTTTTTTACTTTAAATGTGGAAATTATTTAATGGATTACTTGCCAAAGAACTAAAAAGTGGTCATTGGTTCAGTTTTTTCCAGTCTTGTGATTTCCACATTTTATATTTTAAACTATATGAAATATAAAAAGACTTGTTTCTTATACTATTGGTTAGCACAGAAATTTCATGTGAGCATTTGTTTCACTTTTTAGCCGGCAAAAGAATGAAGAAAAAAAGAAGAACTGAGACTTTTAATCTATGTTTTTCTCTTTTTAAATTTTGTTGTTACTTGTAATCACTTCAAAATTTTCTATGATTAAAAAGGGACTAGTGAACTTATTTTTTAACTATTCAACTTAAATTTTCTTAATAGATCTCAATGATCCTGTTCTTAATGTTAATTGGTTTTCTAGCCCCCACTAAAATTTCTAATAGTGTCAACTAATAATACGTCTAAAGTCAAACTACCTTCTCGTTACTAAACTTTTATCTTATTTTATTTAATATTTTAAGAAATTATATTTTGTTTCTACTTTTATATATTATTAACACTTACTCCATTCGTCTCAATTTAACTGTGTTATTTTTTTTTTAGTCTATCATAATTCTATATTTAATAAGTTTTTCAATTACAAAGCAAATTTAAGATCATAAAATTTAAAACACCCAACACATGTTTAATTTTAGAACACAAGATTTAAAAAATATTTTGATTTACATCATTTTTTTGCATAGGTATGTTCGATTTCTCCTAGGTCTGTTCACGATTTTTTTGCATGTTCGATTTTCACTACCGATTTAGGTTGAGATGGTAGATTATGACGCTGGAAATTATCTTCTATGTGAATTTAAGCATTTTATTTATTGGATGTCATGTTTGATCCGAATTACTTTATGTATTGATGTATTTTTGTCAATATTTTTGGGAGAATTGTACAATAAGGTTGATTGTGTGCCATTATTTGAATAAATTTTACAAAAATAAGCTTATGATTGCGATTTTAGGTTTTGAGTTGTTTTATTTCTTCCGCGCCATTAATTTGATTATTCTATGTACTCGTCCTTTAGCAATATAGGCAACATTTGAGTTGTTCGATTGACTAACATGATTGTAAGTAGTCTACTAAAGTACAATGATTATAGTGATTCGAAGGAACTAAGATTATAGGATTTACAGAAATCTTTGCCCTCTATATGCTTATGATTTTGAGTTTTTTTTCTTCCGTATGTTGTTGAGTTTTGCATTAGTTTGAGTTTAGGTTTTGAGTTGTTCGATTGACTAACACGGTTGTAAGAGGAATTAAGATCGTATGATAGGTCCGGGGAAGCGACCGGAACCATCGACGAACTAGCTCTTTTTCTGTAAAGATCCTTTTACATTTCCGCACTCATTTCAGATCATTTAGGGAAGTAATTTATCTAGCTTCTAATGGGATTTTCTGTGCAATTCATATTTAGCTTCTGATCACTATTTTATTCTTTATCCTGAAGGTACCTACTCTAACTTATGTCATGGTTCGGGTGCTTTTTGTTTATGCTGAAGATACTCCTTGCTCCCATTTTGTTCATTTCTAATTGGTTAATTACTATGAGCTTTTGAATACGTTACAGAGGAACTTAATCAGATTCCGAAGCGGAATTGAAATCTTTAAAAGTGATGGATTTTGAATTGATCTTGCATATTGCACCTTGTTTAAAATTTTCTTTATGGGGATATTAGTTTAAGTGCCTAAAACTGTCAAGTGGTGTGTTTATGGCCAGTTCATCTGCATGTTTCTTCTTAAAAGGAATGTATAAGTCTTTGAAAAAGTTAACCTGAGATTGCCTCTTTTCTTTTAAGAAAGATAGTAACATCTGAAATGATTGAAATGCCATTCAAAGGGAACTCTGTGCTTAAGAGTTCAACGCTCTTTATTGTATGTTTCTTTTTATATAGTCTACTTACATATGGTCAAGGAATATGAATTTGATTCATCTGTTATGTTGGTATGAAGGTATTGACATAATGTAGGCTTAGTTTTTTTTATGACAGAATATGCTTCATGACAGATAGTTTAGAAAAAAGATTTGGATACTTACAATTTGGTATAGAGTTACTGCATAATGCCTTTCCCCCCTTCCATATTTGAATACTTACAATTTGGTAGATAGAGTGTGTTTCATAGTTAGTATTATGAGTATTTGTTTTCTATCTAATAAAGAAAAATTAATATTTCTCTTCATATTCTGAAAGTTCATCGCTTCACTTAAAGTTAATACTTCCGAATGGATAAATCTTGGATTGAAAAGCCAAGAAACACCCCTAAATTCGTGCTTGGTTTAAATCGATTTTTGGATTTTCAAAAATTAGTTCCTTCTCTTGACATTTGTATTGTCATAACAGGTGGAGCTATGTCGAGGACCAAGCATTTCAAGAACAGCCACATGAAGGCAGCAAACTCCTTCATTTTCGGCCACAAGACAGCGAAATCCTTCTTTTCAGTTCACAAGGCAGCAAGCTCCAGGCCACATCAAAGTCAACTCCTTCATTTTAGGGTACAACATGTCAAGCTCTTTCATTTCAGGCCACATCACAGCCAACTCCTTCAACTCATGTCATGTCACAGACACCTTCTGTTAGTCCCACACCACCACAAGAACCATCCAATAACCGCAAACGCGAGTCTACACATCATTGGACTGTTCTAAAACTCTCTTTACTTTCGTTCAATTTAATTAATATAGTTCAATACATGTTTATGTTCTGTGATGAAGTAAAAAATGATACGAAATCTGATTCTTTTTTTTCTTTTTTCAGTTGTGAATCTGTTCTAGAGTATTAAACCTATTGAATTCAGATTGTAAGTTTCATTTTGTTTTTGAATTTATTTTGTTGCTGCTATAACTGAGTATTCATCTGAAATTTTCAGACTGTAAGTTTTATTTGAAGTGAATTTCTGAGTGTGAAACAGATAGTTTCACTGAAATTATTCAGAAAGCTGATTTCTAAGTCCAGTTTCAGTTTATGTTGCTACCATTCATTATTTGCAACTCTTTGTAGCCTGCTTTATGAGAATTTTCCAGAAACAAGTTGTGAATATCTTTTGTTTCACGCAGTTTTAAGCCTTTGTCCAGTTTTTTTAAATTTTTACAACTATTGTTTGCTGTCTTTTTATTCCGTGAACTTGATTGAAATTGAAAGAGTGTCATAGCACTATTTGTCTATTTTTGTGTTTGGGGTTATTATATATAGCTTGTTCAGTCACTGCCCTAATGATTCTTGCCTCCATTCTTTTGAATTTTTCAGTTTCCCATGAAAACTTTTTTTTCATTTAAAGATTCACAAGGAAGTACTAAAAAAGCTCAAAGTGAAGAAAGGAAAAGTGTTAAATTTACGTATTCTGGTTCCGTTTGATTTTCAAGATCCAATTGACGAAGCACAAGGCCTTCTTGCAGGCTTATGTGGTATTTTAGCAGCCGACTGCTCCATATTTTCAATTAGATTTGATAAATGACCGGATATGCCTCAATCATATTTCAACGACTGCTTTGATAACATTATAAAGGTATAAGCTCTATTATTTTACAACTATATCTTTATTTTATATCTTTCGACTTTGTATTTGCATGTAAAACATAAACTAATCAATTTTATTTTCATTTTGTGACAACTGAGGATGTTGCACGGTTATATATTTATCACTCTATTGCAAGGAAATGGGCTGAAAATAGACAGACGTTGTGGGAATATGAGATCATAAATAATGTTCTGAAAGGTATTGCTCCTGGACTTCTTTTTTGAACTATCGTTTGAGAGAATATACTCAGGTGTTTTTCTAAAAACTCACATTTGAAAATCATAAATATATATTATTCGCTTATAATTTACTTTAATGTATCTTGTTGTAATATTTTTTGCAGTCAATTTTTTTTTTTTTTTTTTTTGCAGCCAGCAGACCTTTTCACCCATGGATGCAAGAAGATCTTCAAGCTTTAGCAAATCCCAATGATAACCATTAAAATTTCTTTTAATTGAAGTTGATGTATTATGATAATGTGGGACTAAAGTGAATGATTTGTGACGATTTCAATTTGATGACATGATGCTACTTCGTCTTAGTATTTTGTATGGCTTAATGGAATGGTAATATTTCTCAATTTTGATATTCTGATTTAAGTGTTACATTTTTTCAGATTTATATTAGTAAAAACTTGAAAAGTTATTTTAGGTAATTAATATATCAATTCTAGAATATATTTAAGAGCTGTGGGGGTTAAAATCCAAATAAATACAGTAAATTGCGGGGTTTTGTGACCTCCTTTGCACCCAAAATATTCCATAGGCAAGAAGTATAATTTGCGGAGGTCAAAAGTATAATTTGCTGAGGTTTATAATTTTCACTATTTGCTGTCATTAAGGTTGGGCAAACCCCCTGCAGTAAGCTGCCGCAAATTGATTGTGGCAACATCAACGGCAGGGGTTTGCTAAACCTCCAACACAAAAAATAGTGGAGGTTATAAACCTCCGTAAATTACACTTTTGACTATCATTAATTGCACCTTTTTTTTGTAGTGAATCTCTCTTTATTTTTTAAATTTCATGTCAAATCAAATTAAGATATTTAACTTGAAACCGAGGAAGTATTTTTTCCCGCTATCTATCATGCTGAAGATACTCGAGTACATAAATATGTTAGCCAGATAAATCATTGGGGAATTATTGTTTTCAAGCATGTTTTAATTCTTAATTGATCACAATATCTCGAAGACTGCATTATCGGTCAGCACCCATTGGTTGCCATTTATTCTGCACTTTGATTTTTTCAAAATTTTAAACATTTTTTTGAAACTCTCTTTCCTAACAAGACACATGGGCCATGGCTAGGGGAATAAACATAATTATTGATCCTAAAATATTTCTTCATTTGACTTGTGTTCTTCTTTATAAAAAAAAGAAAATGTTAACTGAATATTTTTCATGTTTACCAAGTTTGGCATGGTTTTAATTTTATGTGTTCTGTTAAAACCAATGTTTTTCTAAATAACTAAGTGTTAAAATTTACTTTATTTTTATTTTATGATCTACATTAATGATAGAATATTTATTTTATTTTTAGTTTAGGAATATTTTAGAATATTTAGTTTCCTTCTAAATCTAGTATCTATATTAATAAAAAAATATTTAGCTTTCTTTTAGTTTAGTATCTATAAGGAAAATAACATATTTGCTTTTATTTTATTCCCTTTAGGTTTCTATAAATAGTGATGTAGTCTTTTATTTTCAATGCAAGAAACAATGTAATGAATTAATGCAATGCGTTTTTGTTTATTCTCTATTCGATTTTCTCTTCTAGTTCCTTCGATTCCATAACAGTGGTATCAACGTCAAGTTCAACTTCAAGATGAGTTCAAATCAAGAGCAATCAATCTGATGATAACGAAGTTTTTTGTCAACATTAAAAAAAGTCCAAAAAACTACATGTGGAGATGAATTTTTCAATCATATTTACAACGATCTCGCTGCTGCGTATCTTTAAAAACAAAAAAAACAAAAAATTTAACTCATGTTTGGGCTTCAATTTTCAACTCATGCTTAGTTTTTAACACATGAGCTCCTATTATTAACTCTTGCTTACTTTTAACCCTTTGGCCAATTTCAACCCATGTTACTTTTAACCCATGAGCTCCACTTTAAACTTGTGCTCACTTTTAACGCACAATGCTCAAATTTTTAATCCATACCTATTTTTAATCATGACAAGTAGCAGTGATGAAGATTATGTGAAGAATGAGGATGGAGATTATTTTGCCAGATAATTCAGGCCGAGGGGAAATTTGTTAGGGTATGCACTGAATTTCCTACCCTATTGAATTCTACACCATAATTGTATTTTACTTCAAAAATATTTTCTTAGTACAAAAGGTTTTCTTAGTGAAAAAGATCTCTTCCATATTTGACTAATCCTCTCTTGGAGGATAAGTTTTGGACATCTATAAATTCAAGACCTCCTTCCATAACTACAACAAAGAAAAATATCCACAGTATAATTGTTCAAAGAGTCTAATTTAAGGAGATATTATTCTCTCATAGTTTTAATATTTTCTTTTTTATATTAGTTTTTCAATAGGTCAATTGACCAAACTCATATGATATCATAGGGTCTTTTTTATAGTTTTTCTTTGTGTCTGATTTATCCTCATTCAAAATTTGCAATTATTAGCTTTCGAATGACGTCATGGTTATTTTAATCCCAACACTAAGTGTTCTGTAAGGGTGCCAAACGCTACAGAAAGTAAAAACAAGAGATGAAATAAATCGAATGTCAATTCTGTTTTCGAATGTCGGCAATTATGTCGTCCGACACCAGTAACAACACTTAGCAAAACAGAAACTTTAAAGAGTAAATGCAGCGGAATTTAAAGAACACAAAGTTTTAAAATTTTCATAAGTTATATATATTAATAACTTATGATGGTCAATGACCAGATGTATTGTATATATATTATATATAAAAATACAAATTCCTTTCTTTACAGGTTTACAATATAAAACGGAAAGGAATTAAAAGTTGAAGTCGCAGATGACTTCTGGATGAAAAATCTAACTAAGTAGACATAGACAACCTCTCATTACAATCGCTCCATACAAAACTAATCTAGAATCTAAACAGCAATTGTAATATTGGACAGAATGTTATCAACACACTCACGCACACTTGTGTTCCAGATTTCTGAGATAAAATCCCGAGAGCTCTCTTGGTAGTTTTGTAATCTAATTCTGGATGTCGATACACTGTTGTGGCCTCTCTATTTAGAGCAGAGAGTTTCCTTGAAAGACTCATCGATCGGTTGTGGAAGTTGAGGAAAAAATGGGCAACTTGTGGTAGATGATTAAGGAGTGAAAATCTCAACAACTTTGACTTGTTCGTTACTCTACTTCTTCCCCAAGCTTTGACTCTTTCTCCCACATTTTACACAGCTCTAATTCACCATGCCTAAGTCATTTTTACCTCACAGTAAAATAAAATAATACTGCTTAACGTGAAGTAAGGCAAAAATGTTAGTCCGAATGTTGCGTAACATTTGTCCCAACATATTTACATATACATATCAATACTCAAAGATATATATTGGTACAAATGTCACAACACCAAATGCTACATTAACAATCTCCTCATTTTTGTCTTTCTTCACAAAATTCATTACAAAGCTAAACTGACTTAGGATATTGAGACAAATGTTGTCCGACATTTGTTATCAATAATATCAATGATATGCTCCCCCTTAACCTGTGATGACTTTCAAGTAATCATACGTGTACCGATTCATAGGATTAGAAAAAAAAAAAGATGTTAGCACATATATACATATCATCCACTTATATAGATTTATATACAGACCATAAAAAAGAAATATTCCATTGTCCACATAAATCAATATCCATCATGTCGAACATTTAACTGCTCAGATTGAGCAACATTCATGACCCTCATACAGTAGCAACAACTCCTCCTAACTCATCATACAGCAGCACCAACATCTTCCAGCAACTTTCTACTCATGCATAATTGTTTCTCTGCACAGAACAGCAGCATCTAGCCTTCTTCCTTAGCTCCCCTTGCATCAACACTTCCTCTACTTCCCTCGGCTTCAACATCATTTTCATTTTCTCCCCTTTTTTGTGAAGAAAATAGCAGCATGAAATGGTTTCTAGCTTGAATCAGAGCATTCCTCACAGCATCAACCTCAGAGATTTGTTGGTTGATTTTGTAATTTGATTCACAAGCCATTCAGTAGATTGTCTTGGACCAGTGTTGTCAAGAATGTTTGTGACATTCCCGTCAACATCTACACTATTTCCTTCCATTTTCCAGGGTAGATCGATGATTCTGTCTCTACTCTTCAAAACTGCTTTGTTTACTGTGTACAGTTCAGGAGCCTTCCCTAATGTGTCCTATCTTTTAGGATTAAGACATTGGGTAGTTTTTTGTATATCATAGAGGGATAAGGGAGGATTGAGGTTGATTCTTTTTGTGTCAAGTTAGCAACTTGATGGAAAATCATTTTTCTCATATCAACTCTCAAACCTTTCCCAATTTTATACAGCAGGATGGCTTGTTCTGTAGTTATAATTGACTCATTCATTGAAGGAATCCAATTGTGTATATCAATTTTGTGAAGGGTAGCAAACAGGGCTGTTAATTTAGAGGCTGGACATCTAGAGATCCACTTATGCATTATACCTCCTGTGAGGTACTCAATTACTTCATCTTTATTGTCCATTGTAGGGTCTGCTTCTCTAACATTCTTCTAGCATTTAACCTCACACATTGGTTTATAACAACATGTGTGAAAAAATATACTATGTTATAGAGATATACCTTCCCAAATTTCTTCGAGGAGGTATCCTCTATAGCAGAACTCAAATTAGCATAAAACAACCTGACTATTTTATCAACATACGATCCTTTCTCAGTAACAGATCCTAGGAGTTGTCTTTCTTTTAAGAACTCTATCAAACCATATTCTGAACATGAGGCAATGTCTAATAATTTTTCAGACCTAATAAATCTATTCGTGTACCAGTCCAAATTATCAGAATTAATTTTAGAATAGAATTTGTCTGAGTAGATAGATACCTCAAGGTCTGAATCAGATTCGGTTTTGCTGGAGGATGTTGGTGTTTGTGTCTCTTCTGATACTAGCTGAAATATTGCCTGAGATGTTGTGGCATCAGTTACAACATTCGGAGCAACACTCGATTTGGCATATCTGGGAATTCTCTTTGGAAAGAATTGCTTCAGTGAAGTTTCATCAGGAACTTCCTCATTTTCTTGAGATACATTTTGCGGTACAAAAGCAGTTGGTTCTTCTTCGCTCTCTTCAATTAAGAGCACAAAGTCTGTGTCATCACCATCACTGCTTGAGCAAGCATGAATAGATGTATCAAATCTAGACCTTTTGTTGTTTGGCTCTTCACGAATAGTTCTCTCAAACATTCTACTCGATCGACGAGTAGAGAAGGCGGAGGATCTTGGTCTTTTACCCAGTGCTAAAATATCATATGTTTCATCAACATCTATTGGATTGTTGTCATCACCTAGGTAGCTAATGTCTAAAGGTTCATCTAAACCTTTAAATATTATAGCTTTGGAAAAGTCCTCTGTAGATGGTGAAGAAGATAACCGACAGGGTTGCTGTAGTTCATTTTGCTCACACGATTCACTGTTCATAGGAGAGCTTGTACTCATTGGGGTGTTGGTCGGAGTGTTGGCTGACATTGGTGTTGACATTGGAGAGGTTTTCATCGATGAATATTATGGAGAAAGTTTTGGAAATTTAGGGTTTGAGATTGAGAATGAAGTTTGATTTGGTGAGTCCATGGAGTAAGAGAATGTATACCTGACATGATTTTCCCCTTTTTGTTTATGGGAAAATTCAAAAAAATGATAAAATGATAGCAAATGAGAGGAATATTTACATACATGGCTAACCTTTCTTAGCAACAAAAATTCTTAGTTTTATGTGTTTCATTTTTACACATTAACTTACATCTAAAATATTGGGATAAACATCACGGTAGAAAAAAAATATAATCTTATCATATTAGCTTTTGAAATTCCTACAAATAAGGCATATAATAGGGAGAGAGATCTGATGATTCAATGATCAGATAAGTACAACATCCCAACACATATCACATTCGAAAAATGTCAACAGCAATGTTGGCAACATTTTGGACGACACAAGTAGTTTGATCCCCCAAGAACTTTTTGTTTTGGCGACAATTCAAGACACGTTTTATATGTATTTTATGAGTTTGACCACTGGACCAATGTAACATTTTCCTATCGTGTCCTTGATCTAATCATATAACACATACAAAGTAATTTTCCATGTCAACAATAAGAATACTTATTTAGTATTCTCAAAATTCTTTTAAAGCACACGATACTCCTATAGAATAGAAACGATATCTTTTCAAGGGCTTTGCCAATTTTTCACAGTTGCCAATTATTTCTATAGGCTTTGTCTTATTTTGATACTCATTTTTTATGATATACACGTATTTATATATCATCGCAGAGAACAGTATCACGTTGGGATCACATTCTTGTAGAAGGATCATGCTTGTGTGACCAAAAGTTATGCACCATACATCAACAATAATCAGTTAGTGATATAACATCGATAAATGTCACCCAAAATGTTAGACAACGTTTCAGCAGACATTCACAAAAAATGCCTTCTTTTTAGAGATTACAAAGACCAAGAGATTTTTTCAAACTCGAAAATCTCTCATGGTCCAAAGCTTTTGTAAAAATATCAGCTAGTTGATGAAGAGTGTCAACATGTTCAATTTCAACTAGTTGTTTTTCAACTAAATCACTTAAAAAGTGTTTTGTACGTGAGCGCTGAACTGAATTTTTGGAAATATTTATTGCACTCAAATTATCACAGTACAAAATCAAAATGTTGCTCGTAAATACATAGTCGTCTAACATGTATCTTAGCCATATTAATTGAGAGCAACAACTTCCAGTTGCTACATATTCAGTAGTTGAAAGTGAGACACATTTTTCTTTACAAAAATACCATGAAACAAGGTTATTACCAAGATAAAAATATTCTCCACTTGTACATTTTCTATCATCCTCATCTCCACGCCAATCTAAGTCACTAAATTCTATTAACTTAGGATTAGTGTCTTTGGAATACCATATTCCCAACTCACATGTACCAGAAATATATCGAATAATATGTTTCATGGCATTTAAGTGGGACATTTTGGGACAGGCTTGAAAACGTGCACAAACACAAACACTAAACATAATATCTGGACGACTATCAGTAAGATAAAGAAGGCTACCTATCATAGATCGATATAATGTTGGGTCGACATTTTCACCAACATTATCCTTACATACCTTCTGCGATGAACCCATTGGCGTCTTCATTTATTTAGCGTTCTCCAAACCAAATCTCTTAACCATACTCTTGGCATATTTACTCTATGAGAAGAAAATTCCATCATCACTTTGCTTTATCTGCAAGCCTAAGAAAAAAATTAGTTCTCCAATCATGCTCATTTCAAATGTTGATGACATAGCTTCAACAAATGAATTTAGATACGACTGTGAGGTCGACCCAAAGACTATGTCATCCACGTAGATTTGAGCAATTATAATATCTACATCGTGTCGTTTAATAAATAAAGTACGATCAGTTTCGCCACTGTTAAAATCAAATTCAAGAAGAAAGTTAGTTAAACGATCATACCATGCACGAGGGGCTTGTTTCAACCCATACAAACCCTTTTTTAGCTTGTACACATAGTGTGGATGGTAAGGATCTTCAAATCCTTTTGGTTGTTCAACATATAGCTCCTTGTCTAAATAACCATTTAAGAAGGCACCTTTTACATCCATTTAGTGTAAAGTAATTTTTAGACAACAAGCAATGGCAAGTAAAAAGCCTAATTGACTCAATTCTGGCTACATGTGCGAAGGTTTCATCAAAATCAATTCCTTCAACCTGAGTATAGCCTTGTGCAACTAGACGAGCTTTGTTTCTAACAATTGTTCCCGATTCTTCTGATTTATTTTTAAAAATCCACTTAGATCCAATTGAACTTGTATTATTTGGATGTAGAACTAAGTCCCAGACTTCATTTTGAGAGAATTGTTCAAGCTTTTCTTGCATTGCTTGAATCCAAAAACTATCTTTGAGTGCTTCTAAAACATTCTTTGGTTCTAATGTAGGTATAAAACAAGAAAGACTAACCTCTTGGTATATGGTTCACATACATACATACCTTACCATTTCTCTATAGTTGAGTGATTATTTGCCTCTTGTTCTAATTCCTTCAAAAACTCCCCCTATCACTTGGCTCGTTGGATGATTATTCATAATCCTTGACGAGGGGTCCCTACGAACTTGGTCCAACAATTCAACAATTGACTCCTCATCTGTGGCCTCTGTGGTCTCTATTGCTATTTCGGATGTTGCTTCAGGTGTGGCAACATCTGATTCTTCTGCAATCTGTGGACTTTCCATTGTATCTATAATGTTATTTTCAATAATTTTTTTCTGAAACATTAGAAAGATCATCAAAGATAACATTTACAGACTATTGTACAGTTCTAGATCTCAGTTTGTATACTTGATAAGCATGACTGTTTTGTGAATAGCCAACAAAAATTCTTTTGTCACTCTAACTGTCAAAATTTTTCAGATAATCCCTGTCATTTAAAATATAACAAATACACCAAAAAATATGAAAGTAACGCAAGTTTGGTTTCTTTTCATTTATAATCTCATAGGGTGTCATCTTTGTTCCTGGCCTTACATAGACTCTATTAGCTATGTGATTAGTAGTATTCAAGGCTTCTGCCCATAAATGTTTTGACAAATATTTAGAACTAAGCATTACTCTATCCATTTCTTGTAATGTTCTATTCTTCCGTTCTGCAACCCCATTCGGTTGAGGAGTTTTAGGGGCAGAAAACTCATGGAAAATTCCCTTTTTCTCACAAAAGTTTGTGAATGAACTATTTCAAATTCTTTTTCATGGTCGGATCTAATCCGAAAAATAGGAGAATATAACAAATTTCTAATTCTAGAGTGCAAGATTTTAAATATGTCAAATGTTTGTGATTTTTCTTTCAAAAAATATATCCAAGAATATCTAGAAAAATCATCTACTATCACAAAGGAATATTTCATGCCTCCTAGACTGTCTACTTCAATTGGACCCATTAAATCCATATGTAACAATTGAAAACAGTGAGATGTACCTGAATATTGTCCATCATGTTGGGCAACATTATGAGAGACACGGGTTTGCTTACCTTTCAAACAATCTTCACATATAGTTTTACTTTTATGGCTAAGTTTGGGTATGCCTCTAACAGCTTCATATGAGACCAATTTTTCTAAATTGCGGCAGTTGACATGCCCCAACTTTTGATACCATAGTGTTGTGTCATTGATGTTACCATTATTGCATGTTTCTTGTCTTACAACAAGATAGCAATTGTCACCTGTTCTTGTACTTGTCATGACACATATATTTGCTTCATTTGTAACTTTACAAGCATTCTTATTAAATTTTACCTCAAGATTGTCATCACACAGTTGACTAATACTAATCAAATTAGCCATTAAGCCCTCAATGTGTAAGACATTCCTTAAGGCTGGAAAACTAGGAACATCCAAGATTCATTTTCCAATTATTTTGCTTTTACTGCCACCTCCATAAGTCACGTTTCCTCCATTGAATGACTCATAGTTTCTTAGGAATCCTTTTGTACTTGTCATGTGGCGAGAACACCCACTATCAAAGTACCAAGAACCTGAAATGTTAGTTCTTAATGATGTTATATAGACATTACAAGTTAAGTCCATCTTAGGAACCCAAACTCTCTTAAAATATTTTTTACCTTTTGGCTCAGAAATGTTGCTTCGATGTTTATCCGGAATGTTAGACAACAATTTAGGCAACATTTTGCTCACATAATTTTGAAGTTTAAAACAGTATGGTTTTAAGTGTACAAGGGAGTTACAGTGATGACATACAAACTTCATTTTCTTTGACATATATGAGAACATATTATTCATCCATTTTTCTTTTACAAAGAATACTTTCTCATTTTTATCAAAAAGATTAGAGCATATGGTTTTAAGAGAGTTTTCGTACCCAATACATGCGTGTGAAGGTTTACTAAATTTGAGTATCTGATTCAATTTCGAATTCCCTGTGTTGATCTTGCGGAAGGTTGCTTCGGCTAAATCCAATTTTGCACGAATCCTACCAAATTCAATATCTTTTTTGGTAAGTGCAACCTCAAGTCGGGTTATTGTGTCTGTTAATTCTAAATTCTCATGAGTTAAAGATTTTACTTTTTTGTCAAGTTGCTTGGATTCTATGATTAAGGCTTTACAAATACTTTGTAATTCATTAATCATATACTCTTTTCATTCAACTTGATCCATACAATCAGCCTCACTAACAGAAATAGAACCACTAAAGCAATTAACATCAAAATACTTAAAGAATTCATACCTTTCAGATGTCGCTGAGGATGTTGATGTTGGAGCAAATGTCGTGACATCTGAGACAATATTATATACGACATCTTTATTATATAATAAAGGATGTTCGAAAACAGTGGCCAACATTGCTTGTGTTTCAATTTTACAATCTCATTCCTTTTCTTCTTCATCATCACTAAGAGAAACCCATAGATTCTTACCAAATTTTCTAAGAGTGTTTGCACATTCGTTAGCATAATGATCCCAACCTGAGCATGCATGATATTGCACGGACTCAAATTGTTTGGAATCAAATTTGGTACGATCTGAGTTGGTTCTTCTTAGTTGATTTCCTTTTTGTACATTTGGAACGAATCTAGTAGGCTTTTGATTGAAGACTTGGTTTTGGTGCTCTTTAGATTTAGATTGATTTCTCTCATTGTTGAACTTCCTCACCATCGAATTGTATTTTCGAGTAAGTAAGACAACATTTGCACCTTCACCAATATCTTCAAGATTCTCATCCTCTTCTTCGATTTGACTCTCCGAGGATTGAACTTGAAGTGTCACATTCTTGCTTTTATACAATTTCTTTTGATTCTAAATGTTCATCTTATAAGTTTTGAGTATGCTCATCAAGGTATGAAGGTCCATTGTGGCAAGATTGTGAGCTTCTTTAATAGCACAAATCTTTAAATTGAACATTTCAAGAAGAGAACGGAGAGCCTTTTCAACAAGTTGAGTGTTGGTTAATGGTTCACTAAGCACTTGACATTCATTTGAGATGTCAATCAAATTTTCAAAATAAGATTTAATATCATTCGTTTCTTCCATCCTTAAACGTTCATATTTACTCATGAGCATGCATAGCTTTGTTCGTCGAACAATTAAGCTCCATTCACAATGAATTTGTAAAGTATCTCATGCGTCCTTGGCCGTGGGCCAGTTTTGAATGAGTTTGAACATGTAAAGATCAACTCATCCAAAAATTATATTTAAGGCCTTTTCGTTAAAGCTAGTATTATTGGTTTCTTCTGTAGTCCATTCGGATTCAGGTTTAGCAATAATGCTACATTCTTCATCTGGTGTCAACATTGGAAAAACATGCTCATTGGTTATAGATCTCCATGCAAAAATATCAATAGATTTGATATGCGAACATAGGCGAATCTTCCAATATGCATAATTTGATCCATCTAAAATAGAAAGTCTCCCAATAGTCGGATTTGCCGGATCCATAGCTTATGACAATAGGACCAAGCACTTATTGTGTTAAGTGTCGGCTCTGATACCACTTGTAAGGGTGTCAAACGCTTATGGAAAGTAAAAACAAGAGATGAAATAAATCGAATACCAATTCTGTTTCCGAATGTCGGCATTATGTCGTCCGACACCAGTAACAACACTTAGCAAAACAGAAACTTTAAAGAGTAAATGCAGCGGAATTTAAAGAACACAAAGGTTTAAAATTTTCATAAGTTATATATATATTATATAACTTACGATGGTCAATGACCAGATGTATTGTATATATATTATATACAAAAATACAAATTTCTTTCTTTACAGATTTACAATATAAAACGGAAAGGAATTAAAAGTTGAAGTCGCAAATGACTTTTGCCTGAAAAATCTAACTAAGTAGACATAGACAACCTCTCATTACAATCGCTTCATACAAAACTAATCTAGAATCTAAACAACAATTGTAATGTTGGACAGAATGTTGTCGACACACTCAGGCAACACTTGTGATCCAGATTTCTGAGATGAAATCCCGAGAGCTCTCTTGGTATTTTTGTAATCTGATTCTGGATGTCGATACACTGTTGTGGCCTCTCTATTTATAGCAGAGAGTTACCTTTAAAGGCCCATCGATCGGTTGTGGAAGTTGAGGAAAAGATGGGCAGCTTGTGGTAGATGATTAAGGAGTGAAAATCTCAACAACTTTGACTTGTTCCTTACTCGACTTCTTCCCCAAGCTTTGACTCTTTCTCCCACATTTTACACAACTCCAATTCACCACGCCTAAGTCGTTTTTACCTCATAGTAAAATAAAATATTACTGCTTAACGTGAAGTAAGACAAAACTGTTCTAAAAAATGTTAGTCTGACTGTTGCGTAACATTTATCCCAACATATTTACATATACATATCAATACTCAAAAATATATGTTACAAATATCACAACAACAAGTGAAACATTAACATTTTCTATTAGTAGCAACTCGGGTTGGAATGCGATTATATTATCTGTTATCATGGCTTATAGAAATGGTAAATGATAGTGCTGCATAGTCAAAGACAATCAAGTACAAAAGTAGGTAGTTTTCTAAACTAACAATAGGCAAATTTATGCATGACTGTTTTGTCTTCAATTTAGTAATGAATTTACGTCATATGCACTGATATGTGAAGATTATTTGTACAATCAGATCTCTTATAAAATAATTATATGTAATTTTTTTAATGTAAAGCCTCATGAATTTTTAGGCTTAAATTTTCCATAATAACAAGCTTAAGGACGTAATTAAGATGCCCCAAGATATAAAAATTCACACGATCTAAATGAAGTGTCTGGAGGTATGCTAATATACACAGAATATGAATTGAAAGTGACTTGACATTGAAAAATACTGATCAAGGGAAAAAGAAAAAACAGAGAAAGAAAAAAGGGAAATTGATGAATGGGTCAAGCCCACAAAACGCCCAATATGGCATTAGATGGTAAAGGTTCTGCCAATCAACCTTAAATTTAATAAATACAAATGGGCAAATTACACATTTGATTAGTCGGTCAAAAATTATTATATTAGCTAGACGTATATACAAAAAAATAAACACTTCTATGTATCAAAATGTATATTTTATGAATATTATATTAATATATAAAAATTATATATTTGCTGGTTATTATTTTGATGGACGATTATTTATGTAAATTTCTCATTACAAAAGATATAGTAGTTATTTTGGTGTCTTTTCAAGCAATTCTTGCTCCTACCCTATTGGGAGCGGTCAGTGATATGGGTATACGTAGGGGTGTGCATTCGGTTTTTCGGTTTGATTTTACATTATACGGTTTAAATTTTTCGGTGTTCGGTTTCTAAAAATTATAATTCAATCTGAACCAAAATAAGTTTGATTTGGTTCGATTTTTCTCTTTTCGGTTCGATCTTTTTCGGTTTGGTTATTCGTTTGCGTCATATAAGATAATTAACATAATCAAAATGACAAAAAAGAACAAATATTATACAGAATGAGAAGTAATCATGTCAAATCTCTTAAATATATTTTCTAATATAAATCATAGGGTAAAATTTTAAGAATACAATATTTAAAAGTATATTAATAATGTCCATAACCTAAATATTCAGAATAAGTCATATTAATATTTATGTATATATATAAAATAATAATTCAATTTTTTCGGTTTTTCGATTTTTATTTTTTTAAATCCGAAACCAAACCAAAAAATTGAAAAACCAATCCAAAGTAAAATTTGGTTTGGTTCAATTTGGTTATTCTATTTATTCCGAATAATGCACACCCCTAGGTATACGTTGACTTTTATACTCGTGTCACACTTTTTGTACTTTTATGCAGGTTTGGATCCTAATACCAGCATGGTCCGTGGATGAGTTCTTATTGTGATCCAGTCTTTCAGTGGTGAGCCACTTGCTTGCTGCCGCAGTGGCTGCGACATCCTTGTATGTCTTTATGTTGGTATTCCATTGATAAACTCTGTAATAATTGAGACATTTGTACTATTCTCTTTAGTTTTACTCATGATAATGGAACACCAATTCTTGAAAATTAGCCCACTCGTAAACCTATGAGGTGCTGGTTCGAGTCACATTTGAATCAGTGAAGAACACAATTGATTCTTTGGGTGGGCGGGTGGGGAGCGGAGGGAATTGAAACAAGCAAAAATATATACTCCATCTGTCCCAAAATGATTGTCTTACTTTCCGTATTAGAATTTGTCCAAAAAGTTTGACACATTTCTATATTTAGAAACAATTTAACTTTATTAGATAATTTACAACTATACAAATATTTAAGACTTGTTTTAGAATCACACATTTCGAAAGTCTTCTTTTATTTTTTAAATTTCGTGTTAAGTCAAACTAAGATAATCTTTTTGGGACGGATGGAATAGTTTTTTTGAGCCAGAAGCTTTCATCATGTTACTAGCATTTGCAAAGACAAATTCACATTTCAGTTATCTTGCTCGACTACATATTAAAAATCAGTCTGTCAAGATTCATGAAGATATTTTCTAATTTTTTTCTTATATTTATGGAGGTGAACATGTGTCTCTGCCATTTGATTCACGATCTTCACAAGTTTTACTTACTAGTAAGTTCTCTTTCTTACTTTTGCCATGTATGAGCTCTCCTTCAAAATTTAAAGCATCGTTCGAACTAAGAAATCCTTCTCGAGTGCTTCTGGCTTGTCGTTGGGAGGCAAATGCTTCGTCTTGGTGGATGGTGAAGGATATTCATCTAATTGTGTTTTTATGATGACACTGTTAAATATACACAGGATATACACGATATACACGTGTATATCCTATGTATATTGGTTCTCGGATTTCCCCTTTACCGTGTATAGTTAGGTAGTATTTTAGTATCCTAGTTTAGGTAATATTGTAATATAATTAGTAGTGTACACCTACCATAATATTTGTATTACCATAATTGTATAGTTAGTATCCAAGTAGAATAAGGTTTTAGTAAAAGAATAGGAATATGATTCTCTTATTATGGAAATATGTAAATGTATATATACTCTTTCAATCAATGAAAATAATCAAGGGGATTATTTCTTTCATGGTATCAGAAGTCTAGGTCTTAAAATTCTCTCCAAAAATTCTTCTTCTTTCTCGTCCTAACTAAGCCTCGATAACCGAGCCATTCATCTCGGTTTTTGTGCCGACGATTTATCTCTCTCCAAAATTATTTTTCAAATCCCTCAATCACATATTGTTCTATCAGTATGTCTATTTCAAGGAACACGTTTCATCCCGCCCTTGCAGTTTCTAACATCAAGAATGACATCCATCTTGTTCTTGAAATAGAAAACGTTCAATATGCGACGTGAGTCGAACTGTTCAAAATTCACGCACGCACACATCAAGTCATCCATCACATAATCCTCGTGGCTCCTGAGGATACGGAAGTGCCAAAATGCGAGGATGATCCTAAGCCGTGAATGACTCTTGATGCTAGTGTCCTCCAGTGAATATATTTCACAATTTCTACCGACCTTTTGCAAACGATTATTGAGCCTGACGCTACGACACAAGCGACTTGGAATAAACTGCGTGATATATTTCAAGATAATCAAAGTTCTAGAGTTGTTACTCTTGAGCAGGATTTCTCCCACGTCAATATGGAAGATTTCCCTAACGTTTCGGCTTATTGCAAAAGATTAAAGGAATTGGCGGACCAACTCCGCAACGTTGGCGCGCCAGTTTCGAATGATCGTTTGGTCCTCCAAATGGTATCAGGCCTCTCCGAGGCCCATAGTGGTGTTGGCACGCTTCTTTGACAAAGCAATCCGCTTTCGCAATTTTATCAGGCTCGTTCTATGCTTACACTCGAAGAAGCGGGCATGGCAAAAAAGGCGGCTACCGGTGCTAGTCCCATGGGCATGATGACCGAGTCCACGGTTCATCCTACCGGTTCAAACAACTCAGGCCAAAAACGCAATAATGGTGGCGGCAAAAAGGGTGGAAATAAGAAAAATAATGGCAAGAATCACGGCGGCAACAATGGCGACAGCTGGCACGGTGGTGGTGGCGGTGGTGGCCCTCACATCGATGGCGACAAGTTACGGGCCCGCGGTGGGCCCTATCTGCGATGCATGGGCCACGATCACGATTTGGGCCAAACAATTATTCACCCCACTGGTAGTGGGCTGCCCAGCAGCAGTCCAGGCCCAACACTCCCTGGTCCTCTTCCAGTCAACTCTCTAGGCTGAGGCAGCAAGCTGCAGTACTTGTGCCTCGGCCGCCGCTGGCCCATCACGCAACGGCACCCACTTCTACCGACATCGAAGCCGCAATGCACACGCTTGGTTTAAATCCTCCGGACTAGAATTGGTATATGGACACCGGTGCCACTACCCACATGACATCCGATTCAGGTACGTTCTCATCTTATTCCAATTTGAGCAACCCTCGTGGCATAATTGTTGGTAATGGTAATTTTATTCTAATTCGTGGTTATGGTCATAAAACTTTGTCTCACCTTCATCCACCCCTTATCTTGAAAAACACCCTACATGCCCCCAAATTGATTAAAAACTTAGTGTATGTCTGTAAATTCACTACTGATAATTCTGTTTCTATTGAGTTTGATCCATTTGGTTTCTCTGTGAAGGATTTCAAGACGTGGAGTCCTCTCATGAAGTGTGATAGTAGGGGAGATTTTTATCCTATCACACCTAGTTCCGGTCCATCGAGTCAAGCTTTGCCGTCAGCATTTGCAGCCCTTGCACCTTCCTTGTGGCATGCTCGTCTTGGTCATCCAGGGTCATCTATTTTATCGTCATTAGATAAAAATAATTTTATTTCATGTAAGGGTACGCGTAGTACTCCAAATTGTCAGTCTTGTTCTTTAAAAAAAATTGTTAGGTTGCCATTTGGAGACTCAAAATCTCATATTTTAATGTCATTTGATATTATTCATAGCGACTTATGGACGTCCCATGTTCTTAGTTCTTTGGGTCATCGGTATTATGTTCTTTTTTTGGATGATTATTCTAAGTTTTTATGGACTTTTCCGATAGCGAAAAAATCTCAAGTTTTTTCCATTTTCTTAAAATTTAAAGCATTCATTAGAACCCAATTCAAACGGAAAATCAAAAATATTCAGTGTGATAATGGAAAAGAATATGATAATGGGGTGTTTCGGGAATTCTGTGCTAATAATGGGATCAATTTTCATTTTTCTTGTCCTCATACGTCTTCACAAAATGGGAAAGCCGAACGCAAAATTCGTACCATAAATAACATTGTCTGAACTTTATTGGTTCATGCTTCCGTACCCCCGTCTTTTTGGCATCATGCTCTACAAATGGTTACATATCTCCTTAACATAATTCCTTCCAAAGGTTTGACATATTCTTCCACCCTTCAAATTTTATATAATAAGACTCATTCGTATTTCCATCTTCGGGTCTTTGGGTGTTTGTGTTATTCGTTATTTTAGTCCACCGCAATTAACAAACTTGAGGCCCGGTCTACTCCGTGTGTGTTTTTGGGTTTTTCGTCTAATCATTGTGGTTACAAATGCTTTGATTTATCCTCTAATAAAATCATCATTAATCGCCATGTAATTTTTGATGAATCCCAATTCCCGTTTGCTAAGGTTAGTACTACCGCGCCTAGTTCGTATAATTTTTTGGATGATGGTATATCCCCGTATATTATTCACCATTTTTCAGACATCTCCCACACCCAAAATTCTCCAGCGGGCCCACTGCCCGCTGGTCCCACTACCCCGTCATGAGCTACAGTTCCCAGTATAGTCACTGGGCCAGTTTCAGGGCCAGTCTAGCCCAATTCTGGACCTGGTCCAGTTCCTACACCTGTTTACCATAATGGGCCAGCAGGCCCACTGCCTGCTAGCCAGTCCGCCCCGAGTCCAGAAAATTCCCGAAATCCGCTCAATTCTTCCTCGAGTCATAGACTGGTCACTTGTAGTCAACATGGTGTTTTTAAACTGAAAAGACATTTTAATTTACATTCTAATGTTCTTAAATCACCCTTACCCCGTAATCATGTGTCTGCATTAAATGACCCAAATTGGAAAATTGCTATGAGCGATGAATATAATGCTCTTATTGATAATAAGACGTGGGAGTTAGTACCCCGTTCATTTGGTATTAATATTATTAGGTCTATGTGGATTTTTGCTCATATGGTCAATTCAGATGGTTCATTTGCCTAACATAAGGCACGGCTTGTGGGTGATGATAAGACTCAGCAGGTTGGTGTGGATTGTGGTGAGACATTTAGTTCGGTGGTCAAGTCGGCTACCATTCGCACTGTGCTTAGCTTGGCTTTTTCGAAAGCATGGTCTATTCATCAGTTAGATGTAAAGAATGTTTTCCTACATGGTGATCTCAAGGAAACAGTCTATATCCATCAGCCTTTGGGATTTAGGGATCCCGAACATCCTCTTCATGTCTGTTTGTTGAAGAAGTCCTTATATGAGCTTAAGCAGTCTTCACGGGCCTGGTATACGCAGTTTGCCGACTATGTTTCAACTATTGGGTTCACTCACAGCATGTCGGATAATTCCTTGTTCATCTACCATCGTGGTTCGTCCTTGGCCTATATTCTGTTATATGTGGATGATATTATTCTGACTGCCTCTTCCGATGCCTTACACCAGTCTATCATGACAATGCTCAGCTATGAGTTTACTATGAAAGACTTGGGGCCCTTGAGTTATTTTTTGGGGATTGTTGTAACTCGTCATGCATATGGGTTGTTCTTATCTCAAAGGAAGTATGCAACTGAGATCATTGAGAGGGTTGGGATGTCATCCTGTAAGTCCACTTCCACTCCTGTTGATACTAAGCCCATGCTTAGTATCGCGGCTGGCGTACCATACGAGGATCCGACCCGCTATCGCAGTCTTGCAGTGGCCCTTCAGTAACTTACATTCACGAGACCAGATATTACGTATGTTGTCCATTAGGTGCATTTATTTATGCATGATCCCAGAGTTGAGGATATGAATGCACTCAAATGCATCATTTGGTATATTCAGAGTACACTTGACTATGGTTTGCATTTATATCCTTCCTCGACGTCCACACTTGTCTCGTATATGGATGCTGATTGGGGTGGATGTCCGGAACCAGACGGTCTACGTCTGGCTATTGTATGTTTCTTGGCAATAACTTGGTCTCATGGTCTGCGAAACGTCAGTCGACATTGTTCCGATCCAGTGCCGATGCCGAATATCGAGGGGTAGCTAATGTGGTCTCGGAATCATGTTGGTTACGTAATTTGTTGTTGGAGCTTCATTGTCCTATTCAGAAGGTAACCTTAGTTTATTGCCATAATGTTAGTGCCATCTACCTTCTGGTAATCTGGTTCAGCACCAGCGCACTAAACATATCGAGATGGACATTCACTTTGTTCGCGAAAAGGTTGCTCGTGGTCAGGTATGCGTCTGACATGTCCCGTCAAGGTATCAAATTGCTGACATCTTTACAAAGGTTCTTTCCTCGGTCCTTTTTGAAGATTTTAGGGACAGTCTCAACATTCGAAGACCGCCTGCTCTGACTGCGGGGGTGTGTTAAATATACATAGGATATACACGATATACACGTGTATATCCTATGTATATTGGTTCTCGGATTCCCCCTTTACCGTGTATAGTTAGGTAGTATTTTAGTATCCCAGTTTAGGTAATGTTGTAATGTAATTAATAGTGTATACTTACCATAATATTTGTATTACCATAATTGTATAGTTAATATCCAAGTAGAATAAGGTTTTATGAATAGAATAGGAATAGGATTCTCCTATATGGAAATATGTAAATGTATATATACTCTTTCAATCAATGAAAATATGTAAATGTATATATACTCTTTCAATCAATGAAAATAATCAAGGGGATTATTTCTTTGAGATACCTTTAAATCTTTTGAATGTACTTTGTCTACTCAAACATCATTTCGAGGTATTTACCTTGGTGTACGAAAAAATATAGAGATACCCCCTCCCCAATTTATATGAGAGGGTTCGCAGTTAATCTTTTACTCAATTTTAATAATAGATTTTTCAAATATTTTATAATTAAATTTTGTATATTTAAAAATTACATAAAAGTAATATTAGTGTGCATAATAAGTAATTCACAATATATGAAAAGAGTTAAAAAATACCATAATCAAAGAAAGAGTTGTTTGACTCCTCAAATAGTAAAACCCCCCTGAGGGAGTAGGAGGCTTCACATTCCCCCTCCCTCTGCTCCCTTCTACTTCTTTATTTCTTCAATGCATGTCGAATTTCTCATATCTCTTACCTCTTTCTATTTTTTTTACACGAGAGAACTTACAAATCATGAGTTAAAGTACTGGTTTTATAAGATTTGGATGGTGAAAATCATATTAGAAAGGTAACCTATCATTATTAAACAAGCTTGAAGAAGTGAGTTTGAATTTCAAATTTTATTTTTGTGAGAAAATTAGAGTGATTGTTGTTTAGACTTGATGAATATAGTCTAAGTAGGTTATCTATAAAATTTGAAGGCATTTAGTAGAGACTTGGACTGGTTTTGAACAAGAATTGAACCTGAAAATTCCAGAAGAAGTTTGTCATTGTAGCTAGCTATGTTTATACACTTCAATACATAGATCTACACTTTTATATAAGGTAGATACATTTCTATACACTTTTATAAATGTATATACATTTGCTTATATATGTTTTAAAATATTGTATAACTAGGTAATTTACCCGCGCGAAGGACCTCATTAAGCTTTCATTAATGGAACTTCTCTGTCTTCACTTTATCGACATTGATTATGAATTTTTAAAGTAAAAGCTCTACATAGAAATTACTTATCTGAAACTTTTCTATTGGAACGGCTTCATCCTTTAGTGGATCGTTTTAGCCAAGGAGAAGCAGATATGTTGTTATGCTCATCGGCACTTGCTATTCATCTCCATCATCAATCAACATATGTGTTGGGTCCGGGTCTACGGATAAGCAAGAATATGTAAGAATAAAATCGTAACAGCTAGAACAATTAAAACAGTTTTTGGATGTTGCCTTCAATGTTGTGTCAACATCTGAGGCAACATTGTGATAAAACAGTTATAAACTTTTATAGAGTAAATGCAGCGAAAAAGTAAAGAGACACAAGGTTTATATTTTCAAGGGTATATATTAATATATCCCTTGATGGTCAATGACCAAAGAATTGTATAAATTATATACAATTACAAATGAATTTCTTTTTACAAGATTGAACAATAAATGCGAAAAAGAAATTACAAACAAAAGTGAAGTCGCAGATGACTTTAGCCTAAAGTTAAAAGATCTAAAAAGACAAATACAACATCTTTATTACAATTGCTTGAAATATAAGCTTGATCTAAAATTTGGGCAGCAATAGTAATATGGGACTAGATGTTGTTATACTACTTTAGGCTAAGTGTGTTGATCCAGTTTCTAAGGTGAATATCCGAGAGCTCTCTTGGTAATTCTTCTCGTTCAATTCTGGATATCGATACTCTGAAGCTCCCCTCTATTTATAGTGTGGAACTTCCCTTGAAATCCTCACTGATTGGTTGCGGAGGTTGAGTAAAAGAAGGCTTCAGCTTGGACCGGTTCTTGCTCCTTAAAAAGCTCAACGTTCTGGACTTGGTCTTCACGATGCTTCCTCTCCAATCTTTGATTGTTTCTTTTACCACGTTTTAAACACAACATCATTGTAAGCTTGCCTAGGTCATTTTTTACTCACAGTAACACAACTTGTTCTGGCCGGAAGAATAGGCAAAATCGTTACAGAGATGCTGTCAGGAATGTTGTCACAACATCGTAGGCAACATTCTTATTTTCATAAGATGTTGTCCTGAGCATTTACAGATGTTGTCACAACATTCATCCAACATCAACAATATGTATGACATTGTTAAATGATTATAATGGATAACGCACTTGTAATAATATTGTATAGTAATGCATGTTGTGAATTGAAACGCACTGTGAAATACCTTGTATCTTTCTTCAACTATCTGACATCCATTATGGAATACTTCTCTGTAAACTAATTTTTTTACGAATGCAGTGTCTTCTGTGCCATCATCAACATTTAGTATGGTTAACCCTTCGCTTGTCGTTACTCCTGAGACAGCTGCATAAAATTAGCCAAGGGTGAATACATGTTTGGAAGATTCAGTCCGATTTAGTTAAGATTCTCACTGTGGGATAAATTGTTCTATACAATTTGGCGAGGAAAACTGCATCATGTTGCCTTTCAGTTAATCGTCACTATATCAGTTCAAAGAAATTCTTTATCATGGTTCAACATTGTCACATATCTTAAAAAGCTCTAATGAATGCTTCCAAATATCGTATTCTCTATTTTTTTTTGGACACAAAACATAACATATTTGAATGATAAATAGAATGTACCAATTTATCTAATCGGGAGATGTATTTCTATGTAGAGATATGGTTAAAGGAGATGATTATTGTTTGTCTTAGTTAGAAATATTTCGAGGCTACGTGCTTCCACCAATAAATATGTAAAAGGCCATGGTTATAAGCACATTACCTGTGGCCCTATCCTATATTTCTTTGCACACAGGTTTAGGCTTTAAATCTAGGTTTTAAGTCTTGTTTCTATTCTGTTAGTATGCTTAGATTATGGTTTGATTTTATTCATGCCTTAGCAAAGTAATCTCTTTGTATTATAGATGTGGACTCGGGATATGATCAAAAGACTTTTTATAAATTAGCTATTTTGAGTTGGTTCGAAAGTCATCAATTGAAATAAGATGTATGTAGCCTTACTCCTACCTTTGTAGAAAGGTTGTTTCCTATTGACTGGAAGTGCTACTGTCCTTGCCAAGTTCACATCTACTTTTGTTTAACACACCTGTTTCATTTGATATACGTCGTTCCCCTATTTTCATGGATATATTTTTCCATACAGGATTCCTCCGATGGATTCCAAAAAAGTACATGGTGTGGGTTACAACAATTGCAGGAAATGGAGTAAGTAAATATTACAAATGCTAAAAAGGATAAACTACTAACGATTACAAAAAAAATTGGAAATAAGAATGATTACAACCACTTAGAAACTTCACTGAGTCGGGTGATGACACTATGTCTTTAAGACAAGATTCCCCCGTATATATCCTCTTACGTTATGGGGAATAGTCTCCCAACATAAAACAACAAGTTAACAAATGAGCAAAGGAAACTCAAGTGTTATTGTTGAATAACTTTGAGTAATGAAATGATGCTAGAGAGGAAGAAGAAGATTTCTGTAATTTTCTCAAGTGTGGAACAATTGAGCCAAATGCCTCAATTTATAGTGTAAGGAGGATGACCTCTCAACTAGCCAACTAATGGCTTTCAATAGCCATGTAATGACACTTATTGAGGGGTTACTGTCACGACCCAAACCGGAGGGCCGCGACTGGCACCCGGACCCCACCCGCCGGGTACCGCTAATCGTACAACCAACTTCTATTCACAATTGAATACGAACTAAGCCGAAAAAAATTATAGAAAATCTTAACCAGAAATCCAATTTTCATATATACATACCCATACCAAGGCTGACAAGGCCACACACGACAACTAACCACGGGACACTTGTCTACAAACCTCTAAAGAATACATGACATCACAAGGAATGGACATGACCCCGCCATACCCATATGCAGATGCAAAAATACTATACGATGACCAACTGCAACTCTGAAACAAATAGAGTGATCCAACATCAGCTGAACCAGCAACCTACTAGCGTGAACCGTCACCTTCTTTAATTGAACCTGCGGGCATGAAACGTAGCGTCCCCCGACAAAAGGGACGTCAGTACGACTGATGTAGTGAGTATGTCAGGCATGAATAATAGCATAACAGGGATATACCAATAACTGAAACCGAAATAACTGACCAACAGGTAATGCCTCTGAGGGCCCTAACACATATGCCTAAATGTCATGCACAATGCGATATACATATACATCGTCCCCATTAGGCATCTTCCTTACCATAACAGCCTCTGTGGACATCATTTCATGTCAGCCTCTGTGGGCATAATATGTCTAAATGTCATGCATAATGCGGTAAATACATATATACTGGCCATATAAGGGCATCTTTCTCCCAATCATATATATATATATATATATATATATATATATATATATATATATATATATATACCCTTAATCAGGCATCTTCCTTCATTAAGCCACACAAGCTTTATCATTATCATATCCCAGCTGATCAGGTAGTCTGCGTATCCCGTTTCCCGTCCCCAATATACGATCTCGGGTAAAACATGAATGCAATGAAAATGAAAATGCATGAATAACAATAGCACATCCTGGGTGACACAATATCCTTGTACATTTGGCTAACGTTGTAAATATCAACATCTTTTTCGTATGCCTCAATAAGGACTTAGGAACATATTTAGACATGCTTTTAATATAGGAATTAATAATAGGAACATCCTTAACCACTGAGAGTAGAACAACTTATGGAATAATATTACAGTTACGTTTCGTACATAGAACATGCCAAAAGAAAGAAATGAATTGCCTTAACATACCTCGAATATGTGGAGAAACCTTAACCAAACTTAGGAATTTTGGCCAAGCAATCAAGGGATCACCGAAAGGAAAAGAAAGAGCAAAACATTACTGCCTACACTTCGCAAACTGATTCTTAGTTTTAGCATTTCGTTACTGCTTAGAGACAAGTATCACGTTGTTGTGTCTTAAAATGGAAAAGTCTTAAGATATCCTAGATAGGCTAGCAATAAGTATGAAGTGTGTTAACATGTGCCAGTTTCATAATCTTATTCTCGACATCAATTAGTAACATTAGCGTAGTCATTTAGGTGCATTGCTACTATGTTTACACGTACATAACTCCACCCACTTTGTCCACTCCACTTAATTAATTAATCCCATGATTAATCAAGCACACACATAATTAATTTCGTGATCCCAAATTCACTTAAGTCTTAATAACTTATATGACCTTCAGATACTCGATGTCATAATTTTGAAATATGACACTAGTCCATCACCTCTTTACGCACACACCAAAATTTATTTTCGATCCCCGTTGTCATACTTGTTACGTCCAAATTTCTTTCGGGATTTTATCCTTTTATATGCTAACCTCTTTATTAGCATACGTAAATATGATCCAAAATTTTCCCAATGTTCGGGTCTATTTACAAACGCTTAGCGATTTTACATACGCCTAGCAATTTAAACTGTGATCCGAAAGTACGGAATGTTACAGTTACAATCAGCCAAATAATGGCCGAATTTAAGTGCCTAGTAATGGAGATTCAATGCTCCAAAACCAGCCCAAGAGGCAGAAACTTTCTGCCTTCTGCCGTTAGGGATGGCAGGTGGGTATAATTTTGCGGATTCAGCACTGCACCCGCTCCAGTTGGAGCGGGTATGGGTATAACTTTGGCGGGTAGTAGGCGGGTATGGGTATAACTTTGGCAGGTAGTAGGCGGGTATGGGTATTGAAAATATACCCGTCACGGGTAAGCGGGTAGGTGATGGATTTGCAGTCATTCCGCCCCGCATCCAACCGCCTACCAGCCAGCCTACCCGCCCGCCTTATACCTGCCCCAAGCCCAAAATATTATCAACCCATAATTCATGTCTTCAGCTTATAAGTCACGACAAGTCTCTCATTCTCCAACAAAACTCAAAACCCTACGCCTCTTCAGTCCTTCACGCCTTCACGCCTCCCTCTTTCTCGTTCCCCTTCACGCCGTCTCTCCTCCCTCTCTCATTCTCGACGTCTCTGCCTTTTTTTTTAAAGGAGATGCTGATCAGGAAATATTGAGAAATATTGTTGTCTTTGCTTTGTGCTTTGGGTTGTCTTGGTGAGGTCAATTTTTGTTCATTTGTTAAGTTTTACCTATTGAGTTTGTGGAGTTCAATTGAAAAAGTTGAAAAACTTTAGCTTATATAGCTGAAATAATATCTGGGTTTTGTCTACATTTGTAATATATAGCTATTTGGGTGGATAATTTTTGGATTTTCTTGAAAATTTTGTTTTCTTGTTTCTTTGTTGTAAAGGGGAAGAGGTGAAAAATGGGGAATTCTAATGGTGAAAAAATTCAAAATTCTCCTCCCTCTCTCCCAAAGAAAATGAGACCGTGACAGTATTGATTCTTGACTCAAACTTTTGGGATAATTTTTGGAATTTGATTTTTTGGGATCATGTTGATCAATAATTGATCACAAATGAATTGATTACAAAATATTGCAAGCGGGTACAGACGGGTATTGGCGGGTGACGGATATCCACTTGGGTGGTAGAGCGGGTGTGGATTTAGGAATATACCCGCCTAGGCGGGTATGTATGTTGAAACCCGTGGCGGGTATAAAATTTTCTGGCGGGTACGGGTACGGGGGTACCCGCACCCGCCCCGCCCAATTGCCATCCCTATTCGCCGTGAGCCTCTTCCCCAATTCCAAAAAGATAATATCAGAAGAAGCCCAAAGCCCACGACCCGAGACCGAACGGGATGGGCCGGCGGTGGCGGCGCGCGTGGGCTTAGCCTTGAACCCAAGCACACCTAGGTCCTTCCTCATTCAAACACATGGGTTACCCTTTGGGGTTTCAAACCCTTATCCATTTTTTAGGCTTATAAAATGAACAATTCTTCCTTTTTCTACCAATGAGGGAGATTTGTTCCACACCATATTTTTTCATGCCTCAAACACCTTACTTTGTGGACCAATATCTCTTTCATTTCTTAACAAAATTTGACGATCCTTGGCCCTACGGTCATCTACTCACTTAGTAGATTATGCACTTGTGAAGAACCAAAGTCTCTAACATGTGGAACCCTAGTGTTTAAGTCATTAAATATGGGTGGACGCAATACCCATCAAAGACAAATTTCCAACAATCTCCTCTTGAAAGAGATTTTGGCGCACTCACAAGGTGCCTATTTCCAGCAATCTTTCAGCGGACAGATGTTGCATCTGGATAGATATCTTCAGCTTTGAATCTTCCATAGTTGAATACCATTGGACTTTCTTACTACGCGGTGATCATGATGTCTTGAACCGTCAGTGCTTAGTGTAAGCTAAGTCAATGGTACCAACACAACAACCTCATTTACTCTGTTCTTCGTAATGTTTTGTCTGTTATGGTCGTGGACACTTTTTGGATTCTTAAGTGCGTTCATTTGAGGCGATATGTCTTCGCACTTAAATAGGTGGTCTCCTAGAAGGTATCCTACTATACCCCACTTTACAAGTGTTAGGAACCATTATAAGTTTCCCCAAACCTAACATCAACTGTTGAGGATCATTAAAAGTTTTGGAAACTTAACATTTACCCACACTGCAGATAGCACTTAACGTCTATCACGGGAACGACTTTGGGTTTATGTTCCTTACAGAGATCATAACCCGAAGTGCTCTTGCTTCCACCGAAGCGTTCAACTGAACCTTTACAGCTTAGTTTTCTCATTTAACCAAATTTTTGGGATCTTCAGTCAGTAAGGTTGGGTTACCACATTATTGGTCCTTAAAGCTTGGGTTTTAAGCCCATTCTCCTAGACAAGCAGAATATCTGATCTTTGGGTATGCCCTTTGTTAGTGGTTCTGCTATGTTATCCTTTGATTTTATATAATCAATGGATATTATACCCATGGTGATCAGCTGCCTAACGGTCTTATGTCTCCGTCGAATATGATGAGATTTGCCATTGTACATAGAACTTTATGCCCTTCCTAAAGCCGACTGGCTATCTGAGTGAATCATCACTGAAGGTACGGGTTTGTCCCAACAAGGGACATCCTCTAAGAAGTCGTGAAGCCACTCAACTTCTTCTCTTGCTTTGTCTAAAGCGATAAACTCTGATTCCATCATGGATCGAGCGATGCAAGTTTTCTTAGAGGATTTCCAAGATACAACCCCACCACTAATTATAAATATATATCCACGGGTGGACTTGGTGTTCTCTATATCAGATATCCAGTTTGCATCACTGTACCCCTGTAGTATAGATAGATATCTCGAATAATGCAACCCCTAAGTTAGCGTGTATTTCATGTATCGTAGCACCCGATTCAACGTTTTCCAATGATCATTACATGGATTACGGGTAAACCTAGCCAACTTATTGACTGCATAAGCGATATCAGGTCGGGTGCAGTTTGTTATGTACATCAAACTCCCAATCACCTGTGCATATTACTCCTAGCATACGGGTGCACCACGATTTTTATCAAGCTTTGGATTTCTATCCAGTGGTGACTTCATAGGCGAACTGTCAAACATCTCAAACTTTCTCAACACATCCTTGATGTAGTGAGACTGAGATAAGACCAATCTGTCAAACATCTTAAAGTTCTTTATCCCTAAGATGACATCTGCGATACCCATATCCTTCATGTCGAAGCATTGTTTCAACATGTTCTTAGTCTCTAGGATCAAGCTAGGACTACTCTCTGTGATCATCATGCCGTCTACATAAAGACATATCATAACGAATGAGTCTAAATTACCTTTCATGTAAACACATTTGTCACGCTCATTAATTGAGAAAACCTTTGATAGTAGAGTACTATCAAATTTTTTATGTCATTGCTTCGGGGCCTGTTTTAGCTCGTACAGAGATTTGACAAGTCAACAGACTTTCTTCTGTTGCCCTGGAACCACATACCCCTCGGGTTGTTTCATATAAATTTCTTCTTCTAAATCACCATTTAGGAATGTTGTCTTGACATCCATTTGATGTATCTCAAGGTCACGCAACGCTGCGATCACAATGAATACTCGTATGGACGTCATTCTAGACATCGGGGAGTACGTGTCAAAATAGTCAAGGCCTTCTTTCTATCGATAGCCCTTGACTACCAACATGGCTTTGTACTTGTCTATAGACTCATCTGCTTTATACTTCCGTTTGAGTATCCATTTACAACCCAACGGTTTATTTCCCGGAGGAAGATCAACCAACTCCCAAGTATGATTATGCAGGATGGAGTCTATTTCACTCTCAATAGCTTCTTTCTAGAGCGGTGCCTCTGGTGTTGATAATGCTTCACCAATTGTCCTTGGTTCGTAATCAACCATATACGCTACAAAGTTAGGATCGAAGGTTTTATCCTTCCTAGCCCTTTTACTTAGTCTTGGTTCCATCTCTGGAGTCTCCAAGTTCTGAGAATCTAGAACACTAGATTCCGGATATTCAGCCACTTTGAAGTCCACTAGATATGAACCATCTAGATCCAGGCAGTCAACGACTCCTGGTTCCTGGGAGCTCTGTTCATAACTTCATTTGCGAGAGGTTATGTTTTTTTTCTTTCTAGGAAAAGTATCCTCAAAGAATTGAGCATTCCTTGATTCCATGATTGTACCCCCGTGGATATCTAGAATATCTAACTTATGCACTAAAAAGTGATAAGCACTACTGTTATTTGCATATCCGATGAAAATGCAATCTACAGTCTTAGGCCCAATCTTGACATGCTTTGGCTTAGGCACTTCGACCTTTGTCAAACAACCCCACACCTTTAAATATTTATAGGTGAGTTTCTTTCCCTTCCATGATTCATATGGATTTTTGTCTTTACCCTTATGTGGGACTCTATTAAGAATTGTATTAGCAGTAAGGACAGCTTCTCCCCACATGTTTTGGGGAAGACCGAAATTGATGAGCAAGACATTCATCATTTCCTTCAATGTGCGATTCTTGCGTTCAGCAACACCGTTCGATTGAGGTGAGTATGGAGACGTCGTTTGATGAATAATGGCCGATTCGACACAATATTCCTCAAATGGAGCTATGTATTCTCCCCCTCTATCGCTACGAATTGATTTAATCTGCATGCTTAGTTGGTTCTCAACTTCTGCTTTGTAGCGTCAAAACGCTTCAAAGGCTTCATTTTTACTTTTCAACAAGTAAAGGTAACAATACCTTGTGCTATCATTAATGAATGTCACAAAGTACTTGTTCCCCCCTAGTTTGTGCAAACTTCAAATCACATATATCTGTGTGAATAAGTTCTAGAGGAGCGGTATTCCTTTCGACGGATCGAAAAGGAATCTTTGTAAGTTTTGTTTCTACGCACACCTCACACTTATGTTGAGGGTTTACGTCGATAGACGGCAACAACACCAACTTCACCAACCTTTGGATGGACTTATAGTTAACATGTCATAATCTATGATGCCATAAATTAGAAGACTCAAGCAAGTAAGAGGAAACTTCAATTTTATTGCTTGGACGCATTACATACATAGCGTTAACCTTGAAGAGGCCTTTACAGACGAAGCCTCTTCCCACAAAAGTTCAATTCTGGGTGATTACAAATTTATTGGACTCAAATACTAGCCTAAAACCAGCATTAACCAATAAAGGTCCTGAAATTAAATTCCTCCTAATCTCAGGGACATGCATCACCTCCTTCAGAATGAGCTCTTTTCCAGAAGTCATCTTCAGGACCATATTTCCTACCCCCTGCACGTCAGAGGAAGCGTTGTTACCTATGAATAACTTCTTGCATATAACTGGTGTATATGTGGAGAAGGCATCTCTATTGGAACAGATGTGTCTGGTAGCACCCGTGTCCATCCACCATTGCATGGGGTTCTCAACAAGGTTTGCTTCAAGCACCACCGCCGAGAACTCCTCAATCATGTCGTCAAGAAGTGTGTCTTCGACGACGTTAGCATGTGTCTTGCCTTTGGCCTTCTCTTTTTTCTCAGTGAGCTTGCGGCAGTCCTTAATTATGTGACTAGGTTTCCCACAGTGGTGGCAGTTCCCCTTGAACTTCTCCGATGTCTGGGTCTTGCCATCTTTCTGAAACTTGCGCTTCTTTCCTGTGTTCCCTTTTGCCTCAGCCAGATTTGCCTTTGCCTCAGCGGGTTGCTTTCCCCTAGGCACGACCTTCTTATTATTTTCCTGAATCTGGAGTTTGATAATAAGTTCTTCAAAGGTCATTTCTTTTGTCTTGAGTTTTAAGTAACTCATTCCACGAGGGAGGTAACTTTTCAATTAGTGATGCAATCAAAAACTGCTCATTTGGTTTCATACCTTCCAAATTCAGGTGATGTAGAATCATTTGAAATTCCTGGACTTGGGACATCACAGTTTTGCTATCCACCATTTGAAATTTCAGGAATTTCCCAACAATGAATTTCTCTGTACCTGCATCTTGTGCTTTGTACTTCTTCTGTAGTTTTTCTCATAACTCTTTGGTGGTGCCTACGGTGCAATACACCGTGTAGAGTGGGTCTGATAGACAGTTCAAAATATAGTTCTTACACATGAAGTCGCTATGACTCTATGCATCAAGAACCATCTTCATGCTATTAACGACATGGATACCTTAGCCCCCTTCAGTCGTTTCATTAGGCTGAGGGTCCATTTCATCTCCAGCTTGTGGAGGATTTTCTTTTAGGAAATGAGTCATTCCCATAACAGTCAAGTAAAACAACATCTTCTTCTGCCATCTCTTGAAGTTGGAGCCCATAAAATTTTCTGGCGGGACTGGCTGGCTTGTAAGTTGATTTTTGCATATATTCATTAAGTAACAAAATATTAGAGTTATATAAAATAACATAGTTGAAATAGTAGAATAATAAATTCCACAAAATTTGTTAGTAGCTAGAAAAAATTTCTCTAAAAATGCAATAAGTTTCAAAAAAAATTCCCAATCATCATCTACCAGCATATATGTTGGACTTTGATTATGCGCGTTAAATAATAAAGTTATAGTCATTTATACTCGTGAACAACAAGTAGTTGTTCATATAAAGAATTTCACCTAGTAGAAACTTATTCTGGATTTTTCTATAAGGTAGTCCACAATCATGACAAATGTTTTTATACTCTTTGCGTCTTTGTATTTTATTACCTTTAAAAATAAAGTTTATAGCAAATTATACTTTATCAAGAATATTTTTAAAAAGTTTTAGGTCATCATTTACAACTAAGTTATAAATATGACATGTACATCTAATATGAAAAATATAGACGGGGTAAATCATGTTTTTAAAAGGTTTACAACATAATCATTAGCAGTAACATTATCTAATGTAACAGTCATAATTTTATCAGTAATTCCATAATATTCACAAATTTCATGTATATTTTATGCAATAAATAATTTAGTGTGTCTATCATCAATATATCTATATGCTAAAATTCATTTTTGCATAGACCAGTCGTATCTATCTATCCAATGACATGTAATGGTTAAATAATCATTACCGTTAGTACTACGACCTATATCAGAAGTGATAACCATTTTGCCATTAAAATGATATAATGCAAAAGGTAAATACTGTTGATATTCATGTGCAAATATAAAAACGTCTCTTCTAACAGTTGATCTAGGAAAACCGTTAAAAGCAGGATTATACATTTCTCTAATGTAATGAATAAAACCAGGAGATGAAGAAAATGAAAAAGGCAAACCCTCCACCGCAACTAATTTTGCTATATTTTTCCTATCTTTGTGTTTATCATATTTAGGACCTACAATTGCCCCTGTCATCGGGTTAATTAAACCATGTACTTGGTCTGGGACACTATGTGAACCTTGTCCCGACTCAGAAGGCATTGGCACTGTCGCACCCGATTTTGACCTACGGGCTTCGCGACGTGATGGGTCGATTCCCTCTTAATTGGATAAAAATGCTTGCTTTGAGGAGTCGCCATCTAATTATTCTAAAGTGAATTAGGGCACCTAAATACTAACTAAAAGCTGTAAAATAACTCCGATTTTATGGTCTACGAAACTAATGAGATTCTAGGTAAGGGTTCTTTATTATCCTAAAGGGAAGGGGTTAGGCATCCTTTAAGATCCGCTAACTTGCGGTTATCCGGTCAAACTCAGGTTAATTATTATGTTAAAAAATGCATGTTTTTACAAGTATAAAAATAATGTTGCAAGTATTTAATGAAATGATGCATTTGTACAAGTATACATTTGTATGGCATTACAAATACATGTAAAGTTGAAAAAAAAAGTATGCGTTTGAATGAAAATTGATAAAAATATATGCTATGTAAATTTTATGGGTGACGAGCCTAAAAATAGGTAAACTAACGATTTTCGGTTTTAAAACTAACCGAGCCTAAAATAAATAAACTAGCGATGGGTTTCCAGTTTTAGATTATCTTATTAATTAATTCTAAGTCTAACTACTCTAAATATTTCAATAATTTCAGAGTACAATACTATTACAATACAGAATGAAATAAAGCTGAATTAAAGAAGGTTAAAAAACAACAAAAAAATAAATAATCTCCGAGGGGTATTTGCCTTCTTTGACTTCATCCCTTGCAAGCTGTCAAGAACAAACGGTTAGAAACAATTGAATATACATAAGTTCGGATTCGTATCCAAAACAATAAATGTTTTGATTACGGAGGACTCAGACTTAAATTTTGAAAAGATCATTCCAATCACGTCGTGGTTGCGAACATATGACTCGTTGGTCATTTTAGTTGCCTTGCCTACCGAACATGTTGGTCTCTCGGGTGAAAAAGATTTAAGTTTCATCATTGCCCAAAAGTTTTATTTTCCGTCTTTACAACTTTGGAGGCCTAAAAAATCGACGGATATTTTTTCATCGGCCAACAAGTGTAGTATTATGTTCAAGATCAATAGACTTTTCAGAAATATTGCGGCTGTCCGAAACAGCCTCAAAGTAGCACGCTTTTAGCCGAGAAGCCACCAGCAGTGACGCTTAAAAATTCAGCAGCGACGAATATCAAATATGCTCAAAAGTGCAGCAGTAATTTGACCAAAACGCAACAACAGTTTAGCTAAAAATGCAGCAGCAAATGGTCCCAAATATATCTCAAAAGTGTGGCGTTTTTAAGCCCCAAAGATGCGGCAATTAGACTCCTCAAAGTGCCACGGTCAAGTGCAGAATCACAGCAGCAGTTGGCCTTAAAAACACCGAGGATTTCAGTCCGAAATGGACGAAAAAATGCAGCAGCAGGATCATTAGATTGAACTGAAGCACATCCCCTGTTTGCCTTGAATGCAACAGTTTTTTAGCCGAGAAACAGTAGCAAATCGATCCAATATTGTAGCAAGCAACTCGTCTCAAGAATACATATTTTTTTAACCTTAAATGCAGCAACATTCGGTCAAAAAATGCAGTAGTTGGCTGCCTTAAAAGTACAGCAAAGCAGCCATCAAAATGCAGCAACAATAGTTCATGAAATGCAACAACAACAGCCCTCCGAACACAGCAACAACAACCCTTAATATAGATATTTGTTCACCTAAGTGTGGCAACCAATTTATAATGAAACAGTAGCCAAAATAACAACAGGTTCGACATTTTAAAGAGAGCAACAATTTGGGCAGAATGCAGTGTCAAACAATAGCAACCAGTAGCATCGAACAGTAACCATAAATGGCATAAAAACAGTAACGGGTGTAGCAGTGGTTAAGCTCGAAAATGTGGTAGTAAATATGCCAATAATTTGGCATCAAAATGTAGTAATTGCTCAAAATAGTAACCCAACATTTCAATTATTTGTAGCACCAACAAGCAACCATAAGAGGCAGCCGCAACAAACAGCAACAAAGAAGAATGCAAGAGCAAGAAATCTTACCTTCCCGATGGTAACAAAGTAGCCTTAAGTGCAATCGAACAATGACAACACTACCTCAAAAAAGCAGTCGCAATGCGCTAAGAAATACAGTGAGTAAATCATCACAAGGCTACGGCTAAGTATGGCATTTTGGACTCGGACCCGACCCGACACGGAAGCAGATCCGACCCGAATCAAAACAGACCCGGAAAGACCGGAAAATGTGAAGAACACCACAATGAACCAAAATACAGCAAGGATACAACCGCAGCACTGCCTTAGAAAGGCAATTAACTGGGTTCCAAAAACCCGACCCGGATGTTCGCCCCACCCCAGAATCGTGAAGAACATAAAAAAAGTAGATTTTAGGGGGTTGAAACTTGTATTCGAGGTTCACCGGAGCTTGGAGCTCCGGCGTGGCAGTGACAAGGTGATAGCAGTAGCTCTTCGATGCTCTGCCGGATTTTGGCACAAGTTCGTCGGCAGTGATGCGGTGGTGGTTCGCTCCGGTTTTCCAAAGCTCAAAGCTCCTCACTAGAGCAGTGAAGGTGACAAAATGCGGGAGCGTGTGTTGGTGGTGATGCGATCGTCGACGTTAACAGTGGCGGGCCGAGGGGGGTTGTTCTCACCAGAGTTTAGTCGTTGACGAGACGGTAGTGACAGTGGTGAAGCTTTGAGAAAAGATAAAGGGTTTTTTGGTGGTAGTTGGATTGCACGAGTGGCTGCCGAAGATGGCTTTTGCCGGAGTTTTTACCGGCAGTTGTGTGCGGTCAAGAGGTTTGTTTTGGTTTGCCGGCGATATGGTGGTGGTCGGCGGCTGAGAGAGGTGTGAGGTGAAGGAGAGAAAGAGAGGAGTATGTTTTGTGTAGAATAAAATGTTTAGGGTTTGGTTTTGGTAAAAAAGGGGGAAATAAAGAAGGGATTGGGCTGGGGGTTGTGGGCCGCCGGGGGGTTGGTAAATAAATGGGTTATGGGTTAAAAATATAAAAAGGGATTTTATTATATAAAAAGAAAGTTTTGCAAAATTTATAAATTATAAGGATGATAATATGATAAAAATATAATATTTGTGAAATGCTTGATGCTAAAAATAAAGTGCGATGTCGTTTTGCGAAAAATAAAATAATATATAATATTAAGATATAAAGTATGACTATGATATAAAAAATGCAAATGACAATAAAATGCAAATAATAATAATAATGACGATAAATAATGATATTGAAAATAATATATATATGTATATATATATATGCCTATATATTAAAATTATTTTGAGGTGTCAAAATATTTAAAATTGCAAATAAAATCAGAAAAGATGGGACAAAATTGGGTGTCAACAGGCACACCCGATTTTTCAGTCAGTTATTCGTTATACCTAGCTTTGTGCATGCTTTGTACATGTCTCACTAAACCTCCCGTCCTACCATGACCTTTTCCGATTTTAAATTTATAAACTTCTTGACAAATTTTACATCTAGCTAGTTGATTCTCACTGTCCCTATCAAAACAATTTCATGCAGGTGATTTTAATTTTCGTTGTTTGGGGCCTCGACTCATACTAGGGGGAATATGAGGCATTCCAGTTTCAGTTTCAGGCTGAGACTGAGTATGAGCCTGAGGTGGAGGTGCACTAGTGTGTATGTTATATACATTATCGTCTAATTCATTTTCAAAATTAAAGTCTGGTTCAGCTGCAAAATATACCTCATGATCTAATGGTATATTAATATCATTAAAAAATCAATTTCATCTATATGAGTGAAATCATCGGGACTAGGAATAGGATTACTAGAAGATGCACCCTTACCCCTATTACCCCTAGTACCTCTACCAGAAATAAAACGTCCAATTCGTTCCATTATAATTATGCAAATAAACAATTAAAGATAATTAAATTAAGTATAATAATTAAAATTAAGTAACAATAATAATTTAAAGAAGGAACGACGGTACCAAACGCCGACATAACATCAACGTGTAATCGAGGTTAAAAATTGAAACTTTGCTCGATGGATGATCCTCAAGCTAGTTGCCAACTTCACACCAAATTTTTTAACTTTGATACAAATAAGCAAATAAAATATAATATTTGGTAGGCAACGTAGACTTGTAGAGAAATAGATTGAGAGATGTTAGAAAGATTTGTGAGAAAAAAATGAAGAGAAAAATGAGGTATTTATAGTTGAGAAATAGGGTTAAAGTGTAAATATACTAATTTAGAGGTTAAAAATAAATATTAAGGGGTAGGGGGTTTATGGGACGGGGGTGGGATCAGGACGGGTGGGACGACCCCTAGTCCTGTCCCGAAATCGAACCACACTACCTACAATTTCGTTCCATTTTTTTAGGGGCGAGCCGGGCCAGGATCGGGCCGACTCGGCCCACTGCACAGCCATAGTATTACTTAGTATATACAAAAAGACTATGTATTCCAAAACTATCAGCTTTGCTGTATGCAGCATCATGCCTCGATATTGTTCTTTTTACTCCAAAATCCTATCATGAATTGTATTTTCTAAAAAAGAAAAGGAAAAGCAAAAACAACTCCATCATTAACTATTAACAATTCAACTAACAGTCTTTAATTCCTGCTCTGATCCTTTA